>JBBMOL010000039.1:3000000-3479927 GCA_037954665.1 Laguncularia racemosa | reverse complement strand
TTTAAGATACCCTCTAATTCTAAGTAGAAGGTATTTGGAACCTTGTTTATGATTTGGGGTTTCCTTCTAAATACCCAAGGGAACACAAACTACGTAACATGTTTCTGAACAAAAATCATAAGAGGTTAAAAGCTTCGCTTTCTATTCAAAATCAGCCTTTTTCACACTCTTGAACTAAAAAATAACATGATACTTATTTTTCATTTAAAAAGAGTAAGTATCTCAATAAGGATAACAATAAAAATTCCTCTTTTTTAGCTTAGAAGATTATGAAAATAAATTTTAGCTTAGATTACTATAAAATTTTGGGTTTATTTAAAAAAGTATTTAAAAAATGCAGTCCCCCCAAGGGTACCTATGTACCCAATATCCGGGATCAGACCCATCTAGTTCCAAAATTTATTATGATTTTTTTAAATTTTTGTTAAAAAAAATAAAGACTTATTGAGAGGATCAACTAAATCAAAGGGAAGGAACCAAAATACTAAAATCCCATGATCCATTACGGGTTTTGGAGGCCGATGCCCCGGCTAGAGTAAGAATGAATGAAGCTTAAAAGGTTTATCGGGATTACAAGCCAAGGAATCAATTTTACAAAAAAGGAGAACCAACACTTATCAACTTGATTACGTGGCCATGGGGGAGTGATTTTTTAGAGGCCTTAAAATAATTTTTTTGAACCGAAACAAGGAGAACACTTTCAGTTTGTTCTTGTTTATTTGGTTTTTTTGTTTGATTTGTAATTTTTTTATTTATTTCCCTTTTTTTAAAATTTCATGAGGTAAGGAAAATTGGCAACTTAGGTTTTTCCAATTGAAATTTTTTTCCTATATAAGCCGTATGGGGGGGGGGGCCCCGGGAAAACTTATGATTGAAAAAACCACATTTTTCATGAGTAAAAAACCCCTTTTTGTTTTTGCAAAAGAAGTTTCCTAGGAATTTAAATTTAAAAATTTTCTATAGGAAACCCTTTGATAACTTGGTTTTTTAAATAAAAGGGTTTTTGTTGGGGGGTCAAGTTACGCAATATTTGTTTAAAAAAGATCCCTGGGAAATTGATTCAAATAGCGATTGGGGTTCTATGTTTGTATACCTGGGTTCACGTCATTTGGTATCAGCCCTTCGCCTTCTTGAATCAAGTAAATTCAACCCTTTTCATTTTTGTCTACTTTTAAATTTTCCATACTCGTATCAAAAATTCGTAAAAAAAAAAATTTTCTTTTGGTAAAAAAAAAATCCCTTGGGGACCAACAACATCTAATTTAGTTACCCCTTTAAAAATTAAAAAGTTGTTCAATTCATAATCATCTTGAAAAGCAAAATTTCCAAAAAAAAAAAATATTTAGTTAAAAAAGGGAAAAAAAAAAATAAAAACCCCAAAAATCCCCAAAAAAAAAAATTAAATTTTTTTGGCAAGTTCAATTAATTACCTTTCCTTTTAATTCCTTGGGGAACTTACATCTTATTTTCCAAAAATTTTGCACCCAAATTACATTCCATAATTCTTGTTTTATTGGGGGGCAAATTTTTTTTGTCCATTGAAATTGTTGGGGTGGGAAGGGGGGGGACTTTTTTTTCAAAGCAGAAAAGGAATTTTCAAAATTTTTTTTAAACTTTCGAAAATTTAATTCGAAGCACCACTCAACCAATTTAAAAAATTCCAAAATTAAAACTCCCCAAGGGTTGAACCCCCAACCCCTTTTTACCCCGTGTGTAAAACTAAGATAAATTTTATACCAAAATAATATCCCCTTAAAAAAAATTTTAATCAAAATGAAATTTAAATTTAAAGATCAATTAAACAAAACCCCCAAAAGGCGGAATTCAAAAAATTTTCCAAAAACCCCAAAAAGCCCCAAAAGACCCCGGGGAAGTACCTAATGAAATTATAATTCCAATTTAAAATTTTCCGAATTAAAATTATTTTAAAAACAATAAAAAAATATAAATCAAATTGAATAAACCCAAAAAATTTTTTAATGAAAAAAAAAAGAGATAAAAAAAAATTCCTTTTCCCCAAAAATGACTCCTGTTAGGAAAAGGGGGTGGTTAATTTTTTGATATTCACACAACAAGGATAAAACCCCCCTCACCCCCCTTCACCCCAAAAATATAAATTTTTTTAAAAGGAAGTGTCCCCCACTTTTTTCCAAAATTTTTGAAAAAAAGTTAAAAAGCCCCCAAAAAAAACCCCAGTTAGAAATATTTTATTTACTCCTTTTTGGGTTAAAATGTCCAAAACTTTGTCTATGCCACTAATGTGGGGGTTTTTAATTCAAAAAATACAAGCAAAAAAAAATGCCCAAAAAAGTTACAAAGAACCGTTGAAAGATAAAATAACAAGAAAAAGAGGTTTCAAAGGGGCCCGTCCTTAAAACAAGAATTTTTTGGTTGGTCAATTCCATTTTCAATTTAGGGGGTCTAGAAAAACCCCAACCCCTCGCCCAAAAACCCCCAAAAATTCCTCAGAAAAAACAACCCAAAAGGTAATAAAAAAAGGGGTTTGTAAAACAAAATTTCCGGGGTCTTTTGTTCAAAGAGGACTCCTTTCGCAATTTTTTAAAACCCCTTTGGCCTTGCCCTAGGATAGGCTTTATTTTGATTCCTATCATCCCTTGGCCTTAAAAAAGATTTGTCCTAAAATCTGACATTTAAATGCAGAAAAAGGGAAAAACCCCCTCAAGGGGTTTTTGAAAATTTTACATTACATCCCCCAATATTTTAAAAACCCCCCGGGGTTGGGATTGCTTTCTTTTCCTCATTTCGGGGATATACCTCATCTGCAACACATAAAGGGCCCCGTCATCCTTAAAAGCCCCCCCCTATCAAAAAACGCTCACTGATTTTTTTTTCTCCTTTCCTGTTTATTATTGCTTTCCCCCTTTGGGCCCCTCTAAGGTTTACTCAATGTTTTAAAACCCCTGGGGACCCCTGAAGAGACATTTTCCTCTGAACATTTGGTCTTCAAAAGGTTGGCTATCTACATAACCTCTAAGGGGTTGGCCATTGTTTTTTAATTTGGGGTTCCCTGAGGATGCCCCATGGATTTGGGAACCTTAGGAACCCCCAAACCCTGGAATATTTTTTTCAAATTATTTGACCCTTTAAGGGTTTTGACTTATTAACTTGATCCAAAGGGAAATTTTCGAAGGGCCCTACTGATCTTTGCGAACCTTTTGGACTTCTGGGGGAACATCTGATTCAAAAGGTGTTTTCCCCCTTTTTTGGGAAATCCTATGTTTCCCGAACCCAAACATTTAAAAAACCCCCCTTTTTATATAACCAGGCCTTTTCCAAAGCAATATATGGGATATAAAAATAGGAAAAATACAATTAAATCCATCCTTTTTTATCCCTTATACAAAAAAGGTATTTGGGTCCAAAAAGACTCCCTTGACCTTTAAACCAATGAAAGGGGTGTAGGGTTTGGGGGATGTGGTTTAAATTTAATTTCAATACAAATGAGGTGCTACCCATTAGTAAACTCCATGTAACAAAAATAACACAAATTTCCTTGAATCCTAAAGGGGGAAGAGGGAAAAAAAGTTTTTCTTTTTTCCATCATAATGGGGGAGAAGAAGTCAATACTTATGACAAATTTTTAGTAAGTAAAATTTTTTACAGGTTATCATTATCTTAAAAGCCTAACCACTTCAAACCCGGGGTTCAATCAAGCAACTAAGAATAAATATTCTTGTCCTTCAAGATGTAAAAAATTGGGGAAGCAAAAAAAAATCCCTTCCAAGTAGTCAAATAATAAATTCAAAGAAAGTGTTTAAAAATGAGTCTTTAATTTTCCCATTAAACGTTTTGTTTTTAATTTTCAAATTTCATACTCCCTTCCCTTTTTGGGCCGTTTCCACTCACAATTGGGTTTAAAGGGGGCAAAACCTTACCCCACACAATCCTTAAAAATACAACCACCATTACATATTAAAACCATACGGTGCCCCAAAATTAAACCCCATAAGCCAACCTTCAAGTGTGCAACTTCTTCTTACCCCAAAACACTCCCACGTTGAACTTTTTCAAAACCCCCCTTTCCTTACCACACATTCACAAAAAACATTTTTTCAACTCCCAAAACACCCCCTTAAATTTTGTAACACCCCTTCACTTTAACCACCAACACTTAAATTTCACTTCCTTCCACTACACAACTTAATTCGCCCTCAAAAAACACAATTTAAAATTCAACCCAAACAAAGGGAGCAAAAAGTTCAAATTAAATTATTCACAAAATTTAACCCCTTTTCCACAAATGGTAAAAAAATTAAAATTTTAAATAACACTTATTAATGCACTAATAAAATTTTTTCAAATTAAAAGGGAGGTGTTTGAATTTCAAATATTTCCTATTCTTCACCAAAATTTTAAATCTGGTTTTAAAAAACAACAACCTCAATTTTTTAAAATTACAAAACTAACCACATCACACTTTTTTACTTCAAATGTTTACTTTCCTTTTAAAAGGGTCACATGATCATTCCCCAAAAAAAATCCAACCAAAACAAGAAAACCCAAAAAAATTCAAATGCCCCATCCCCCAACAAAAGCGCAAATTTTAACCTTTTCCCAAAAACAAATCAACAACCCCAAATTTTCCCCTTTTCAATTTTTTGGTCAAAATCTAATCAAGAACCCAAAAATTTTTTAAACCCCCAAAAATTTACAAAATCCCTTACCAAACCCTTGTTTTGATAACCCAAAAAATGAAGTGCTTAAATTACTGAAACAACTTACAACTTGATTTTTTCAATTTTGGGTTAGTGCATGTGCTTTGTCAAATTTTAACACATTAAAAAAGTCCAATAGAATAACAATTCTCTTCTACTACTTTTTGGGGAAAAATTTTAAACAATTCCTTTTTCAAAAAATTCAAAACAAAAAAATTTTTATTGGGGGGATAACAAGAAATTTTGGGGAAGTAATTTGGGTTTTACAATTTGGGGAAATAAGATGAAAAATTTCGATTGAAAAGGAAAAAATTTGGTAATTGAATTTAATTCCAAAACTTAATTTTTTTTTTAGGGGGAATTTTAGTTTTTGATTTTTTCTTTTCTTTTTCAACCAAATTGATTTTTTTTTGGGGTTATGCTTTTCAAGATGATTATGAAAAGAAAAAAAAATTGAATTTTCCCCAAAACTAACTAAACTTGTTTTTGTTTTTGGCTCTAAGGGATTTTTTTTGACCGAAAAAAAATTTTTTTTATATGAATTTTTGATACGATATAAAATAAAGAGTAGAAAATAAGAAAAGGGTTTGAATTTACTTATTAAAGGGGAAGCTCTGATCCCCAAAAAGTGCGTGAACCCTGGGGATATCAAACCTAGAACCAGATGCACAATTTTTTTTTATTACCTAGAGGCGCTCGAAAAGTATTCAACTAAAACCCCAATCAACCTTTGATTAAACCTAAGTTTCAAAAGGGTTTCCCCATAAAAATTTAATAAGAATTCCTAGGGGGAAAACTTCTTTGCAAAAGAACAAAAAGGTTTTTTATCCAAAAAGTGTTTTTTTTATTCAACCTAAGTTGTTCAGGGGGCCCCCCCTTTATAGGCTTATTAGGCAAATTTCTTTGGAAAAACCAAGTTGCCAATCAAAACCTTTTCCTAAAAGTAATGAAAGGCAACTAAAAATATAAATTAAAAACCCAAAACAAAAAAACCCAAAAAATTAAAAAAAAAAAAACGAATGGCTTCTCCTTTTTGGGTTTAAAAAAAAAATTTTTTAAAGGGCCTAAATAACAACCCCCCAAAAGGCCATGTGGTCAATTGATAAAGTTTGGTTCCTTTTTTTGTACTTGTTTTTCCTTCTTGTAAGTCCTACTAATCCTTTAAAACTTCTTTTATCCTCATACTCTAGCTCGGGTATGGGGTTTTCCTTTTCCCCCTTTTTTTTTTTTTTAATTTTTTTTAAAAAAAAAAAAAAAAAAAAAAAAAAAAAAAAATTGAAAAAAAAACCCATAAAAAAAATCTTCAATTTTTTTTAAAAAAATTTAAAAAATATACATAAAACTTATGTAACTAAGGGTTTTTATCCCGGATTTGGGAAAAATTTTACCTTTTTGGGGTTTATTTTCATTTTAAAATAATTTGTTTTTCTTTCTTTCCTTTTTTACTTTATTTTTTTTAATTTTTTTCCTCAAAAAAAATTTAATTTGGAGGGTTAAAAAGTGAAAACTTAAATTTTTAATAAGATACCCCCTAAACTAAAAAATTTCTAGTATAATTTTATTTTTTTTTTAGTAGATACTAGTCAAATTGAACTAATCCACTCAATAAGTCTTAATTTAAACACTTTTCCCGATTTTGATTAAGTGGCAACCCTTTTTTTTAAAAAAAAAATTTGTTTTTTTCTCTAATCTTAGATGAGGATTATATTTAAATAGTATAAGTTTTAATATAAATTGGATTAGGAAAAAAAATGGAAAAATTTGACTCAACATTTATTATTATTATTAAAAATTATTATTAATGCTCCCCTAACTGTTGTTGTTAAATACTCTCCCCAATGACCTTGGGATTATAAAAATTAGCTATAATTCAAAATCTTTTACTTATACAAAAACTTTTAAAAAGATATGTGTTTTTTGCAAGTGGTATATCATCAAAAATCCATGACTAAATTTTAAAATATTATAAAAATGTAACACAAAATTGGTTAGTTAAATAAAAAAATTTTTTTTGTTGAAGATAATCAAATTGGGGAAACATTTTTATTTAAAAATTTTATTCATAAGTAATCTTTTAAAAATCATCTAAGATTATTTTCAATTATAATAAGGGATCAAAAAAACTTTTGGTGATTAAAAAAGCCCAAAGATTCAATATCCTACATAAAACTCTTGTGTGACTAAAATTTTTAATTCATATTTGTTGTTTCTGTTTTTTTTCTCATTTTTTATTGTTTATTTATTGTTTGTTGTTTTTAGAAATTCTTTTTTTTCTCTTATGGTTGTTATAAAAGTGCACCTATTTTGACTTACAATTAAAAAGTTTTATTTTATAAAAAAAGAAGAAACTTTTTGGCTTAAAAAACTAAAAAAGGAAAGAAAGTGGGGAAAAATTTAAGGCAATTTTTAAATTCATTATTATTTTTAAAAAATAACAACGATTACAACAAAAGCACCAATTTATTGCATTTCATAAGTTAAGGGGGAATAAAATAAAATACTTTTAATTTTAAATCGGGTACTAAAATGAATAAAAAAGTGAGAGTAGAGGTATTTCTAATATCATTTTCCCATGGTTCTCTCTAATGAACCGTTGGTCCCAATTAGATTAATCAAGGGGGGGTGAATTGATTAATTACTTGATTTCAATTTTTGCAAATCATCAAAGTCTCTTGAAAACAATGACCAAAGAGCAACAAAAATGAAAAAACAATAATGTGCAATAAATAAATTTAGTAGAGAAGAATAAAATGCTCGAGATTTTTTTAGAGGTTCCCTTGAGCGTTAGTCCTCTCTTCTAGCTCCACACCAGGGTCCCGATTGTCCTTACCGTTTTGTTTCCCCTATTCAATCAAATCAAATGTATACAAAAAAAGTCTCTTCGAGGCGAAGTCTCATTGCTGAGTCTCTCTACTTTCTTCAATAACTAATCACTTAAACTACAGAGAAAGAAACAACTCTCAATTTTCCCCATACAAGAAAGGAATTACAATACCCAATAGGGAATATCAAATTTCCTCTACAAATCCGGATCAAACCCCGTTTTATATAAAATTTTGGGCCCCGAAGATGTATGAGCTTTTAACTTTTCCATGTGCTTGATTCTAAAAAGAACGTTTTTTCTTTTTTTTTTTTTTTTTTTTTTTCAGCTTGAACATCCCCCTTTTTTGTAGAGGACATAATGGTTCTTTGTTGGAGAATGTAACATTTATGGAGTTTCACGTGACAAGCTTTGAATTTATTTTTTTAAATTTTGATTTCAAAAATAAGTTGAACTTGTTGGAAGAAAATCTGCATTCCCGTTATATTTTGATGAGGATCAACTTGGAATAAATTAGTTTGACTGATATCTTCTTTTGGAGAAATTCCTTGATCAAGTTTTTGAAGATATCCCTCACATTATGGAACCTTATCTTGATATCCCATATATTGTGGAAACCATAACTTCATGTAACAACCATATTTCTTATCCTTATCTTTGTAACTGCTGGATCTCCCAAAATATAGCACAAATATCTAGATTTTAAATCTTGATATAAACCTGCAAATCTTTATGATCTCACTTTTCATAAAATCTTTGAATAAAATCTTGTAAAAAACTTTATGTAAATTAAAAACCCTATGATATAAAATCCAACTTTAGTAAAACACATCAAGTATATTACCAAAATATACTTGACTACGTGGAGCTAGGCCTTGAAATTTATTAAAAAAACCATCGATAAAAAAAAATTAGAACGAAATCTGGAAAAAATTCGTAACAGGCATGGAAGGTTTTGAAAGAGCTTCTGAAGCAAACTTGTCAACATGTCCTCCTGTTGTAAAGGTTCTGAAAGTGCTTCTGAAACAAAACCTATCAACTGTTCTTCTATTGTAAAGGTTCTGAAAGGTTAACATGAGAAACTATGGATACACTACACAACTTCTGAAATACCTTATGACAGAATAAAAACAGTTTGTATAACACCTTTGAAGGTTCTGAACAAGCTTTTGTCTCTTTGTCAATTTAGAAAAATTCACTTACTATCTTCTGAAACAACTTCTGACAAGCTCAAACATACGTTACACATTATTTTCTCTTTGTTAACATCAAAACTAAATTAGAGAACTTAACATTCTCCCCATTTTTTATGATAAACAAAACACCATTAGATAAACAAAAATAGAAACAATTTTCATGTTCAAGCAAACATATTATTCTATAGAAAAGCATCATAAACACAATAGAACCATTAATAAAGCAACATTGAATTCTCTATAGTACCATTCTCCCCCTTTTTGTTAACAGCAAAAGGGATAAACTCCCCCTTAATCTATGCATAAAAAATAAAAGAAGTCTTTTACAACTTGAGTTCAAAATAGAAATTAAGATAAGAACTAAGACTTTTGGATCTTGTAACTCGAGAGGTAGAGGGATGTGGGAAGGTTGGTAGAGGAAGGTTTTTTCTAGTGAAGTATCCAAGTGGATGATATGTGCGTCGGAGTGAACATAATCTGGAAATTTGGTGGATAAAAACAACTTGATTTCTCCATGAAGACTTGTGACAGATTGGGATGTTTTATTCGTCTGGAGTCCAAAGTTTTGAAAGAGTTAGGACTGAATCTCCTATCTTCCTTACTTGAGAGACAAACTTGTTAAAAGCAATCACATTTATTGGTTAGATCTTGCTTGACTCTCTCACTAAACTCTCATAGAGAATTTTGTAGTGATGGAGGTCAGTAAGCATTTTCTTAGAATTTTTCTTAATGTCAGAAAGAGTATCAGAAGTTTGTTTAACTTGTAAACTCCTCACTTCTAATCTCTTAAGATCAACCGTTGAAGAACGAGATTCATCTGTCAAGCTATCTTAACTAAATCTGATAGCTCATGTTTTAAGGCTTCTAGCATAACACTTCTTCATTCGTTCTAGATCAACATTGGATGTAGCTTCTTTTGTTCCACTTTTTCCAACCTCAGAATCATGTGGTTGCTTTCTAGAATGTGTTCCAAGCTCTATTCTAGGTTTTGAACTAGGTTCTGAACCTCCTTCTTGAACAGTTATCGAAGAAGTTTCCAAAAGGAACAATTCTTTTCATATGTCTTTGATGGACAAAGTGTACACCATCATTCACATACCACAAACAATCTTTAACAAATATCGACATATGATGAAAAACTTCTTTACCTATCCTCTTTAACTTAATAGGTTCAAAAGAGCTAGTAGGCAAAACAATCCTTTAAAATACAAACAACCGCATGAGAGCATTCCCAAATACCGAACTTTCTCTATTTCGCCATATTTGATCAATGACTCTAGAAGCCATATCCACATTCTTTCTATTAATCATTGCATAGATGATTTGAGCATGTTCTATAGACATTGAAGTAGAACCTGCCCTTCCTTGGACATATACATTCAACAATAATTTGTGTATGATTCAAGGAAACAACTCGAAATCAATAACCACCTCCTTCCTAGAATCCATTTGTAAACCTCCATTAATAGCACAAAAAGATCATTCCTAGGCATGTTTGTAATCTCTACATCATCATTTACATCATGCAAGTGTAACATTTAATTACATCTGCCTTAGAAATTGTAATGTCTTGATCACATACCTTGGAAACTAGAACATTCCCTTCCGAAAGATTTAAATTTCCATAAAATTCTTTCACACACTCACCAAAACTAGAACTTAAATAGAGCAAAGTTCCATGCATCCTATGGGTTCTAAGAGTTCATTCTAGTAAAACCCATTACTTGTAAAGAAATTAAAATCCACAAAATTACAAAGACAACACCTCGTTTTTCTTCCTTCGAAGAGATTTCGAAATTGAGGGTTTCATACTTGGTACATTCCTTTGTTTTGTTTGCTTCTTGGCTGATTTCTTAGGCGGAGAGGTTTCTTGAGTAACCTTTTCTTTTCCTTTTGAAGACGATGAAACCTATTTTCTTTTGGAAATTTTCTTGGAACCAATGACAGATTTCGGAGTCAGGGAACTTGATTCTCCTCCATTGGGTTCTTGAGGTTTTTTTCCGAAGAAATCTGAAGATTCATCATGATCACTAAAGGCTTGTTGGAGGTTTTGTTTTAAAGGATTTTTGTTTGAGACGTTCTAAGGATTTAGCGCCATTGGAGTCACAATGAGAGAGAAGGAAAATAGAGAGAGAGAGAGAGAGCAGATTACGAGAGAAAAAAAATTAAATTAAGAAAGAAAGAAAACGGATGAAGGGAAGGAATATATATATATATTATACAAATAAAGATTTTCAAAGATTGAAAATTTAGGGGGGGGGGGGGGGGGGGGGGGGGGGGGGGAAAGGGGGTGATTCAAAAAGGGTTACAATTTCCCATTCATTTCTAATAAATTCAAATTTACCTTTTCAAAGAGGTTTAGTAAAGATGTTTTCAAATTGATTTTCGGTTGGCACAAATTCAACATTTATATCTCCATTATGCACATGATTCTCTAATAAAATGATGTCTAATTTCTATGTGCTTTGACTTAGAATGATGCACTGGATGTTTTTCAAATTTATTGCACTCGTTTTTGTCACATTTAATTGGCACAGTTTTTAAAATTTATTCCATAATCATTCAATTGTTATTTTAATCCATAAACTTGTGCACAACAATTACCAATAGATACATATTCAGCTTCAGCTGTGGATAGAGGCAATAGAATTTTGTTTTTTAGAAGACCAAGAAATTAATTTATCACCTGGGAATTGACAAGTACCATATGTGCTTTTTCTATCAATTTTACAACACAGCATAATCTGCATCAGAATATCCTATTAAATCAAAATTTTGATTTTTAGGATACCAGATGCCTAAATTGAAGTTTAACTAGGTATTTGAAAATTCGCTTTACAGCTAATAAAATGAATTTCTGTTGGTGCAGCTTGAAATCTAGCACACAAACACACACTGAACAAATATTAAGTCTTGATGCAGTCAAGTACAATAAAGAACCTATGAGGCTCCTATAAAGTTTCTCACTTACCTTCTGTCCATTTGAGTCAGAGTCTAAACTTATTAAAGTACTCATAGGTGTTGTAACCTTTTTGCAGTCATCATATCCAAACTTTCTTCATATTTGTTTTGTATATTTTGTCTTGATAAACAAAGATTCCTTCTTTTGTTTGTTTTATTTGAAGCCCCAAAAAGAATGTCAATTCTTCCATCATTGACATTTCAAATTCTGCGTACATGGTCTCAGCAAATTCTTGACACAACAATTCTTTAGTAGATCCAAAGATAATATCATCTACATATATTTGCACAACCAAGATAATCATTATCAAAAGTTTTCCAACAATAAAGTAGTGTCAACTTTTCCTCTATGAAAACCTTTAGAGATAAAAAACATACTCAATCTTTCATACCAAGCTATTGGAGCTTGTTTCAAACCATATAGTACTTTATTTAATTTAAAAACATATACTGATTTGAAAGGATCTTCAAAACCAGGTGGTTGTTCTACATAAACTTCTTCCTTTATAAAACCATTTTAAAATCACTTTTTACATCCATTTGAAAAACTTTAAAATCCTTAAAGATGCATATGCAAGCATCAACCGTATTGCTTTCTAGTCCACAATAGGTGCATATGTTTCATCAAAATCTATTCTTCTTCTTGTGAATAACCTTTAGCTACTAATCTTACTTTATTTCTTATAATTTTACCGTCTTCATCTAATTTTTTTTAAACACCATTTAGTTCAATTGTAGACTTTCCTCTAGGTTTAGGAATAAGTTCCATACATTGTTTCTTTGAAATGATTTAATTCTTCTTGCATAGAGATAATCCAATTCATCATCTAAAGCTTCTTCCATATTACTGGGTTTAATTTTAGATAACAACACAAATGATTTTCAAGATTTTGTAAATTAGACGTGTTTTAACACCAGATTGAACATTACCTATTATTTGATCAAAAGGATGTGCAGACTGATACCCCCAAGCTCTAGAAGCTTCTTGTTCAGATCTTACAACTTCTGAAGTACCTTCTGTGTTTGCCTTGACTGAAATAGGTTCTGGACAACCAGATCCTTTGATGTTAACAGCAAGTGCTTTTGACTTAGGTTCTGAACCAACTTCTACTTTAGGATGGAGTCCTTTTCTTCATTAGAACAACATCCTTTAAATCCTCAATAAATTTAACATTTATTGATTCTTCAATAGTTTTTGATGATTTATTGAAAACACGATAAGCTCGACTATTTAGATATATCCTAAGAAAATAGCTTCTTCAGATCTTTCATCAACTTAACCAAGGTTGAGAGGATTCTTTTTCATAAAACATTTAGATCCAAAAGATATGAAAATATTGAAATGTTAGGTTTCTCACCTCGAAACATTTCATAAGCGTCTTTAATGTCATGGGTCAAATGAAAACTCTATTGATGATATAACAAGCTTTAGAAATTGCTTCTGCCTAAAAATACTTAGCAATGCCACTTTCATTTAACTAGATCTAGTCATCTCTTGTAAAGTTTCTATTCTTGCGTTTCACTACTCCATTTTGTTGAGGAGTGTATGGAGCTGAGAAATTGTGAGATATACATGTTCTTCACAAAATTTAAAAACTTGTATTTTGAATTCTGTTCCATGTTCAGTTCGAAGATAATTATGGAAACTCCTTTTCATTTTGTATTTGTTTTGCAAATTTTTTAAAAGAATCAAAGGTATCTTTTTGTCGCAAGAATATAACCCAAGTGTATCTTGAAAAATCATCAACAATAACAAGTCTATATTTGCTTCCAGCCATGCTTAAGACTCTAATAGGTCCAAAAAGATCAAGATGCAATAATTCAAATGGTCTTTAGTTGAGATTACATTTTTACTTTTATGAGAGATAGAAACCACTTATTCTTTAGCAAGTATCACATTTCACATTTTATTTAATATTTATTTTAGGCAATCCTTTAATAATATCCTTTTTAGATAATTTTCTAAATGATTAAAAATTAACGTGTCCTAGTTGTTTATGCCAAGCAAAAACATGATCATTCACAGAAATTAAACAACAAGCATTATCGATTTCGCTAGTTTTTGATATAGATATTTCTTTCCTAATTCCTTCAAATAATCTTTCATTATTTTCTTAAAGCATAGCACTTGTCTTGATCAAAAATATTTTAATCCTTATCACATAACTGACTAATATAAGTAGATTATGTTTAAGCCTTGAAACTAGATATACTTTTTCAATAAGAAAAGTAGACATACCAATCGTTCCAGTGGCAATTATTTTACCTCTACTATCATCTCCAAACTTTACATATCCTTTTCTTCCAAGTTATATATTGAACAATGAAGCATCTCCAGTCATATGTTTAGAACATTCACTATCCAAATACCATGTTCCTCTTATTTTAGCTTCATTTCCTATACAAATAAAAGAATTAAGTCCTTTTAGGAACCCAAGCGAATTTGGGCCCTTCAAAAGATAAGCTCCATTTGATTTGTTCATTTACTTGTTGATATTGAGCTTATTTCTTTTATAATAGCAGAATTTCTCGATTGTGACCAAATTTATTACAGAAGAAACATTAAAAGAATTAACATTCCTATACCTATCATTTACCTGTTTCTTGAAATTCTGATTTGTATAACTTCTGTTATACCTTCTGGTATTGCTTTTGTAGTACCCATTGTGTGGATACCTCTTATCAGAATAACTCTGTAAAAGTCTCTGATATTTCTTCTTTTAACATTATTTGTATTTGAAATGTACTTTTTGCTGTTGGATTCATCACTTAAGACTTGTTTAGCCTTAACAAAAAACTGTATTTTGATTCGATTATGAACTTGAACCTTGCTCTATTTCCTAATCCATGTTTTTCATTTGAAACTCTTTGTGAAGAAATTAACATGGTCAATTTCTTGTCACTTTCATCAAATTTCTTAAAGGTAGTTTTCAATGAATTGGATAGATCATCAATATTTACCTTCATGTCACTTGTTTCTACTTCAAGTAGATGATTTTCTATTCTTAATTTTTCAATACTACATGCATGGATTCATTTTCTTATTTCAAGATATCATTTTCATCAGCAAGCAAAGTATTTGTTTGTCTTAATACTTCTTTTTCATTCTTAAGAGCTTTTATTTCATTTTCATACTTAGCCAATTTTATTCAGCCCTTTTTAGTGCCTTTAATAACTTACTCATTTCTGCTAGCATGTCAGTATTAGTTATATCTTCATCAGATTCACAGTTGTAAACACCCCATTTTTGCCCTAGGAATCGATAATTCTCAAAAATAATCAATTTTTAATTTTTCCAATTTTTCTCTAATTTACCAAAAATAATAAAAATATTCAAAAAAAATAAAAATAAATAGGAAAAACACATCAATTTTGAAAAATGATTTCAGGAAATAGCAATAATAAATAATAAAAACAATTTTTACAAAATTTGGAATTTTCAAAAAATACAAAAAAAATAGAAAAATCGCATTGCATATATGCAATTTGCGAAATTAGAAAAATCAGGAAAGTGGGCTAGCTTAGTTGGTCCGGACCATGGGCTAAGGCGCGGTGCGGGTGCGAGGTCAGGGGTTCGAAACGCGGGGGAAGCAGTTTCCGCGTTTTATAATTTTTTCACTTATCCAGGACACGTGGCAGCATCCGATTTGGCTGGAGGAAACGCACGGCCGGGCGCGTGATCGTCGTCTACCTCGGGTCCGAGATCGCCGGGAAGAGAAAAATTCGTTTATTTCGGCCGTTTTTGATTCGATGTTTTGCACAAATCCAACAGATCTTCAACATAAATAAGATAAACATTATCTAATTGGAATCAAATCGCAACAAATCAAAGGATTTACACAAATCGGAGTTGGTTTTTCTAACCGAAAATCCGAGCTTATCCAGCTCGGTTTCAAGTGTCTATAAATAGGAATTGAAGGGAGGAAGCCAAAAGACGAATCACAAGTGAGAGAAAGAGAGAGAAAGGAGCGAATCGGAGTACGCCGGAGAAGCTTGAAGCCAAAACCACCAACCGGAGCTAGAGCCATCGCAAGGAGACGTTCTGGGAGGTAAACCACCGCCACCATTAGATTCGCAACCTCGAGAAGCTAGGATTCGACACCTCATCCGCTGCAAAAGGCCACCGTAACGCCGTGAACGAGCCTTCCCCGCCGCCGTGTCCAATCGACCCGACCGACCCGACCAGCGCACCGACCCGGATCCAGGTAAGTCGGATTTTCCGGATTTTTTAATTTTTTTTTATTTAATTAATTTTTTTTATTTATTTATTCTGAATTAATTAATTAATTTATTATTTGTTATTTAGTTATTTATTTATTTATTTATTTGTTTATGTTTTATTTTAATAAATAGGAAAATGAGAAATTAGGTTTTTCTAGAATTTAATAATGTAGAAAAATAATAATAAATAATAATAATAATAAATAGATAAATAAAAAATAATAAAATAATAAAATATAGAAAAATAATAAAAAAACATTAGGAAAATAATAATAAAATTTTAGATGTCAAAATAGGATAGATAATAAACCAAAAATTACAAAAATTCCCAAAAATCACGAAAATCAACAAAAATTCCCAAAAATCCACAAAATTCTCTAAATCACAAAAAAAACAAAAAAATCATAAAAAAATTCAAAAATTATAAAAGAATCATAAAAAATGAGTTTTAGCACTTAGAAAAATCATTTTTCTTCAAATAAATCCAAAATTGATGTTTTTCCCTTAAAATCATTTTCAAAATAAAATCAAAGCTTAGGCTTAGAAGTGTTTTTAGAAAAAAATCCCAAAAATGATAAAAAACATAAAACTAAAAGAGGTTTCATAAATTAAAATTCACAAACCAACTTAAAGTTTTCCGAAAAGCGAACTCTGGCTTGTTTGATCCTGAGTAGCAGGTACGTAGGCACCCATCCGGGTCAACCCATAAAAATGAATAAAAAATCATTTTTTTGAAATAATTCAAGAACGTAATAAAAAGTAACCGAAACATAATAAAACACATTTCTAAAGATGAACAATTTTAGGAGATTAGGTGGTAACCGTAAAGGTTTTAATAGGTTAGCCTTCGGACTTAGAAATTTTGGTTTTCCCTTTTCCTCTTTTCACAGAAACGAAAAGAGGAAATCACGACGACTAGTGGTCCAAATTAAGACTAATCCGCTCCTTTAGTCTTAATTCAATTTTCCCAACAACAGTTAGGTGGCGACTCCAAAAATCAAACGAAATTCCTAACTCAAGTCGAGGATCTACATTAGATGAGCATAGGGTCTAGTCTAGATCGGATTAGGAATGGGAATTCAGAAATTAGACTCGATAGGATGGCGACTCCGCTGGGGAGAAAATGCTAGTAGGCTAGCCACCTGAATCTCTTCGAATTATGCTCTTTAAGAAATGTGTTTCATTCTTTTTACTCTGTTGCTAACCTTTCAGGAATTAGTTAGATTTTTAGTTTTTCTTTCTTGTGGGGGTTCAGCATGCATACATATGTTTGTGTGAGTAGATGCGGTCGAACCCGGACCGTCCTAGAAACCTAAGATGAGGAGCCATTGTGTAGGTTTCGGGCGAAGTGAGTTGATTCACCGTTCGGGACCGATTAGGCTATCCCACCCTATGCTTCGATATGGCCTAAGATCCATTTCTCCGAGAATGCGGGAGGCCATAGAGCTCGGGAACCAATTAGAACCAACCTATTTGCATACATAACATCATAAGGGGTTTGACAATTGAATGACAATGTAATGGTTTGTTATTTTGTCCTTGGAGTTCAGGACCATTTCCCTATAATGTTTTCGTAGTTCTGTTTGTAACTAGGCTATTTCTTATTGTAATAGATGGCTAGCAGTGCAGTCAACCGTCTCCTCCGCAAAGAAATACGGGTGTACAAACCTTTGGACCCAAAAATGGTATTGGGCCACTGGTTTACTTTGTACAACCCAAAGGAGCAGGCCTTTCTCCAGCAAAAAATCGGCCCCATACTCTCACTGACAAAGATAGAGGTGAATTTGCCTTTAGTCCGGGCCATGCTCCAATTATAGGAAATCGAGCCCGCTGCTTTCTTTATCGGGCTGCATGAGATCACCCCTACCTTGGAGGAGTATACCCAGTTGCTATAGGCTCCAGCACTAACCGATCAGATCTACATTCCAGACCTAGAGGCCGGGCCAGCCGGTAACTTCAACAGATTATTAGGCATCCGTAAGACAGCAGTCAACAAAGCCCTGACAGACTATAATGGATATTGCATACGGATGGATGATTTAGAAGCATGGTTCATCACCCGAGAGGACAATGGGGATAGAAAGGACGTCCTGAGTGGGGACCCCAAGACTTACAGACAGAGAAGGGTGAACGCTTTCATCTTGACAGCCTTCGCCACCATACTGTTCCCCACCGAGACCTTCTATATTCACTACAGTGTTGCAGAGTTGGTGACCCAATTCCTGGAGGGAAGATCCTACATCCCGGCTCTACTGGCTGAATAGATCCGAAATTTAAACTTCCTCAAGAAAAAAGGCCATGGGATCCTTCGCTCCAGCCTCAACCTTCTACTAATATGGTTTGTAAGCCACCTCAAGTGTTTTGGGTTGAACATGGTCAGGAAAACCCTAGCCCAATAGGTGGACCTGGTGGATTCATGTGTAGAAAAGGTAAAGCTACCCGATGACCTTACCAGCCACAGTTGGGTAAAGCTGCTTAGGAGCTTCAGTGCCGAAGATATTTTATGGACAGCCAGGTGGAGTTGCTATAACAAAATCATCTTGACCTGCAGAAACTTCCAAGCAGTGCCTTTAATCGGAATCAGCGGATGTATCGGATATCACCCAAACTCAGTGGTCCGCCAGTTCGGCACTATCCAAGATATTGTTTATCGGCCCTCGGTACAAGCAGTTACCTTTGATTATCAAGATCCGAACCTGTTAGTAGCTGAGAAGTTTGTGAAGCTGGCAGAGGTCAAAGCACTTTGGGAAACCAGAATTGAAAGCCCGAATGTGGACTTCGGGGAATTAGATGGCGAAGTGGGAAAGCACCGAGCCACTAGAGAATTTGTAATCCACCAGCTATACCAGACGGGGGAAAGAGCGTATCGGGTTCCAGACGTCACTCAGCTAAGACTAGACAAGATTAACCTAGAGACAGAAATCTACCTGGAGCAAGTTAAGGCCCGAATGGAGGTATACTTTGAAACTGCAGATTATAAGAAAGACATCTCGAAGGGACGCTTCAAAGAATCCGACCAAAGGAACATGGCTTTAGAAGCGCAATTAGAGAAGTGCCAAGCCAAAGTCAAGGAACTAGAAGCCGTCATCAGTGGGAAGTCTGAGCCTCCACAACAGAAGACTAAAAGAACTAGGAAGTAGATCTTTATTTTTAATGTTTTATTTTAAACTCCAGAATTTTTAATATTAATAAAAGTGAATTTTCAATATTACATTGTAAGTCAGTTGCCAACCCTTTTTACTTTTTAGCATCCACGTGACACATGCATATCATTCTTGCATTCATTACACTAAAAACAAAACAAAATGCAGATCCAGGTATCAAAATAGCTTCCAGACAATCGAACCCTCCTCGAAGCCCAGTTCTCACGCGCTCAAGAGCAAAAATGGCCAACAGCAGTGACAACCGCAACAACACCAACGCTGAAGCTGCCTCAGACTCTAGGATCATGTCCCTAGAACAAACAGTCCAACAACTGGCTGCCCAGGTTCACCTCTTAACTGAAAGCATCGGCCTCCTGCGCAACACTCAGCTAACCCAGGAAGAGTATTCAGGGGCCAAAAAGGGGAAAGCAGTGGAGGGACAGCCTCTGGAATATGAAGAGATCAATTCCTACCTTAACCCGGCCTTTGAATATGAGCCAAAGGTCAACCAGGGGCTGACCTCTGATGACCTGAAAAAGGAGATGGAAGAGAGGCAGAAGGAGATGGAGAAACGACTCTTCCAGCAGCTCCATGACAAGATGAGAACCATTGAGGGCCCTGACGGTTTTGAACAGGCTGGAATCACCAACTTACCAGCATGCAGAGAAGAGGCATACCCCGAGAAGTTCAAGACCCCAGAGTTCGAAAAGTATGATGGTACCGGTTGCCCCAAAATGCATACCAGGCTATATGCCCGGAAAATGAGCAAGTATGCTCAATACGACCAGCTCATGCTTCAGACATTCCAAGACAGCCTCACAGGCCCTGCACTGGTCTGGTATGCCCACCTGGACTTCAACATTGTCAACACTTGGGAGAAGCTAGCCCGGGCGTTTTATGACCAATATAAGTTCAATATTGAAGTCGCCCCATCTGTAATCGACCTGGGAAGTCTCCGGAAGAGACATGCTGAGTCGTTTAAAGAATATGCTCAACGCTGGAGAGCCCAGGCCGCTAGGGTAGCAACCCCGATGTCAGAGAAGGAATTGACATCCATATTTGTCAATACCCTGGACAAGACCTACTTTTCACATCTAGTAGGCCAAACCTCCTCCAGTTTTGTAGAGTTGGTGGCCGCGGGCTATAGGATTGAGAACGCCATCACCACCGGTAGACTCCAAACAATGGAGCCTCCTAGGGTCACACCGACACAAAGGCCTGTGGGAGGAAACAGAGCTAAAGAGTCCACTGTTAGCACGGTCCACTCCGGTAAAGCAGAAAAAGCCGGGACTCGTGTTACATTTCAGACCATGAGTACCCCAGTCCAGCAAACCACGACGGGTCAAACTCAGGCTGTCAGGGTCCCAAGGCAGTTCACTCCAATCCCCATCCCACTCAGTCAAGTCTTCGCTCGGTTGAGGGCAGACAACTTGATTAGTTTCGAGATTCCCAACGACCGGTACAAGCCTAAGAACTTTGACTCAAATCTCAAGTGTGACTACCACATGGGTCAGGAGGGGCATTCCACAGATAGGTGCTGGAGGCTCCGACACAAAATCCAAGATTTAATTGATGCAGGAATCATACAATTAGATTTCGTGAACACGCTAGCACCCAATGTCAACACCAACCCCCTGCCCAATCACAGGCCCGCCATTAATATGATTACATCTGAGGAGTCGGTTCCCAAAGAAGCCCTGAAGACCGAACCACAAAAGAAGCAATCTTGCCAAGCTCTAAAAACACACATTAAAAGAAGGTGGTCAGCTAGAGACCCAACGGTCGGCACTTTGGGGGAATCACACGGGAGATTTCAATACTTAGTGAATTATTCTTATACCCCGACTGAGCAAGGGCCACCTAGCGGATGGGGACCGGAGTTTGAGAAAGAGGACAACCCGGAAAAGGAAGAGGGGAAGACTGTCCACATGATCAACTCTCATAAGAAGCCTAGGGTTATACAGTGCTATGAGGGACAATCAACCGAGGTACAAATCCCAAGAAAAAGATATGTATTCAATGTCCCGATACCGGTAGAGAATTACAAGGCTGCACCGTTCGACTATCGGGCCCTCGAACAAGAGCGACCTCCTATAGTGGGAGGCATCACCCGCTCTGGGAGATTATATGATCCAAAGTATAAGAGCTCGACTGAAGAGCCCACATTGGAAAAAGGGGAAGAAGAGGAAGAGGGACTTGCTACGTTCACGAAGATGGTTAAGGCCAGTGAATACAAGATCATGGAACAATTAAATAAAGTTCCAGCACAAATATCGCTCATGGGCCTTCTCACAACATCCGAACCTCACAGGGAAGCACTCTTTAAAGTGCTGAAAAAGATTCAGGTCCCGGAAGGTATCGCTACAGACAAATTGGGTCACGTGGCAGACTCCATTTTTGCAATGGACCAAATATCCTTCTCTCCGGAAGAGCTAGGGGAAGAGGGAGACCAACATACCAAACCACTATTCGTAGTGGTCAGGTGCAATGACACCATTGTCTCCCGGGTACTTATCGATAACGGATCATCTCTCAACGTTTGCCCATTGGCAACGCTCGACTTATTGGGGGTCGATCCAAGCAATATAAAACCCAGCTCCACAGTGGTCAGAGCTTTTGACGGGTCCAAAAGAGACATAATAGGGGAGGTGAGCCTACCGGTGGAAATTGGTCCACAAACATTCCACATCTCCTTCCAGGTCCTCGATATCCCAAGATCTTTTAATTTTCTCTTGGGACGACCTTAGATACATGCTGCTGGAGCCATCCCCTCTAGTCTCCACCAAAGGGTCAAATTCATCCCAAACGGGCAGATAGTCACTGTACTGGGCGAGCAGGATTACGCCATATACAAAGAGACTGCCATACCTTATATTGGGGACGAAGGTTCAGAAGACCTGGGGTTGCAGATTTTCAATGAAGTAAACATGGTGACTAGCAAGGAGGGCCGTCAGTTTAAAGAGGGGCAGCATGGGACGTTTGGACTAGGGTACATTCCTATGGCCGTAGAAGAAGCGCAAACAAAAGGGGCCAAAGGCAGAATAAGGGAGAAGCTGACCGACACCCAGATGTGCATCCCACCTCTCCAACAATCTTTCCGAAAGGCAAACATCATTCAAGAGCTTCGGATAAATGAAGAGGACAATAGCAAGGGGAAAGCAACTCCCCGCACGTCTAACCAACATCCGGCTCTCAACAATTGGTTTTGTTATCCTATCAGTAGCGCTAGGTTAGCTCAAGAGTAGAGAAAGATTATTAAACAAATTTTATTGAGACTCTTTATCAAGTTCAATTACAGTTTGTTTTTTTTCTTACATATATATATGCTTTCATTTTACTCAGATCTCCTACCATCGAACATCAGGAATATTTCGCGCAAGTAGAAAGTAAAAACACTGATATCGTTTCCAACGCTGTTGGGTCAGTTGTTGAAGGCGATATTTTAGACCACGAAATAATACAAGAAAATTGGCTAAAACATGAACAAGGCGGAATCTCGATCGACGAGCCTGTAGAGACAGTAAATCTAGGAAGCATGGAAAACCCTAAGAACCTCAAAATTGGGACCAGTTTGAATGCCGAGCAAAAACGTGAGATAACCGAGCTATTAACGGAATATGCAGATGTGTTTGCTTGGTCGTATGGTGACATGCCAGGGCTAGACCAGTCAATAGTAGTTCACAGGCTTCCCACAAGGGAAGATGTCAAACCTAAAAAACAAAAACTGAGAAGATTTAGGCCTGACATCTTACTGAAAATCAAAGAAGAAGTCAAGAAACTGCTAGAAGTAGGGTTCATTGAAGTATCCGACTACCCAGAGTGGGTAGCAAATGTAGTCCCTATCATGAAAAAGAATGGAAAAGTACGCGTATGCGTAGACTTTCGGGACTTAAACCAAGCCACGCCAAAGGATAACTCCCCCCTACCTCACATTGATGTTCTAGTAGACAATACTGCGGGAAACCATCTCTTCTCATTCATGGACGGTTTCTCAGGATATAATCAAATAAAAATGGCTGAAGAAGATAAAACCAAAACGACTTTCATCACAACATGGGGAACTTTCTGTTACAAAGTCATGCCTTTCGGTTTGAAGAACGCCGGGGTGACGTATCAGAGAGCCATGGTCGCTATACTTCACGATATGATGCATCGAGAGGTTGAAGTATATGTCAACGACATGATAGCCAAATCCAAAAAAGGAGAAAACCATATAGATATCCTGAGAAAATTGTTTAAACGACTGAGAAAGTTCCAGCTCAAGTTGAACCCAGAAAAATGTACTTTCGGGGTCACAACGGGGAAATTGTTAGGGTTTGTCATAAGCCAGGAAGGCATTAAAATCGACCCTAACAAGGTAAAGTCCATATTAGAATTACCTTCCCCACGCTCCATTAAAGAAGTAAGAAGCTTACTGGGAAGATTAAATTACATAGCTCGTTTTATCTCACAGCTCACCGACAAATGCCGGCCATTATTCCGTCTGTTGAAGAAGAACACCACAATAGAATGGGACGACGAATGCAAAGAGGCATTTGAAACAATCAAAGACTATCTTACAAAACCTCCGGTCTTGATAGTCCCGAAACAAGGAAAGCTCTTATTCTTATACCTCACTATACTCCCTGAATCCATGGGATGTGTGCTGGGGTAGAAAGATGACGAGGGAAGAGAGCGTTCCATATATTATCTGAGCAAGAAGTTCATAGATGGGGAATAGAGGTACTCAGAGGTGGAGAAAACGTGTTGTGCTTTAATCTGGGTCATGCATCGACTAAGGCAATACACCCTTTATTACCATATTGAACTGCTAACAAGACATGATCCCTTGAAATACTTGGCAGAGAAACCAACCTTGATAGGGAGAATCTCTAAGTGGAAAATTCTCTTATCCGAGATTGACATCACATACGTAAATCAGAACTCGATGAAAGGGCAAGCTTTAGCTGACCAGTTGGCGGAACACCCTGTCGAGACAGATTCCCAAGAACTACAGGCCCAATTTCCGGATGAGAATATATTGTCAGTGGAAGATAGGCCGGTAGAAGACTTTGGGACAGAGTAGAACCCAAAATGGAAACTGTTTTTCGATGGAGCCGCTAATGTATTCGGTTGTGGGGTTGGGGCGGTATTGATATCCCCGGACGGCACGCAATTCCCTGCAGCGACGAGACTTACATTTCCCTATACCAATAATATCGCAGAATATGAAGCATGTATTCTTGGCCTCAAAATGGCCTGTCAAATGGGAATCCGCGAGTTAGAAGTATATGGGGATTCGTCGCTCATCATACTACAGACAAGAGGGGAATACAAGACTAAAGACCCCAAACTGGTACCGTACCATCAACACTTGACAGAGCTAGTTGAAGAATTCAAGGCAATCACTTTCACATACATCCCGAGAACTCAAAATCAGTTCGCAGATGCCCTCGCCACACTAGCATCTATGATCCAGATAACAGGAGGAGCCGAAGTTCAACCGATGAAAATAGACATCGAAAGTTGGCCCGCCTACTGTTTAACAATTGAAAAGATACTAGATAACAAACCCTGGTATCACGATATCAAGACCTTTCTCCAAGAAGGTAAATACCCCGAAATGGCTAACAAGAATGACCAAAGAACACTCAGACGGTTAGCAAGCCATTTCCTATTAAGTGGGTCCATACTTTACAAGAGATCATCCGATACCACCCTGTTGAGATGTGTGGACAAAGATGAAGCATGCGAACTGATGAAAGAAGTACATGAAGGAGTATGTGGACCTCATATGAATGGCTACATGTTGGCCCGAAAAATCATGAGGTTAGGATATTATTGGTTGACTATGGAATCAGATTGCATAAAATATGTCAAACACTGTCATTTGTGTCAAGTCTATGCGAACCGGATCAATGCTCCACCCAACGAGCTACATTTGTTACCAGCACCATGGCCATTCTCCATGTGGGGAATCGACATAATTGGCCCTATCACTCCAACAGCATCCAACGGCCACAGATTTATACTGGTAGCGATCGATTACTTCACCAAATGGGTAGAAGCTTCATCATATGCCAATGTCACAAAAGGGGTAATAGTCCGCTTCTTAAAAAGGGACATAATAGCCCGATACGGAGTTCCTGAGTCCATCATCACCGACAACGGTACCAATCTTAACAACAAATCGATGACAGGTTTATGTCAACAATTCCACATAAACCACAGAAATTCAACTCCCTACCGACCTCAAATGAACGGGGCAATAGAAGCAGCTAACAAAAATATTAAAAAGATCATCGAGAAAATGACAACAACTTACAAAGATTGGCATGAAATGTTACCGTTTGCTCTCATGGCTTACAGGACTTCAATAAGAACATCTACAAGAGCTAGCCCTTACTCATTGGTATATGGTACAGAGGCAATGCTGCCAGTTGAAGTTGAGATACCATCATTCAGAATCTTATCAGAAACTCAGTTAACCGAATCAGACTGGGTAAAGAAGAGGCTTGATCAGCTGAATCTGATTGATGAAAGAAGACTTACCGCATTATGTCATGGCCGGTGTTACCAACAAAGAATGGCCCGAGTATTTAACAAGAAGATGAGACCTCGGTACTTTAAAGAGGGGGATCTGGTGTTAAGGAAGGTTCTCCCGAACGCGCAGGACTCAAGAGGAAAATTCACCCCAAACTATGAGGGTCCATATGTGGTAAAAAAGGTTCTGTCAGGAGGTGCTCTGATATTAACTCAGATGGATGGTCCCGAGTTGAGAGACCCCATTAACACAGATGCTATAAAGATGTACTATCCTTAGGCAAGGGAATTGAAATTTTGCCAATGTTTGGTGTAAAATTTGTTGAGTCAAGTTTTTACTTTTTATAAGCAAAGTTAATATCCCTGAATGGTCAATAATCCAAATCAATTCGCACCATAACAAATATCCTTAAACACATTACCCACCATTTCACCAATGAAAAATAAACACTAAAATGATAATGAATCTTAATATGGTTTGTAATATAATCCTATCTAT
Source organism: Laguncularia racemosa (assembly GCA_037954665.1). NCBI lineage: Eukaryota > Viridiplantae > Streptophyta > Magnoliopsida > Myrtales > Combretaceae > Laguncularia > Laguncularia racemosa. Next base: position 3,453,888 of record JBBMOL010000039.1, on the reverse strand, counting down.
TTTTGAACATTAGAACTGAGTGCGTTATTAGGATAACATTACCATCAAAAGAGCGTTGTGTATAAAGAAAGGGAGCACATCAAAATTGTCGACCCTGTGTCAAGATAAGAAGAAATGAAGCAGAAGCAAACCAGCCCGAAGGTTCGGTTGTTTGGTTGCTATCCACGATAAACTGGCAAGCATATTAAAATAAATAACTATCATCATATCATCACAACATTTAGTTCAGGCTGTAGAAAGTATATTCAGAAGCATAAGATGAGTCAGCCCATAGTAGGGCACTTGTCTGAACATGCCCTTTAATAGGGTGGTCAGCCCAAAAAGGGGCACTTCCCCAGACCTCTCAAGGTTAGCCCACATGGGGCACCTTTTGAGCCATCATTTTCATCATAGGGTAGTCAGCCCAAAAAGGGGCACTTCCCTAGATCTCTTCCAAGGTCGGTCTATAAAGATGCCTTCCTAGATATCATTTTTATATTAGGTTAGTCAGCCCATAGGGGGCACTTTCCTAAAAACTTTGTCCTCATGGTCAGCCCATAGGGGGCACTTTTTGAGGCAAATTCAATTCAAGGTTAGTCAGCCCATAGGGGGCACTTTCCTAAAGACTCTGTTCTCATGGTTAGCCCATAGGGGGCACTTTTTGAGATAAGTCCAATCCAGGTTAGTCAACCCATAGGGGGCACTTTTTGAGGCAAATTCAATTCAAGGTTAGTTAGCCCATAGAGGGCACTTTCCTAAAAATCTGTTCTCATGGTCAGCCCATAGGGGGCACTTTTTGAGACAAGTCCAATCCAGGTTAGTCAGCCCATTGGGGGCACTTTCCTAAAACTTTGTCCTCATGGTCAGCCCATAGGGGGCACTTTTTGAGGCAAAGTTCAATTCCAGGTTAGTCAGCCTATATGGGGCACTTTCCTAAAACCTTGTTCTCATGGTCAGCCCATAGGGGGCACTTTTTGAGACAATTCAACTCCAGGTTAGTCAGCCCATAGGGGCACTTTCCTAAAAATCTACCTCAAGGTTAGCCCATAGGGGGCACTTCCTGAGGCATTCCACTCAAGGTTAGTCAGCCCATGAGGGGCACTTTCCTAAACCATACCGATTAGTCAGCTCTCGAGGCACTTTTCGGAAATATTTCTCCAAACAGTTGCTAGTCTAACAAGACGATTCTGTTGACAGGTAGCCAGCTCATAAGGGCGCTTCCTGAGTAAATCTTCTTTCCAAGGTTGCAAGTCTGATAAGACGCTTCCTATCATCATTTCTCATACATTCCTACACAATGATGGAGACATGCCCCATCGCCAATTAGTCAGCCCATAAAGCACTTTTTGGGAAGGAGCATTACCTTGAATTGTTAGGAACATCTTCAATCGTAGGATTATTAGCTCTTGGAGCATTTTCCTACCAAAATCCATTCAAGAGGCCAAAAATGGTGTCTTTTGTTTGTCTTTGTAGTTAAGTTTTTCAAACTTTACCACAAAGAGGGGCAGCTGTAAACACCCCATTTTTGCCCTAGGAATCGATAATTCTAAAAAATAATCAATTTTTAATTTTTCCCAATTTTTTCCAATTTTTCTCTAATTTACCAAAAATAATAAAAATATTTTAAAAAATAAAAATAAATAGGAAAACACATCAATTTTGAAAAATGATTTCAAAAATAGCAATAATAAATAATAAACAATTTTTACAAAATTTGGAATTTTCAAAAAATACAAAAAAAATAGAAAAATCGCATTGCATATATGCAATTTGCGAAATTAGAAAAATCAGGAAAGTGGGCTAGCTCAGCTGGTCCGGACCATGGGCTAAGGCGCGGTGCGAGTGCGAGGTCAGGGGTTCGAAACGCGGGTGATACACTCAGAACATATATATATAATGGGAGCGTAAATTGCAGCAAGTGCACTGGTCGTATCAAGTAATAAAGTGGTGAAAAGTAAGGTTGTCGATCCCTCGAGGAACCAATAGAGTACTAGATCTATGGCAATTCTTATCAATATCTAGGTGATTAAAAAGGGGTTTTGAAATGTCTAATCTAAAAATTTAACTTAAAGCAACAAGAAAAATTTTATGACGAATCTATCAATTATGAACAAGGGAAATTAGAACATTATAGTATGAATTGCATAAAAACAATTGAAATAAATAGATGCAATGGAATTCATATTAAACAACAAGATTAAACTAATAAATGGCATAAAAGAAAATAAAGTAAATGGAACAATTGCTATAATCTTCAAGAGCTTCAATCTTCCAAAATGACTCCTTGAATACTTCAATTGAAAGCAAACTTCAACAAAATGACATTCTTTCTTCAAACTAAACTTTGGAAAAATCTAAAGTACCTAAGGAAATTCTAATGAGGCTAGAACAAAGAAGAAGAAAAAGAATTCTAAACAAAAGAAAGGATGGATTCTCCAACAAAAAGGGATGCTCTCAAGGTTCACACAAGGGGCCTATTTATAGATCCAAAGAGGAGGGGGATAAGGTTGATCTGATGAGGATTTGAGTCAGCAAATTAAATAAGATACGATTTTGGAGAGATTTTCGCAATGGATATCCGGGGAGTAATGAAGGCCGGCTCAAGGCCGGCGGCCTTGAATGTAGGCCGGCTTAAAGGCCGGCGGCTTTTCTTCTTTTTGAGGCCGGTTTAAAGGCCGGCTCAAGGCCGGCTCAAGGCCGGCGGCCTTGAATGTAGGCCGGCCCAAGGACGGCGGCCTTCAGTGCAATCCTTCGCTCACTTCTTAAATTTTGTGAAAAACTCCTCCAATTAACTTGTAATTTACTTTTGGGTCCTCAAAACCTGTATTTTCACAATAAATACCATTAAGTATCATTTCTTTATATTTTCTTATAATATTAAAATAAATTTAATATAAGTCCAAAAGAAAATATAAGTATAATGTGATCTTATCAACATCCCCACACTTGAACTTTTGCTTGTCCTCAAGCAAAATAATTGATTTAAACAAGAGAAATCCATCATTGAACTTCTGGTGCCCATTGTTCTGACCATACTGAAATTTGTAACTAGTATATCTAGTTGAAATTTAGTAGTTAATCTAAATACAACAGATTTTTAATCCCAGTGTTTAACAATAGAAAACAATACTTAGTCCATAAGGAAAAACATTCATTTAAACTTCATTGGTTATTAGCAAGTATCATCTCCCTCAATTTTACTTCTCTAAATAAGATAACAAGGAGTGAAAGCATATGGTATCCATTTTTTCCTAGAATTTCTCCCCTTTTTTTTTTTTTTTTTAATGTTTTATTTGCCTTGATTGGCAGCGGAGTGAGACTTCACTCTTCTGAGGGACCAAAGCTCGCCCATGTCAACCTGACTTTCATTAAGGTACTAAATTTTTGCCTTTCCGCCCTTCTCGTTATTGTGAGTTCATTGAGTCGGCACATCCTGGGCTCATCGCCTAAGTGACCAGGTTTTAAAGGGACCCCTACGAACTCTTCCTCACACTAACATTTAAGATTGGATACTCTTAACTCATTTTCCTGAGCTATTGGAGTAAAGGCTCTTTTTTTTTTTTTTTTTTTTTTTTTTTTTTTTTTTTTTTTTAAGGGATCACTAAGTAAAATATTTCTTTTACCTCTTTCACTAGGTGTTAAGGTATTCTCAAAGAAATTTCAATAGAGATTTATCCCAACCAATTTTTCCTTGAAGTAAACTTGCTTGTTTTTTCAACTTAAGGACTCAATCTCAAGTTCAAAGGCTCAACATAGGGTAAACCCCGTTCTCTAGAGATTTTACTCTTAAATTTTAACTATGTAAACTAGTCACAACAATTGGCGAGTAGGGCACCAATCTAATTCAATTTCAGGATTTCATTGAAAACACTTAAGGACATAAATAAAGCATGGGATTTGTAAGCTCATGATGTGTGCAATCATTATACTTCTACATTTATAATCCCTTCCCCACACTTAAATTGGACAATGTCCTCATTGTTCCTAATATATCACAAAATTAAGGAAACGAATGTCAATGCAGAAATTGAAATACTGGTACTTCCCTGGTATAAAATTGTTCATCAGGAAGAAAATTCCTCCTAAAATGTCTGTCATCCTTGGAGTGTCTTGAATGCACCGGCAGCTCTTATCCAGCCTTGAATTAGTTTTTTTTTTTTTTTTTTTTTTTTTTTTTTTTTTTTTAACGAAACTATTATAGATACTTATTAAGCATGGGCTGCCTCCCATGAAGCGCTTGTTTTATAGTCATCAGCCTGACTATCAGGGTTAGCTTACATCAAGGAGTTTAAACAACTCCTTCAACACCATCGTTTTCAGATTAGGATTCCAAGCTTCCTTCCATGGTATGGTGCCCTTCTTTTCAGCTTCCACCAATGTTTTGTAGGTAGATATCAACAAACTTACCTGCTGGATGTCTGCCCTTGACCATCCCAGGATTTCCCTATGTTCATCCAACTGGCCTTGAATCTGCTGCTGCAATTCTTTTGTCATAGGCGCTTGATTAATGTGAGGCCATGGATTTCCTAAATTCAGACACTTATAACCAAACAATTGATTAGAAAAGACATTAGGTTCAAGTGTCTGCATAGGCATTAGTGTCGGCACTGGTGGCTTCTCATAGTCGTCTGTCTTCTCAAAAGCAACAACATTTTCAGTCTGGGGTACTTGTTCACGACCTCTGTTTTCTTGCTCATCTTCATCCCCCCAATCATCTATCTCATTCAAGACAGCTTCAAGAGTGGTTTGCCCTACATCTTCCTCCACATCATTGTTAGTAATTTCACCCTCAGCAGATATGTCAGAATACATTGCTTTCTCATTAGACAAAAACACAGGATCATACATATCAAATGTTACCTGGTCATCTAGTGCTCTAAGGGTGAGCTTACCTTGTCCTACATCAATTAGAGCTTGACCTGTGGCTAGGAATGGTCTTCCTAAGATCATGGGTACCTCTCTATCTTCTTCCATTTCCAAGACTATAAAGTCAACTGGAAAGATGAATTTGTCCACTTTTACTAGGACATTCTCCACTATACCCTTTGGGTACTTGACACTTCTATCCGCAAGTTGTAAGGTAACGTGCGTCTCCTTACATTCTCCAAGTCCTAGTTTTTTGAAAATGGACAGAGGCATTAAATTTATACTTGCACCAGAATCTATAAGTACTTTATCAAAATTAAAATTACCAATAGTGCAAGGAACAGTAAAACTTCCCTGATCTCTTTGTTTTCTCGGCAAATTGGATAAATTCTTTTGTAAGATCATAGAACATTCCCCTATAAGCATCACTGGTTCATTCCCTTCAATCTTCCTCTTCTTTGTGAGTAAATCCTTCATGAACCTAGCATATGATGGCATCTGCTGAAGTGCCTCTGCAAAAGGAATGTTAATTTGCAATTTTTTAAAGACTTCTAAAAATTTAGCAAATTGTGAATCCAATTGTTGTTGCTTCAGCCTTCCTGGGAAAGGAATAGGAGGAACATATGCTTTCACTTTTGGTGAATTTTGCTTTGGCTCCTCTTCCTTTTGTTTCCCTTTATCTTTCCCCAGGTTAACCTCCTCTTCCTCAAGTTTCTTATCAACCAATTCCTTACCACTTCTTAACATAATAGCATTTACACCCATAGGATTTTGCTCAGTATTGCTAGGTAAAGACCCAGATGGTCTATTACTCAACTGTTGAGACATTTGACTAAGCTGATTTTCAAGATTCCTAATGGTGGCTTGTTGATTTTGCAACATTGTGTCAGTCTTTTGCATATAACTTATCATGAGTTCTTCCATTTTAGACTGACCTTGCTGAGAAGAGGTATTATGATTAGGATATTGTTGATGGGGAGTATTATGATTAGGACCTTGCTTTTGAAATCCAGGGGGTTTAAGTGCGTTGTTATCATTTCTCCATGAGAAATTTGGATGGTTACGCCACCCTGGATTGTAGGTGTTTGAATAGGGTCCTTGATTTCCTCTTTGGAAATTGTTGACAAAATTTACTTGCTCTCCATGGGATGAGGAGGAAAAGTTTCTTGATGGGCACTCAAGAGTTGAGTGTGGTCCTGAGCATAACTCACAACAAGAAAATTGATTAACATTGAAAGAAGGTGCAGAGGTGAGTTTACTTACCTGGGCGGTAAGAGCAGAAATCTGAGCTGTTAAGGTGTCCATATCATTGACAGATGCCACTCTAGACTTACCTCTTTCATGTTGCCAATTATGTGCACTAGAGGCCATTTCATCTATCAAAGCACTAGCCTCATCATATGTCTTACTCATTAATGCACCACCAGAAGCAGCATCTACCAGAGATCTCAATGTGTCATCTAAACTGAGATAGAATATCTCAATAAGGAGATTATCTGGTAATCCATGATGGGGGCATTTTCTAATTGCCTCCTTAAATCTTTCCCATGCTTCATAAAGTGATTCACCACTAAACTTACTGAAGTTTGTGATGTCATTTCTTAACCTAGCAGTTCTAGCTGGTGGAAAAAATCTCCTTAAAAATTTAGATGAGAGATCTACCCAAGTGGTTACAGAGTCTTGTGGCAATGAATTGTACCAAGCCCTAGCTTTTTCTCTAAGTGAAAATGGAAAAAGTTGTAGCCTAATTACATCATCAGATACATTATTCATTTTCACTGTATTACAATATTGAAGAAATACTGCAATATGCTCATCAGGACTTTCATTTGGATATCCTCCAAATTGATTTGATTGAACCATTTGAACGAGTGCTGGTTTTAACTCGAAATTATTAGCCTGAATTGTTGGTCTTCTAATTGCAGGACCTGAAACAACAGGTACCGTGTATTCTCGAAGTGCTCTACCAACACCCTGAATCTGATTGTTGTTCTCATTTGCCATGTTCTCTTCTTCCTTTCTTCTCTGCTCTCTTCTAAGTTGTCGCAAGCTGCGTTCTATCTCAAGATTAATTGGTAGAAGTTCAGCACTTCTACTCTTGCGCATAAAAAGAACCTTAAAGAGAATGGAAAACGATCACACAATGATAAGAAAAATTAAATAAAAAAATAATTGTGCCTAAATTACCAACAGAATTACGAAATCTAATATCTATTAGTTCCCCGGCAACGGCGCCAAAAACTTGATACACTCAGAACATATATATATAATGGGAGCGTAAATTGCAGCAAGTGCACTGGTCGTATCAAGTAATAAAGTGGTGAAAAGTAAGGTTGTCGATCCCTCGAGGAACCAATAGAGTACTAGATCTATGGCAATTCTTATCAATATCTAGGTGATTAAAAAGGGGTTTTGAAATGTCTAATCTAAAAATTTAACTTAAAGCAACAAGAAAAATTTTATGACGAATCTATCAATTATGAACAAGGGAAATTAGAACATTATAGTATGAATTGCATAAAAACAATTGAAATAAATAGATGCAATGGAATTCATATTAAACAACAAGATTAAACTAATAAATGGCATAAAAGAAAATAAAGTAAATGGAACAATTGCTATAATCTTCAAGAGCTTCAATCTTCCAAAATGACTCCTTGAATACTTCAATTGAAAGCAAACTTCAACAAAATGACATTCTTTCTTCAAACTAAACTTTGGAAAAATCTAAAGTACCTAAGGAAATTCTAATGAGGCTAGAACAAAGAAGAAGAAAAAGAATTCTAAACAAAAGAAAGGATGGATTCTCCAACAAAAGGGATGCTCTCAAGGTTCACACAAGGGGCCTATTTATAGATCCAAAGAGGAGGGGGATAAGGTTGATCTGATGAGGATTTGAGTCAGCAAATTAAATAAGATACGATTTTGGAGAGATTTTCGCAATGGATATCCGGGGAGTAATGAAGGCCGGCTCAAGGCCGGCGGCCTTGAATGTAGGCCGGCTTAAAGGCCGGCGGCTTTTCTTCTTTTTGAGGCCGGTTTAAAGGCCGGCTCAAGGCCGGCTCAAGGCCGGCCCAAGGACGGCGGCCTTCAGTGCAATCCTTCGCTCACTTCTTAAATTTTGTGAAAAACTCCTCCAATTAACTTGTAATTTACTTTTGGGTCCTCAAAACCTGTATTTTCACAATAAATACCATTAAGTATCATTTCTTTATATTTTCTTATAATATTAAAATAAATTTAATATAAGTCCAAAAGAAAATATAAGTATAATGTGATCTTATCAGCGGGGGAAGCAGTTTCCGCGTTTTGTAATTTTTTCACTTATCCAGGACACGTGGCAGCATCCGATTGGCTGGAGGAAACGCACGCACCGGGCGCGTGATCGTCGTCTACCTCGGGTCCGAGATCGCCGGCGGAAGAGAAAATTCGTATTTCGGCCGTTTTGATTCGATTTTTTGCACAAATCCAACAGATCTTCAACATAAATAAGATAAACATTATCTAATTGGAATCAAATCGCAACAAATCAAAGGATTTACACAAATCGGAGTTGGTTTTTCTAACCGAAAATCCGATCATCTTCAATTGGAGGAAATCCGAGCTTATCCAGCTCGGTTTCAAGTGTCTATAAATAGGAATCGAAGGGAGGAAGCCAAAAGACGAATCACATTTGAGAGAAAGAGAGAGAAAGGAGCGAATCGGAGTACGCCGGAGAAGCTTGAAGCCAAAACCACCAACCGGAGCTAGAGCCACCGCAAGGAGACGTTCTAGGAGCAAACCACCGCCACCATTGGATTCAGCAACCTCGAGAAGCTAGGATTCGACACCTCACCCACTGCAAAAGGCCACCGGAACGCCGTGAACGAGCCTTCCCCACCGCTGTGTCCGATCGACCCGACCCGACCCGTGCACCGACCCGGATCCAGGTAAGTCGGATTTTCCGGATTTTTTAATTTTTTTTATTTAATTAATTTTTTTTATTTATTTATTCTGAATTAATTAATTTATTTATTATTTGTTATTTAGTTATTTATTTATTTATTTATTTGTTTATGTTTTATTTTTAATAAATAGGAAAATGTAGAAATTAGATTTTTCTAGAATTTAATAATGTAGAAAAATAATAATAATAAATAATAATAATAAATAGATAAATAAAAAATAAAAAAATAATAAAATATAGAAAAATAATAAAAAACATTAGGAAAATAATAATAAAATTTTAGATGTCAAAATAGGATAGATAATAAACCAAAAATCACAAAAATTCCCAAAAATCACGAAAATCAACAAAAATTCCCAAAAATCACAAAAATCCACAAAATTCTCAGAAATCACAAAAATAGCAAAAAAAATTCAAAAATCATAAAAGAATCATAAAAAATGAGTTTTAGCACTTAGAAAAATCATTTTTCTTCAAATAAATCCAAAATTGATGTTTTTCCCTAAAATCATTTTCAAAATAAAATCAAAGCTTAGGCTTAGAAGTGTTTTTAGAAAAAAATCCCAAAAATGATAAAAACATAAAACTAAAAGAGGTTTCATAAATTAAAATTCACAAACCAACTTAAAGTTTTCCGAAAAGCGAACTCCGGCTTGTTTGATCCTGAGTAGCAGGTACGTAGGCACCCATCCGGGTCAACCCATAAAAATGAATAAAAAATCATTTTTTTGAAATAATTCAAGAACATAATAAAAAGTAACCGAAACACAATAAAACACATTTCTAAAGATGAACAATTTTAGGAGATTAGGTGGTAACCGTAAAGGTTTTAATAGGTTAGCCTCCGGACTTAGAAACTCTGGTTTTCCCTTTTCCTCTTTTCACAGAAACGAAAAGAGGAAATCACGATGACTAGTGGTCCAAATTAAGACTAATCCACTCCTTTAGTCTTAATTCAATTTTCCCAACAACAGTTGGGTGGCGACTCCAAAAATCAAACGAAATTCCTAACTCAAGTCGAGGATCTACATTAGATGAGCATAGGGTCTAGTCTAGATCGGATTAGGAATGGGAATTCAGAAATTAGACTCGACAACAGTGTACCTTAGAACTAGCCATTAGACAAAGATTTGCCTCATCCTCTTCTTCTAAATCTTCTAAATTTGTTTCTATGTCCTCTAAATCACTCCACATTGCTAGCATTGCACAACTTTTTTTTTTTATAATTTTCCATTTTCTTGATCAGTGTTGGACATTCATATTTGATGTGTCCTGGCTTTTTGCATTCATAACATTGAATTTCCCTTTTCTCTTTCTTCTTTTCTTTCTCCTTGTAAGCTTTTCCTGCATCATTATGCTTATATTCAGTACTTTTCTTGAAAACACTAAATTTCTTACCTCTTTGCTTCTTGAGCAGCCTGTTGAGTCTACGTGCTAGAAGACGGATGTCCTCTTCTTTCTCATCATCGCTATAATCTATTTCAGTTTCATTTTGCTTTATTTCCTTGACTTTAAACGCAATTCCTTTAGTGTTGTCTTCTCCTCTTTACGTGGTTTTTATGTGAGACTCATATGCCATGAGCTTTTCTTTCAATTGACTGAGAGTTAGCTTGTTTAGGTCTTGAGCTTCTTCTACAACTGTTTTCTTTGCATTCCAAGATAGTGGCAACGTTGTTGTCAAAATCGCGTTTCAACTCGTATGATTCAACGATTTTACGAGTTTGTATATATATTCCCAATTAACTCGCATACAAAATTGGAGAGGAGCAAAATCGTAATAAAATCGCGATTTTGAACAGTAAAATCGTTCAAAATCGCGATTCTATCGGTTTCAACCAATTCCACAAATATTTACAACTATAGGCTTCTACGCAAATAACACACGACCGTGTCTCAGACCGTGTACTCAACCGTGTGTGTTTCTGTGGATTTTCCAAGCTCAAAACATGGCCGTGCCTTCAACCGTGTGTGCTTCTATGGGCATATTTCCTTGACATACGGCCGTGCAATTTAATTACCCGACCGTGCTCTTCCCCTGTTCCTTCCAAAAAGCATTTTTCTTCGTGTTTTCTTATCTAAGCCCAAACTTTTAATAAACAACTGTGGGCTTAATTGTTAACCCACGTGCTTTCCTGTCGTAGGGAAGTATGAGTCATACCCCAACATGTTCGTCGGTCATCACTCCTCTCTTGTTAGTGTGTTACGTTGCATTGAAGTCTTTGTGTTTGTGTTCGTTGATTGTTAGTCTTCTTGTTCCTATTCGTGATCATGTTCGTATTAAAGCACTCGTGTTTGATTGCTGCAACTTTCCTTATTTTAACTAATATTTTTGTAATAGTAAATAAAATAAATGGTAGATAACTTTAATTTTATAAGAATTTTTTTTATTTTTAATTTTATAGGAAAGGTATAAATGTATTTATATTTCTATCTTTTCAATATATCATTCTCATAGTTAAGTAAATGTGAGATATTGTTAAGTAAATATATTTTGAATTAATAATCACGAATAGTGCAAAAATTTACCTAGTAATATATAATTTTGAAGGTTTTCTTGTTATAGTATCTTCTTTATTATGTACTTTTGGTCATTTTTAATATTACTCCTTTCTAATGGTATATCTTCATTATCAATATTTATTTATTAGTAATTTCTTAAAGTCACAATTGATTTTTAAATTTTATCTATTATCTTTTAGCTTTTGTATATAGAACTAGGTGAAACTTGTTTTATACATGATTTATCATTTTAGAAATAAAATATCTATATTATACAACTTATGCTCGATTATCTATATTATGACTTTTATTGCAAATTTGCAATTTATGGCTAAAATAAATACTTAATTTCCTTATTTCTATTATTAATTATATTTTTTAATGACTATTGTAAGTAAATTTATAATATTTAAAAGTTATTTTACATAGGTTGTAGAAACTTACGTTTCTACGTTCTGTTTCTATGTTTCGATTCTATGGACTCCTTAGCGATTCTATGTAAAATTGCGATTTTGACAACCATGGGTGGCAATATCTTCAGCATTTTCCTCACAAGATCTGGATTTGGAAGTTTCTTTCCAAGTGATGCAAGCTCATTTATAATAGCTGTAAACCTATTAAAAGCATTTTTAACATCTTCATTAGACTTAAACTTAAATAATTCATACTATTGAATTAAAGCATTCATCTTGGTTTCCTTGATGGTATCAGTCCCTTCATATGTATCGGATATGATATCCCAAATCTCCTTTGCACTTACACACGATGATATTAAATAGAACTCCGATGGAGAAATAGTAGTCAGCAACAGATTTTTTGCTTTGTTGTTCTTCTCAATAATCTTCTTCTCGGAATCTGACAAAGTCGAATTTCCATTCAAGGTAATCACATTGTCCCCAAGTGAAATGACCTGCCATGAATCATAATCATTAGCTTTAATATAAGTTTCCATGCGCATCTTCCAATATGAGAAGTTTGAGCCATTGAAGTAAGGAGCTCAATTAATTGTAACATTATTTTCAACCATTTTAGATCACTCAAAATAAATGAGTCCTACTCTGATACCAATTATTGGTCCCAATTACATTAATCAAGAGAGGGGGGGTGGGTGAATTGATTAATTACTTAAGATTTCAATTTTTGCAAATCATCCAAAGTCTCTTGATTAACAAAATGACGTGAGCAACAAAATTGAAAAACAATAATTCGCAATAAATAAAATGAGTAGAGAAGAATAAAATGCTCAGAGATTTATAGAGGTTCCACCTCGAGCGTCAGTCCTCTCTTCTAGCTCCACGCCAGGGTCCCGGTTGTCTTTACCGGTTGTGTTTCACTATATCAATCAAATCGAAAGTATATAAAATAAGTCTCTTCGAGGCGAAGTCTCACTACTGAGTCTCTCTAGCTTCTTCACTAAGCTAATCACTCAAACTACAGTGATGAAACAACTCTCAATTCCTCATATAAGAAAGGAATTACAATAATGAGGAATATCAAATTTTCTCTACAAATCGGATTACACATGTATATAAAATTTTGTGCCTGAAGATGTATGAGCTTTTAACTTTTCCGTGTGCTTGATTCTAAAAAGAACGTTCTCTTCTCTCTTTTTTTTTTTAGCTTGACATCCCTTTTATGTAGAGGACATAACAATTACTTTGTTGGAGAATGTAACGTTCATGTAGTTCCACGTGACAAGCTTGAATTTATTTTTGAAATTTTGTATTTCAAAAATAAGTTGAACTTGTTGGAGAAAATTTGCATTCCCATGATATTTTGATGAGGATAAACTTAGATAAATTAGTTTGACCGAGATCTTCTTTGGAGATATTCCTTGGATCAAGTTTGTTGAAGATATCCCTCACATTATAGAACCTTATCTTGATATCCCATATATTGTGGAATCATATCTTCATGTAACAACCATATTTCTTATCATTATCTTTGTAACTGCTAGATCTCCCAAAATATAACACAAATATCTAGATTTGAATCTTGATAAAACCTGTAAATCTTTTATGATCTCACTTTATCATAAAATCTTTAAATAAAATCTTGTAAAAACTTTATGTAAATTAAAAACCCCATGATATAAAATCCAACTTTAATAAAACACATCAAGTATATTACCCAAATATACTTGACACATAAAGCTAGGCCTTGAAATTTATTAAAAAACCATCGATACAAAAATTAGAACGAAATCTAGAAAAAATTTGTGATAGGCATGGAAGGTTCTAAAAGAGCTTCTAAAGCAAACCTGTCAACTGTCTTTTTGTTGTAAAGGTTCTGAAAGTGCTTCTGAAACAAACCTGTCAACTGTTATCCTGCTGTAAAGGTTTTGAAAGTGCTTCTAAAAGGTTAACACGAGAATTACGGATACACTACACAACTTCTGAAATACCTTCTGAAAGAATAAAAACAGTCTGTATAACACCTTTGAAGGTTCTGAACAAGCTTCTATCTTTTTGTTCAATTTAGAAAAATTCACTTACTATCTTCTGAAACAACTTATGACAAGCTCAAATATATGTTATACATTATTCCTCTTTTGTTAACATGAAAACTAAATTAGAGAACTTAACAGAACCTATAAGCCCAAAATCCTATGCTCTCTCTCTAAAATTTTACCCTATTTTAGTCAAATTTGATCAAAATCAAACCTAGGATAGATTCCCCAATACATTAAGAGCAAAACCCCCAATTAATTATCGTGTGAGTGGTGCAAACTCATGAATAATTTTGATTTTTAATTTGTGCAACAACTAGAGTTCTTAGGAAATCAAAGTGGTTTCAATTGGAGTACTTGCGAAATTGAAATTAAAAATTGGTTGAGAGTTTTTTACAAGCACTCCTACAAAGGATTTGTATGCATGCCTATAGTTGAAAAAAAAATTTGAAAATGATGATTTTTAGATATTTGCATGTTTTTAATAATTTTATATGTTCATTTGTTTAATTTGCATGATTTAAATGGAAATGGAAGAAAGTTTAGATAAATTCATAGTTGTGATTATGGATGTTATTATGGTAGATACTTTATGGTTCCTTTCCATAAATTCTATCTCCGAAAATGTGGTTTACTTCTCACCCTTTATTTATGTTGAAATACAATGATGAGTATGATTCCTTTATGTGAAAAGAGAATAAACTTTTAAGGTAAATCAAAGCGATTAATACCATCTAAAGTGCTTAATATTAGAAAATGACTTGGCACACCATCATCTTCATGATTTTCAAACTAGACTTGGCATGCAAATAAACATAGCCAAATTCATTTTACATTTCAAACACACTGAGAGTACAAATCACAAATTCAATTTACTCCAATTAACTCCTTCAGTCACATGCTCCTATATATTAGAGAAAAAACAAAACACCATTTATTCATCCTCCAAAACTAATTGATTGGATGCATTCAATATAGTAATTGGAAGGAAAAAATAAGTAAAGAAATAAAGAAATTATCAAAACGTTACTTCCCTTTTAGAGATCAAGTGCGTGTTAATGTATGCAAATATTAGGTATTGAGGTTGTTGGTGTAAGGAAAAAACTTAGCATACATATATAATCTAGCTAATGCATATTACATTATATATATTATAAAACGGGACTTTTTAGGTAACTGGAAGAATTCTTTCTTTAAAAGTAAAATATATTAAAAAAAAAAACAGATCCCAATTGATTCTTAGCTAGTTTGTCTTTGGGGCAAAAACTCGAAACTTCATAATACGTTATTTGATTAAACGATGTTAAAAAAAAAAAAAAAGAAAAAAGCGAAGACCAAAATCATTCTTTATACGTATACTTCATTTCAATTAAATAAGTAAACATGTAAGTTTTATATTACATAAATCAAAAGATGTCCATGACAGATAAATGCACCATAAATCTTGTTGCGATAACACTAAACAGATCGATGTAACAAATTAAGCATAATATTGAAAATATATTACCATAAATTGCCAACACCTATTAGAGCATATGATTCGAGTGCAGCAATTACAATTATGACAGCAAAAAAGAAGAAGAAGAAAACCGAATTAGTGATTCTATGCGAAGAAAGTCACATTCATAGACGTGTAGAAAAAGGCATGGGTATCAATATCGATAGATGGCCCAAAAAACATTTACTCCATCCATCTTGTAGTGGCTTTGAAATGTCTTCATTAGAAACAAAGGATTTTTAGCAATTATAATTATGACAAAAAAAAAAGAAAAAAAATTGAGTTAGTGATTTCACACTAAGAAATTCACATTTATGGACGTGTAGAAAAAGACAGCATCAATATCAATAGATGGTCCAAAAAACATTGACTCCATTCATCAAGGACGACTAGTAGTGGCTTTGAAATGTCTTCATTAAAAAAAAAGGAAATTAAAATTATGACAGAAAAAAAAGGAAAAAAAAACCGAATTAATGATTCTATATTAGGAAATTGACATTTATAGACGTGTAGAAAAAGGCACAAGCATTAATTTAATATCTATAGATCATCCAAAAAGCATTGACTCTATCCATCAATGAAGACTTATAGTAGCTTTGAAATGTCTTCATTAGAAACAAAGGATTTTTAGTAATTACAATTATGATAGAAAAAAAATGAATTAATGATTCTACACTAAGAAATTCACATTTTTAGACGTGTAGAAAAAGACACGAGCGTAATATCAATAGATAGTCCAAAAAAATTGACTCGATCCATCAAAGACAACTTGTAGTGGCTTTGAAATGTCTTTATTAGAAACGAAAGATTTTTATGCCATTGCATGGAAACCTTTGTCATGGACATGGACCACGGATCAGTGGAATTTACTATTTTTAATGTAGGTTTTATTAATTTAAGAGTATCAAATGCATAATTTTTTCTTATTAAAAAAAAGTCTATAATGCACCATACATAGATTTCATTAATATCACACAATAAAATTTACCAGGTTTCGGTCACTTGGGCAAGAGCACGATTTAATAGCCTGGTTGTAAAGTTAATATTAGCTATGTATGGTGCAGCATAGACCTTTTGTTTCGTTTTTTTTTTTTTTTTTGAAAAAAAAATTTACTATTATGTAAATAGACATTAAAATTATGACTAACGGCATCAAAATATTGGACAAAAATGTTAAATTATGCTCTTCCACACCCCTACCCCCCCTTGGAGGGCAACTATTACAACTTTGGAGATGGGAGAAAGAAAATCAAGTATCAATGTATAAAGCTTCCTCCTTATAAGTATAGTTGTCAAAATCGCAATTTTACCTAAATGATTCTAAAAATTTATAATTTTAGGGAGCCTTTTCATGTTGAATCATGTATAAACTAGTTTCTATATAAACTTGTAGTAGAATCACGAGTCTATACATAAACCAATAAAATCTTACATTTTTAATCAAGTGTACCGATTCCACCTATTTAAGTCAAATGTGCTAAAAACTGGAAAATACAACTTAGCTTCACAAGATATGAATATTAGTAGTTTTTTGAAAGAATTGGAATTAAAATATAAGGATATCATTCTAGTACTGCCAATAATGATTTTAGCATTGACGATGAAGGTGATGATGATAATGGTAATGGTAAAGAGATAGTTGATAACAGTTTTGACTTTTGATAATGTGAAAGGTGTTGATGATTTTTTCATTTTATTAGTATAATTTGTATCGTTGTTTATTTCATATTGGTATTGTTATTTATATTATAGTTTTAGACATTAACTTAACAACTTATGCCATTATTTATATTACAAGTATGCAACTTTTATTATAAATAGTGACTAAAAGTTTTATTGAATTTCTCTATTTCATATTTTTTTATGACTATAGAAACATATCTATAACTTTTTGGTGCTATTTTATATAGGTTGTAGAAACTTACGTTTTTATATTTCGATTTTACATTCTGATTTAAGAGACCCTCTAGCACTTCTAAGTGGAATGGCTAGTTTGCCATCCTTGTTTATGAGTTGGTCTTCTCTCCTAACACTATCCTAGGGAACCAGTCTAACTAAGATAACATGTTTCATGAACAAAAATCATAATGTGGTTATAAGCTTCTAGCTTTCTATTCTAAACTGTAGCCTTTTTCACACTCTTGAACTAAGAATAACATGAGTAGCTTATGGTTTAGTTAAGAAAGAGTAAAGTATCTCAATAAGGATAACAAGTAGAAATTCCTCTAGTTTTAGCTTAGAAGACTATGAAAATAAAGTTTTAGCTTAGAATACTATGAAAATAAAGTTTTAGCTTAAAAAATTATTTATAAATGCAGTCACCCCAAGGGTACCTATGTACCTAATATTCGGGATCAGGCCCATCATAGTTCACATAGGTTATTATGTATATTTTTTAAAAATTTTATTAAAAAAATTGAAGACTTATTGATGAGGATCAACTAACATCTAAAAGGAAGGAACCAAAATCACTAAAATCCCATGATCCATTACATGGTATTGGAGGCTCGATGACTCGAGCTAGAGTTAAGAGGATGAATGAATCTCTAAAAGGATTAGTCATGGACTTACAAGCTATGGAATCAAGCTACAATAAAGGAGAACCAACACTTATCAACTTGATTCACGTGGCCATGGAGGAATGTGATGATTTAGAGGCCTTAGAATAATTTTATTGAACTGAAACAAGGAGAAGCACATTTAGTTTTGTTACTTGTTATATTATGGTTTTATTTGTTTGGTTTGTAATTTATATTATTTAGTTGCCGATTCAATTACATGAGAATAAGGATAGATTAGGCAACTTAGGTTTTTCTATATTGTAATATTTACACTATATAAGCTGTATAAGGGGACCGACCGTGAACAACTTATGATTGAATAAAACACACACTTTTCATGAGATACAAAACCCCCTTTTTGTTCTTTTGCAAAAGAAGTCTTCCATAGGAATTCTTAATTGAATTTGCTATAGGAAAACCTTTGATAACTTAGGTTTCAATCAATAGGTGGGATTGGAGTCTAGTTACGCAATACTTGTTCGAGACAATCCTCAGGGTAATTGATTCAAATGGCGACGTCTGGTTCTAGGTTTGATATACCTAGGGTTTACGCATCATTTGGTATCAGAGCTTCGCCTTCTTGAATCAAGTAAATTCTAACCCTTTTCATTATTTGTCTACTCTTTATTTTCCATACTCGTATCTAAAATTTGTATAAAAAAAAAATCATTCGGTCACAAAAAAATCCCTTGGAGACCAACAACATCTCAATTTTGTTAGTCTTTGAAAATTCAATTGTTGTTCAATTCATAATCATCTTAAAAAGCATACATCCAAAAAAAAAAAAATCAATTTGGTTGCAAATGGAAAAAAAAAATCAAGAACCGAAATCTCCTAAAAGAAAAATTCAAGTTTTGGCAAGTTACAATTCAATTACCAAATTCACTTTCCAATTCCAATCGCAACTTACATCTTATCTTTCCAAATTGTGCACCCGAATTACATTCCATAATTCTTGTTATATTCGGTGCAAATTTATTTGTCCTTCGAATTGCTTGATAAGGAATTGTCTTGACTTGTTTCTGAAAGTAGTAGTAAGAGAATTGTTCATATCTATGAAGACTTTCGTAATGTGCTTAATTGACTGAAGCACATGCACTCAACCAATTGAAGAAATTCCAATCAAAACCAATTCCACAAGAGGCGTGAACCCTTAATCCCTTATGACTCCGAATGTGTAAAACTAAGTTTGAAATGATACCAAAAGATGATATGCTTAATAGATCAAATTCAATCACATGAAATTAATTGAAAGATCAATTAAACATATCTCCAAAATGGCATGAATTCAATAAATTCCAAAACCCCTAAATGCCAAATGACTTCCACGTAAGTAACTAATGAGAATTACAATTCACAATTGCAATGTCCGAATTCGATTTCACTAAACACAATCAAAAGGATATGAAATCAAATTGAATCAAACCCTAAAAATTGCATGAATGATAAACAAAAAAGATAAACTAATTCCTCACCAGATATGACTCACTAGTTAGGAATTAGGATGGATTTGACATTGTTGATATTATACACAACAAGGATCAAATCCCACTCGCCACATTTCACTAAATAAATGATAAGAGTTTGTGAAAAAGGAAGTGTCCCTCACGTTTTGCAAATATGAAAAATATGGTTCAAAAAGCTCCCCGAAAACCCTAGTTAGAAAGTATTTATACTTGCTTCAATTAAGGTTAGAATGTCCAAAACTTTATGTCTATGCCACTAATGTGGGTGGTCCTAATTCAATAAATACAAGCAAATAAAAATGTCCCAAAATGGTGACAAAGTAACCGGTTGAAAGATAAAATAACAAGTACAAAGATGGTCTTCAAAGAGCCGGTCCTTCAAGTCAAGTAAGTACTTGGTTGGTCCAATTCATCTTCGGTTTAAGTCGGTCCATGAATAACCCACAAGCTCCATCGCCCTATAAAACCCGACAAGTATGCCTGCTAGAATACACAACACGAGTAATAGAAAAGATGTTAGTATACAAATATTTCCGGGGTCAGTTTGTTCAAAGTGGACCCTCATCGCCAAATTTTGAAATCCTTTGGCTCTTGCCCTAGTGATAGGTCTTGTTAAATTTTGATTCCTATCATCTCCTTGGGCCTTAAAAAGATTTGTCCTCAAATTTGACATATTAAGTGCAGTAAAGACTCTATTTCCTCCTAGCAAGTTATTTGAAGAATTATCATTACAGTATTCCAATATCTAAAATACCACAGGGTTGATTGCTTTCTCTCCTCTATTTCTAGGATATACCTCATCTGCAACACATATAATGGTCCATCATCCACTAAGACCTCCCCTATCTCAAATTGTGCCACTGATATTGTTTTCTCCTTTCTTGTTTCAGTTATATGTCTTTGACCCTCTTGGTCCTCTAATGGTTTACTCAACTGACTGTAAACCTCAGGATCCTCTGATAGTAGACACTTCTGCCTCTGAACAGTTTGGTCCTTGAAAGGTTGGCTATTTGACTATGAACCTCTGAAGGTTGGCACACTTGCTTCTAAATAGTTTAGTCCTTTGATGGACATATTTTTTTTGAACAGTTTGATCCTTTGAAGGTTGACTCATGTAACTATGATCCTTAGGAATCTCTAATGGCCTACTGATCTATTGCTGAACCTTTTAGACTTCTGAAGGTGACTTAGGATTTAGAATGATGCGTTTACCCTCTTTCTGGAATACATATGTATTCTTGAAGCCATCATATAAAACCCTCCTATCATATAACCATGGCCTGCCAAGCAATATATGGGATGCACATATAGGAAGAATATCACATTCAGTCTCATCACAGTATTTATCCCCTATACTGAAAAGTAATTTGGGTTACATAAAGACTTCCTTTATCATTTAACCGGTGTAATGTGTAAGGTTTAGGATGTGAGGTAGTTACATGTTTCAATTTCAATACTAATAAGATAGCTACCACATTAGTGCAACTATCACCGTCAACAATAATAACACACAAGTTTCTTTGAATCCTACAAGAAGTATGGAACAAATTTTCTCTTTGTCCATCATCAATGGTTGGAGAAGAAGTTAATACTTGATGTACTAAATTAGTAGAAGTATACAAATCATTTGACATGGTTATCACTATCTTCAATAAGCCACAACACACTTCAACACCCACGGTTTAATCAAGCAACTAAGACAATAAATACTTCTTGTCACTTCAAGTATAGTAAAATAATTGAAGCATAAATAAATACTTCCAAGTAGTTAAGATAATAAATTCAACTAGCAAGTGTTTAAGAATGAGTTTCATTAACCTTCACACTTAAATGCTTGTTTTTGAGTTCAAATTTCACTATTCACTTCCCTTTTTTGGTCACAGTTTCACACTCACAATTAGTGTTAATGTGCAGCACCTTACACCACACACAATCCTTCAAAATACACACCACCACTTACACTACTTACACATACGGTGCACCCACTTCAATCTACAACGCCAACACTTCAAGTGTGGCAACTTCTTGCCTCAACACACTCAACACTAACTTTCAAAATGTTGGAAGTGTGTTGCTTATTATACTTAAATTAAATAACTAAATGAATCTTGTCTACTACACTTCGAGAGAGATTTCATTTAGGATGAGGAGTAGAGCCCTATTTACTAGATTTCCTTTTATTTGAACTTATTTACTTTAAATACTAAGACTAAGACTAGATTTTGTGGTTTTGTATGTATTCGAACTTTGGATTGAGCTTGGACTTTCCATATGGGCCTTTTGAGCTCTAATTATTCTTTTAAACATTTTGATGGTTTTATCAATTATTAAGCCTTTACGTATCAAATCAACCAAATGTTACTTTTTTTAAAAAAAAAAAAATAGACTCAATATAAACTTTATGGCTAATTTCATAAAATAAAATCTAGTATTATAACCAAACAAATATTCTAGCAATCGATTTCAAAATTAATGAAGAATTTCATAAATTAAAATTGAAATTAGAGTAAATAATTATTTAGTAAGCCTCAATATATTTTATTTAAATGAAACTCGTGACGTATTGTTGCGATCTCACACACAAAGAAAGTCACAACTCATCAATTACTTTTAGCACCTTCGCCCGAAGCTAGTCAGGATTGGTGAATGATATCCACGCCAACTTCCCTAAAAGAGCACTATTAAAACTTTCAAAATCTTGAAATCCCAACCCACCGCTCTTTTGATATTGTCAATTCTTCCCATCTCCTCCGACGCATCTTTCTATTATTCTGATGATTACTACACCAAAATACGACACCTCGGAGCACCATCTGTTTGGAAAATTAAAGACAGACATGGAGTATGGTGATATTGTATAAAATTTAAGTCTCACTGGAAGTGATTTATTGTACGGGGTACGGGTAGGCTACGTATAAGATTTTAATGAATGTTTTCTTGGGTATTTTGTAGCCATGACAGTAAGTAATCATACATTATAGTTTTTTTTTAATTTTTTTTCTTAAATCGAATCTAATTATATGGTTAGATTTATAAAATTTTCAAATTAAAAAAAAAATGGTTTGCTTAGTTTGGTCCATGGTGTGAACCGTTTTTACACATATCTTATTATTATTATTATTATTTTAATGAGAATGAGTTGCTACGGCTGTTGCATTAGGCAGATAATGGAATAATAAGGAAAACTCTTAGTAAAGGCACTGTGTATGCACACATTTCATTAAAGTATATAAGGAGGTAAAATTCTTAAATTCATTTCTTAATCTGTCATATAAGTATTTTAAGGTTTTATGCATTTTAACAAAAAAATTTAAGAAATAATTACTTAAACGCGATATTTATTGATTTTAATTACAATAAAACCATTCCAATTATAGTAAAGTAAAATTAATTAACAGTAAAAAATATTGTCAATAGTCCTCAAAAAGCTATCAATGTATAAATTAAAGTAGTTTAATTTTTACATAAATTGACCATTTTCTTTTTTCTTTTTTCTTTTTTTCTCACTTATGCTAGTGTTGACTCTAAAGAGCATTATTTATTGTTTGAGAAGGTAAATTACTTAAATTTAATTATGTCAAGGAAAGGGAAATCAGCTTTGTTTAATTTTTTAAGCCTTATTTTTCCAAATTCGTCTTATATATGATTAGTTAGACATATCATTTTGTTTTATTTATTTATTTTATTATATATATATATCTTTCTCAAGAACAAGTTTTCTAGTTTTTATTGTTATGATATAGCTTTGGGCTTTCAATAATCCTATTGGTCCTATACTAGTATTATATCGTTGTCATAGACTCGTAGAGATCCCAATTATTCTCAGCCCAAGTGATATCTTTCTCAGTAACGTTTCTTCTACTGGTTTACATGCGCCTATATTACAACAATAGCATTAATATATAAAAATTGTAGTTATGCTTAGGAATCGTACTATTATATGTACTTGCATGTAAATGTAGTTTATATATATTTTATTTTTTTAACTGCCCTTTTTTTTATGGTTTTCTTATTTCTTGTGGTTGTGTATTATGCCATGGCAAGTATTATGTAATAAATGGAAACATGCAAGCATTAAAGAATATGCTACACTCCAATTACAGAGTAAGACATACATATGAGAAAATTAAATGTTACCTTCGAGAATTGAAGATACAATTAAATCTTTAAGATTTGTGGTGACCAGAGATGCTAGATGAAATGGCAAAAGTGATTGGGGATGGAAGCTGGCGTGTCGGAGCTGTCTGTGGGCTTGGAATTGCAATGTTGGGCTAGATTAGAATCAACTAATTTAGGTCTTGTTAAATAAAATCAGTCTACATTATTACTTTCTCCATTTGAAAAATCTGTGGCATCTAAGAAAGCATAGTATAAAATAAAACTAAGGGAATATGAATATGAATATGAATTTAATTTGGATTTTTTTAGCGATCCTTTTGGTGTTCTTGTATAAATCTATGTATAACTTAAGATCTATAATTTATTCTTTTAGGTTTGGGTGCGTGTAATTCCTTACTTATGTTTATTTATTTAATTATTTAGTATAATTTTATGGGTAAAAAAATTATTACCCTCTTTATAGTGCATTTAAATTAATCCTTTTTGACATTTATGCTTAAACATATAGTCTTATTTCTCTTACTATAATTAACTAAATATTTGTTAGTCATAACCTTTAAAATTTTCAGTTATCAAAGGAATATGTTGATCCAATTCCTTTTGAGATTGAATGTGTTTGAGAATGTGATGAGCCAAATCTTTTCAATGGATCCATTACTAACTATTAGTATAGCATACTATTTCGCATGTCAAGTAGAAAAACAGAAATTGAAGGGTGAAATATTGGGTTTAAGAACAAGTTGCTACTTATAATGTTAGAAACTTGCAGAAAATTGCAAATGGTTATAAAAGATACCATAGAGGAAAAATTGGAACCAAGCTTCATTGCACACATTGTAAAAATTTAGGTCATACTATAGATCACCATATTGAAATGATTAGATTTCTTGAGTGATAGAAAGGTCAAAGGAAAAAGATGCGTATGGTAGCTCAAGTTGGTTCTAGTTGCAAAGAGATAGACAATCCACTTGATGATCATGTCAAATCTAGTGGTTTTCATTAGAATTCTGCAAGTGAAGTTGATCTAGTTTCCAAGGTCCATCAAGAAGTTGTAAAGCTTTTGAAGGGCAATTCTGCAAGTAATTGTTTAGAAGTCCCTTCTGTAGCTTCACATTTTCTTTATGATAAGTATTTGAATGATTGGATTGTATACATGGGAGCTTTAGATCACTTAACTCCCTATTCCCACCTTTTGTTTGATAAACACACACTTGTTGAACCCATTAAAATCAAACTATTTGATAGTCGTGTCTAATCTGCTCATATTGTTGGCAGTGTGCCAATTAATGACCACATTTCACTCACTAATGTTTCGTTAGTACCTAACTTTCATTACAATTTACTATTAGTTAGTAAATTGCTTGCTACTATCAATTTACAAGTCACTTTTAATACCAGCAATTATTTCCTTTAGGTTTAGATTTACAGGAAACATGTTGCTCAAGCTAATGTTTCTCTTGGATTCTATGCTATGCAATCTAAGCCAAGAGTTAGTTGTTCTAGTCATTTTGTTTCATTCAAAACTTCATGTAAATGATACTTTGAAGTTTTGTGATTGGGTTATTCTTGCTAATAATGACATGTCTTTAAAACTATTACATAAGACTAAGACATATTTCCTTTTTGAAACTTCAACATTTGTGTGGGCGTAAAGACTTAAGTAAGTCCAATTTCCTTTGTAATACATGTCAACCTGCAAAATTCCATTGTCCGCCTTTTCATTTTAGATTACTATGCTCTTTACATCCTTTTTGGTTTGTTACATATTGATATATGGGGACTATATCATACATCATCTATCTTAGTTCCAAATTCTTCCTAATAGTAGTAGATGACATTAGTTGGTGAAATTAGACTTTCCACATGATTCATAAATTCTAGACCCTTGCCATGTTAACCAATTTCTTTGCTTTTGTTTGAAATCATTTTAATACAATGCTAAAATTCTTACACATAGACAATGAGAGTAAATTTCTCTCATAAGAATGCCAAAGTTTGTTTAGCAAAATAGGCATTATGCACTAAAGGTGTGTCATTTATACTCTACAACTAAATGGTATAGTTGAAAGAAAGCATAGACATCTTTTAGACATAGCCTAAGCCATTAGATTACATGCACATTTGCTAAATAAATTCTAGGGGGAGTATATTTTAGCCACAACTACACTCATTAATAAGACGCCCATTCAATCTTTACAATGAAAAAGCTCCTATTAGTTGTTATACCATAAACTCCCTTTCTATAGTGTCCTTTGAGTCATTAGTTGCCTATGTAATGTTGCTACTGATGCTCATTCAAGGGATAAATGTGTGGAGGTAAAAATTGTGTATTCCTAGAATATCCATGTGGACAAAAGGATATAAGCTATATAATCTAAATACACATCGAATTTTTGTTAGTTGTGATGTCTCAGTCTATGAAGAGATCTTTCCTTTTCATTCTAGTGATATTTCCATTAGTTCTCCTTCAATGATTCTTCAAATCTATTTCCATATGTTTCTATGATAGAAGATAATTGGAATATTAATTCTCATAATCATATTTCTTCTTCACATTAGCCTTTTGCTGCATATTAGGAACTTGTAGTTCTTGATACTACAAATTCGAACACTCAAGATAATTAAGTTTCCATTCAAAAGTCAAATAGATCTAGACGACCACCTACTTGGTTAAATGATTTTATACATTGTGTCCAATTGAATTTATTAGCTAATGCAAGATGTTCAACCATAACTTCACTCAATTCAAATTCC
This sequence comes from Laguncularia racemosa, assembly GCA_037954665.1. Classification (NCBI taxonomy): domain Eukaryota; kingdom Viridiplantae; phylum Streptophyta; class Magnoliopsida; order Myrtales; family Combretaceae; genus Laguncularia; species Laguncularia racemosa. The sequence goes on along the minus strand of JBBMOL010000039.1, from coordinate 3,427,751 downwards.
TTATACCCTCTAATTTATCCAAATTCCTTTGTTTATTACCCTTTTAAGTGAGTTGCTTCTTTGGTAAATGCGTATGCATTTCATGAATCTTGAAACTATCTTGAATTTAAAAAAGGTCTTAAATGGGTTGAAGCTATGAATCCAAAGTTATTAGATTTAGAGTCTAATCATACATGAGATTTGACAAGTTCACTACTGAGTAACAAAGCAATTGGTTGCAAATGGGTTTATAAAATCAAACACAAGTCTAATGGATCCAATAAAAAGTATAAAGCTAGATTGGTGGCTAAGGGGTATAGTCAAGTTGAAGGGATAGGTTATGCTCATGTATTTTCTCTAGTTACTAAGCTTACTACTGTTCATATTCTTTTAGTAGTTGCATCTATTCGCAACTGGTTTGTTTATTAGCTTAACATAAATGATGCATTTTTGCATGGTCACATTGATGAGGAAATATACATTATTCTACTTGAAGAATATTCTTCAGTAGCTCTACATCAAGTTTGCAAATTAGTGAGATCTATAGATGGCCTCAAATAAGCTTCATCATAATAGAATAAGGAGTTTATCAAATTCATTATTTCCATGGATTTTCAACAATCTAAACATGGCTATTATCTATTTTCATGGGATAATCAAGATCAATTTCTTGCTATTTTGGCGTATATGGATGATTTTCTTATTGTAGGAGATAATATGATAGTTATTATTCCTCTTGAACAATTACTTCATTAGAAATTCAAAATTAAGTATCTTAGTGAGCTCGATTTTTCTTAGGAATAGAGATTTGTTGTGCTTCTAGTGGTTTTTTTTTGTTAAATTAGTGTAGGTTTTCTTTAGATATCCTACAAGATGTTGGTTTAATTGGAGCAAAGCCAATTGAAGTCCCTTTTCCATAGAATTTACACCTTGATCAGTCTTTTGGTAATTTGCTTCCTAATCCATCAATTTTTAGGAAAATTGTGGAATTTCTACTATATATCTTACACTTACTAGGCCAAAAGTTTCATTTGTCGTCTAACAACTTAATTTGTTTCTCAACCATAGACTTCTCACTTGATATTGTGCAAAAGTGTTTATTCTATTTTACTAGAGCATTACACTGCAACCGTGAAGAAGTTTTCATTGCAATCCTTGAAGTGAATTGCACTTTCTTGAGTAGATTGTGAGACAATTTGGGAAAGGTAGGGAGGATAATTTTGTAAACTTGCGTATTTTTAGGTGGTGAGTGTGAGGTAAGTAAAATGGTTGTAATCCATTGATCTACATAATCCTAGGATAAGGCTTGTGAGGTAGAGCAAATTGGTGTTTGTAACCTTTGTTGATTTTTCAAATAGTGGAATACGTTGGTGTGAATGATTAGTTCCCTAGTATGAGCTAAAGAGAGGACTAACTTACATGAAAGAACCTTTATAAATACTAGATGATCTTCTTATTCCTTGTCTTTTTAATTTCCTAGACATTTATGATTCTAATATACACTTGATTACATTGTGCTTTCACTCATAACTTTGATTAGACATTTAGCATCTTTTTCAAACAACCAATTCAATACTCCATTCTTGATTGTTTGTTGGGATCGACAATTAGTATTAGAGTAGATGCTTCTTTTAAAAAAGGTGCAAACCTTTAGGTAAAAGATAAAATAATTTGGAAAAGGGGTTAAATGGTAAATAGTCAAATATTGGATAATCCCCCATATTTTGATGGCACTAATTTTGCTTTATGGAAGTGTAGGATGGAAACATGTATTTAGGTAACAGGTTTATGTGAATATCCAAGATTTATGAAGATTTTCTATGATTGCTGAGATAAGTGTTTTAAATAAGCATGTTATGCCCCGTAAGGGATCCTAACTGTGACAACTTACCATGATTGCTTAACTTCAATTAAGTAACTGTGAAGCATTTAAACCAACTATTCGAAACATCACAAAACATATACATAAAAGGCCTTGAAGAAGGCTTAACTACATTTGCTTCGCTTTTATAAATAGGAATCAAAGACAGAGAGAAGGTCCTCCTTACATAGCAGGCCCATTTAAAAAAGAATGGAAAAAAAGAAGCATTACAAAAGATACATTTTTCCAATATGTCTCCAGGTGATCCTAGGTTAATCACTCTTTCTTTCTTCCTTTCATTCCCACCTAAAATGGTTGATAGCAGTTATGGAATTGATCTTCTTAGGAGGGTAGTTCCTGTAGTCACATCTTTTATAAAAAAAAGTCTAGAGATGAGTGAGTAATCATAGCACAGTGACATGGGAATGCAATATTCTCAATACTACACATGCGTATACAATTTTAAACAAGTTTTCATCTATATGCTTTGCATGAACAACCATATCCAATGTAATGTCACACATGGCTTTCCAATAACTAGTGTAAAGTTTGGGGTTTAATGTCTCCCTTAACCTTAGGTTAGGGATTCTCATAACTATTAGTGCTTGGATACCTCTATCTTAATTAATTTCTAATCTTTTCACTTGGTTACTTATTCTTTAGTCTTTTACATCTTGAGCTTAAGGTGCTTTAAATGCACTCTTAAACACTCAAACTTACAAGGACAGTCAAGACCCTTAATTGGGTTTTGTCAAAGGTACAATAACCCCTAAGTCACTTTGTTCTCCAATAGTGGAATAGCAATCCTTAAATGATTACTTCCTACTCATCTTATAGTAGTGATGGTTTTTAACACAAATGCAATGTCTTGTGTAATGCATATCCGGTTTTAGTTAAGTCCAACCTTTAGTTAGTTAAATCAAGGTGATTAAATAATAGATGTTCACAAACCATTCCACAATCAAGGATAGTTTCAAGGAGAACTAGTCGGCAGGTCTTAGCCACAACATCAAGCCAATGTTTAGACCACAAGCAGGCAATGCTTTAAGCATTGTCAAGTTGATGATTAGTGAAATTTCGACCCTTTTTGTTCACTTAATTACTAGGAAAGTGATTTTTGCACACCATCTTGATGGTAATCAAACTCAACTTCAATTTACTTCTAAACACTACGTATCCCTTTGATCCAACTCATTTTTACATTATTTCAACCCAAAAATCAACAACAAACACCACAACAATAGCCAAGCATTGCAAAATGTGCAAGTATACAACTACATTACAAGCAAAACACAATTATTGTAATACCTTATAGTGTTCCCACTCAACTTTGCCTTATAACTTCTAAGGCTTAAAATAATTTTTAGGGAGTTGAGAATAATCAAAATCTTCACTTATAATTTAAGAACAAATATCCTACTTGAGATTGCACTACACTAAACTCATCAAACTTGCTTAAACTCAAGTTTATGAGTCTTTTTACAAGCTTGAAAATCATTCTCTTAAACTACTATCTACTTAACCCAAAATTTCAACTTGATATTTACCTTAAAAGAGTGGTCTTGTTGCGGAGTACTCTTCTTAAGGATCATGATGGTGGTCTCAGATTTTATTTTGGAGTTCACATGGGATAGTTACGAATTTTTGAAGAATTTCAAGGGTTTTCTTTATTGGAAGAAGAAAAGAAAAGATTTGAGGAAAGGAGGAAGAAAATTAGAAGAGAGAGAAAAGGTGATAGGGCTGGAGTTAGTACAAGAAGCAGTTGACAAGGTGAAACTAATCAGGTACAGAATAGATGGCCTAGTCTTGACAAAAGAGTTATGTGGACAAGAGAAGGTGTCCTTTCGAATTCTAGGTGGGAGATAAGGTATTATTGAAGATTTCTCTAACAAAAGAAGTGATCAGATTCGAGTTGAGGGGAAAGCTAAACCTAAGGTATATAGGCCCATTTGAGATCTTGGAAAGAATAGGCATAGTGGCTTACATGTTAGCTCTTCCACCAATTTGGTTGAGGTACATGATGTATTCCATGTATCTATGCTGAGGAAGTATGTACCCAACCCATATCAGATAGTGGCTTTGGAACCACTGAATGTACAACCAAACCTGACATCTTTAGAAAGGCCAATTAGGATTTTGGATGCTAAGGAATGTTTGCTAAGATGAAAAACAATCCCTTATGTTAAAGTGTAATGGACAAACCAAATAGAAAGGGAAGTGATGTGGGAACTAGAAGTAGAAATGAGGAAGAAGTATTTAGAACTCTTCTAGAATCAAGTACTTTCGAGGACAAAAGTTTTTGTAAGGGGGCAGAATGTAATACTTGAAAATTTTAGTTATTTATTTATTCTAAAATATATATTGTCACAAAGAACAAAGGACGAGGATATGAATTTAGAATATTTAAAGGACAAATATATCTTTTCACGATTATAGTATAAATACTCTATAATAACCCTAGGTCTCCTCTTTTCACACAATTAGTAATTACATAGTGACAAGTAGGAAAAGGAGAAGACGCTCGTGTCAAGAACCTTAAAGACGAAAGGTAAGAAATCTTATACAAGTTTCAATTTCGGTTAGTAGATTTGGAACTCATTAGTATAATGTGCATATTAGGATTCAAAGATCGAGAAGGGTGTAACAAGAAAAAAAAGAAAGACTCAAAAGGTTTAAGGATTCAACTCGTAAGAAATTTTATGTAAGTATGCAATTCTATGTAATTTAATTGTAATTACATGTTTTAGAGATGTAATTGAACTTAGGAATATATAGGATTGAGTTTTAGAGAAATTGAAGTATAAGAATTAGGGTTTATGGAGATTGTCAAGGGTAACATGGCCTACTAACATGGTCATGTTTCGACCATGTTAAAATCGAAAGGTACACTAAGAGATACATGGCCTCCTAAGTCATGTTTAGACTATAATGAATGAAGAAGAACACGACCTCCTAATATGATTGTGTTCTAACTGTGTTAAAACCAAGTTTTACACTAAAAGATACACGACCCCTAATATGGTCGTGCTTCAATTCGTGTTGAGTAACACGGTCCCCCAATATGGCCGTGTTGAATAAAGTATAAAGTAATTATATATTTATTTAATTTCAAATTAAAATAATTTCTACGCAACTTAGATAACTAGTAAGGCCTTAGAGAAATTAAATGAATAGGATTAAGAAATTTAAGAATGATATTGATCTTAGATTGAATACTAAGAAGAGCTTGTTAAAGTGTATAGAGTTCCAATTAGATAAGTTCAAGATCGAGAAGTTCTTAAGGCTAGGATTCATGGTACATGTAACTTTCGTGTTGATTTGTGCTTGTTTAAGTTAGTCTATGCATGGAACTTGTTTTGATTGATGAATTGGTTTAAGTGTTTAAGTGGTATGTTGTATGTGCTTAGCTTGACCTAGGGGCCCATTGTGGTAGATTCCTAGGGAGCACCCCAATGATCTTTGTATGATGTTATCTTTGGTAGAGTCATGCTTGGAATTGATCTGGGTTGAATGTTGATTAATTGGTTAAGTGTACATGGGTGTAGGGCCTATAGTGATAGTTCCCATCACTAGGTTTAGGTGTACATAGGTGTGGGGCCTGTAGTTGCAGTTCCATCATCAAGTTCAAGGTTTAAGTGGACATGGGTGTGGGGCCTATAGTGGTAGTTTCCATCACCAAATTTAAGGTTTAAGTGTACATGGGTGTAGGGCTCGTAGTGGCAGTTCCCATCACCAATCTTAAGGATTAAGGGATCATGGGTATGGGGCCTATAGTAGTAGTTCCCATTAGCAAATCATGCTCTAGTATGGCAAGTGTGTTAAGGGGGTCATGAGTACCCTATTGTTGCTTGTGGACATAAATCATCATATGAAATGGTTGTTTGTGTTTAAGTATTACATAACATGTGTGACATTTATTCATGTTGTTCATGTGTGTGTATTTGTGTTATACGTACTAAGCATTAGCTCACCCTTTGGGAAACTTATTTTTGGATGCAGGTGTTAAGGGATATGAAAATTTGGAAGATGACTTGAGTTTGGGTAAGCTATAGAGAAAGGAAGACAAAGATTACCATTATTATTATGGTGATTAAAATTTAGGAAATTATGTTATTTTGCTATGATAAACAGTACTTTTATTAAGGAATGCTAATTTTTTGTTCAAAGACTTTCGCTACATTAGATAACTAATATGGTTTAAGAAATTAATTGAATTTTGAAGATGTATGAAATGTTTTTATATAAAATTTGCAGGCTGAATTGTATCAAAGTTGTTTTAGAGACTTAATGTATTTTTGTGAGATAAGGACACGTAGTAGGTAGTAGCGTAGCTCGAGGTTTTGGGGCGTTACAATATAGCTCAACACGGCTATTACACAACTGTATCAAAAGGTCATGTATCTTTCGATGGGTTTTGGGTTCAACACGGTTAGAACACAACCATGTAGATAGGCCGTGTATCTCTCGGTATGTCTTTGCATTCAGCACCATCAAAACATGACTATGCTAAGAGGTCATGTATCTCTTGATATGTCTTATGAACCCTAATTCTCTTTTACCAATTCATCCAATCTCCCCATTCTCTAATCCTAAGCTTAAGTAAATCCTAAAACATGAATCTTTAAATCACTTTACACGAATTAGAATCCTTACTTGGCTCAGATTACGCTTAGAATGTTGAATTTGGTTAATTTTCGCTTGTTTAATCTTATCCTTCAATTTGATCCCTATGAATAACCAAGTGAATTCGTGATTTTTGATTTCTATGGTTAGAATAGACCTTTGTTTATTAGCTACGATCCTTACCTGTTTGATTAGCCACTTGATTCACCTTTAGGTTTCCTTAAGTTTTCCTATAGGGTCCTTTATAGGGTTCTCCCTCTCCCCCTTTAGTTTTCTAGATAGAAATTGACTAATGGGCAAAAGGACAAACCCTAGGTTAGTTTAGTTTCACTTTTATAGTCTAACCAGGAAAAGAAAAATTTACCCCTTGTCCCACTAGCTTATTTATGACGTTGCCATTTATTATATTTATATATATTTATTTTTAAAACATGTATTACATGAACTAATAGCAATTGTAGAGCATTTAGCAATTTTGCAATTCTACTATTACTCCACCAGTCTTTATCGATGTTAATAATTTGACAGTCTTTGAAAGTTCAAGGAATAAGCAAACTTGTTTAAATAGGTGATGATGCAAATTAGCGAATTAAATATTCTTTTGACTTAACAATAAAAATCAATCATTAGATTAGGGGGGAAAAAAACAAGCTAATAATTTTTTTTTTGGGCCGCCTAAATTGAAGTCTTCAACAGTGGTTTTAAAGTTGTTGTTAAGATTGTGATATGAAAAGGAAACACAAATATTAAAACTAAAAAAAAATATTAAACAAAAGACACCAGCTTTCATATGACTTGGGAAAAAACTAAAACTACTTCATTACTAAATCTAGATAGAAATAAAACATAACAACCACATTCACACGACTTCTAAGCATAAACTACTACATCATAACAACTCTTAAAAATATGCAACATCTAAACTGATTTCCTAAAATCAAGCAATGAATAAAATGTCCTTAAAGTCTAGTTTTGTAGACTAAGGCATGTGTGCACATTTCCAACGATCTCTTCCTTGCCTTCGTATCTGCAGACACTTCACTTATTTTGTAAATCCTCAAATCTTGCTTTTGGAAGGGCTTTGGTATGCAAATTTGCAATCTACTCCTCTATCTTGCAATAAATCAACTTGATTTCACTAGCTTTCTACTTTTCTCTCTAGTGATATAGCTTGATCTTGTAGCACTTTGTTTTCCCACAAAAGGTGGGATCCTTTGAGATTACAATAACAGCTTAACTATTTACAAAAATCCCTATTGGCTCAATGTGATTCATGTGCAAGTTTGCAAGTATTTTTCTAATCTAAATTGTTTAGTTCACTATAGCATTAGTTGCAATAAATTTTGCCTCTACTGTACTTTGAGCAACCACATCTTGCTTTTTTGAACTCCATAAGAAAACACTTGAACCAAAACTAAAACAAAAACTAGTTGTGCTTCTCACGTCCTTAATAACACTTATGCATTCACCATTAGAAAATCCTTAGAGATGGAAATCGTGACAATAAGAATACTTAATGTTATATTCTATTGTGCCCTGGACAAATCTTAAAATACATTTTGTAGCTACAAAATGCACTTCACTAGCACAATTCATAAACCTTGACAACAAGTTTATTGCAAACATTATGTCTAGTCTTATGTTTATGAGATACATCAAGCAACCAATTAGACTCCTGTATAGGCCTCCATCAACTTTTTCAACTCCATCTTCTTTACTAAACTTCTCCTTTTAATTCATTGGTGTATTGATGCCTTTGCAATCTTCCATATGAAATTTCTTTAAAATTTCCTTTGCAAACTTCTTTTGAATTATGAAGACTCCATCATAGCCTTGCTTCACCTCCATTCTTAGAAAGTAGGTCAATAAACCTAGATCTATCATCTCAAAAACTTTAAGCATCTTAGCCTCAAATCCATCCACCAACTTCTCATTACTTCCTATAACAAGCAGATCATCAACGAAAATAGACACTATAATTAAGTTAACATATGATTTCACGTATAAAGTGGGTTCACTTGGACTTTTAACAAATTTAAGACTTTGAAGATAATCATCAACTTTGTTGTACCAGGCCCTAGAAGCCTACTTAAGGCCATATAAAGCTTTTCTCATTCTATAAACTTTCTCCTCCTATCCTTTGACTAGAAATCCCTTTGGTTATTCAACATAGAGTTCTTCTTGAAGATAACCATTCAAAAAAGTTGACTTTACATCCAGCTGGTAAAGTTTCCAACCTTTTTGTGTAACTAAGGCCAACAACATCTTAATAGTGTCTAAGTGTGTAGCAAGGGCAAAATTTTATGAAAAATCTACCAAAAAAATTGACTGTACCCCTTCACAACTAATTTGGCTTTATTTTTATTCACAAAACCATTAGCATTGAGTTTAGATCTGTAAAGCCATTTCACCTTATTGATCTTTATGTTTTGAGGTCTATCTACCAACTTCCAAGTGCCATTCTTCTTGATCATACAAAGCTCCTCTCTCATGGCTTCAATCCATTTGTCATCCTTCTCAGCTTCTTTAAATTCTAGAGGTTCAAAGACAACAACATTGCTTCTTTCATAGATATCAAATAGAAGTCTTGTGCCACAAACTAAGACATCATCTACATTGTCACCAAGATACTAAGAATTCACTAGAAATTGCTCTTTTAATGATTCCTTGCAACTCCATTATCTATCTTCCATAAACTTAACATCTCGACTTACAATAATTTTCCCATTGTGGTTAGAAAATTTTGTAAGCTTTGGAAGTGCTGCTATATCTAACAAAAATACCTGATTCTACCTTCTTATCAAGTTTGTCTAATTTCACCTATGTTACATATGAAAAAGAGGGGCAAAAAAAAATTTTAAAACTTTGTAAACCTGGTTTGTAATTCCTTGCGCAACTTTGGTTGGTAGCTTGTTTAACAAGAAAACTACAGTGCTTATGGCTTTTGCCCAAAGATTCTTTGGCAACTCCTTTTCACAAAGCATATACCTTGCCATCTCCATGATGCTCCAATTTTTTCTCACTTGCACTGCTCTATTGTGAAGTGTAAGGTATTGTGACTTGGTGCTCAATACCTAAACTTGTCAAAAGTTTCATTGTGAAGTCTTTCCCATTGTCAGACCTTATTATGTGCAAATTGCAATTACTTTGATTCTCTACCCAATCTTTAAATTTCCAAAATATATTAGAAACCTCAACTTTGGGTTTGAGAAAATAAATCCAACAAAATCTAGTACAATCATCTATAAAGATAATATAGTATTTACTACCATTCAAGGATGGAGTTGCATGATGTGCTCTAACATCGGTGTGTACAAATTGCAGCTTATGTGATGCTTTTTAAGCTAATTGAGGAAATGGTCTTCTAACTTGCTTTCTATATTGACAAGCCACACAATTTGCTAGTTTATTCTCTAACAATGGTACACCCTTCACAAAGTTATTTTTCTACATATATAGAAGTCCAGAATGATGGAAGTGCCTAAGTCTTTTCTACCACAATTCTACATTGCTTACATGACTTGCAAGTGTTGCTTGTTCATCCTCCATCAAATTTAAGGAAAAACTCTTAGCTCTTATCTTCACTTTATACACATCTTTGCGCCTTGCATCCTTGATCAAGAACCACTTGTCTTCAAAAATAACTTTGAAGCCTTTTTCAACTAGCTATCCAACATTAAGCAAGTTTTGATCAATGTTAGGTACATATAAGACATTAGCAATGTGCTTTAAACCTATCAAGCTATCAATAGTCACTATTCCTTTCCCCTTGATTGAGATAAACTCACCATTTCCAATTTTTACTTTAGAAATGAAAGTCTTATCAATCTCTATGAAAAGAGCTTGATCGTTGGTCATTGGATTGGTGCAACCCCTATCTATTAGCTAAGAATCACTTGAGTTGTTGTTGGTGACAAAACATGTTGCCATGAAGAGTTGTTCTTCCTCTTGTTGATATATGTACACTTTTTCTACATCAGGCTATTGTGATTTTTAGACCCTCTCCATGTGTTCCATATTGCCACACTTTCTACACTTGATATCAACCCTCCACCAACACCTCTTTGGCACATAGTTCGACTTCTTGTAATGTGAGCAAGGTGAACTTGCATCATTTTTGTTGTCACTGCTAAACTTGCTGCTCTTCTTCTTCTTCTTTCTCTTGATTTTCTTGTCATTGCCTCTTCTAGAACTTTCTAACTTGGCTTTGAAAGCACCTTCCATAGTTTCTTCTTTTCTCATCATTCTTCATTGCTCTTGAGCTTGAAAAACATTAACTAACTCTACTAAGGATATGCTTGATAGTTTTAGACTCCTCGAAAGAAGAACTTTTTGACTCATATTTCTTAAGCAAAGTGATAAGAATTTTTTAGACAATTCTCTCATTAGAATCATAACCTAGCAACCTCACTTTGTTAATAATGCCCAGTAGCTTGTCAAAGTAGTCTTTAATCATTTTTTACTCCTTCATCTTCACCATGTCAAGCTTTTTGATCATGTTGAGCACTTACATGTTCTTGGTTCTTTCATTACTCTGGTACTCCTCCTTAGGATAGTTCCATATGTCTTTAGTTGATTCTAGGTTGATGATCCTGTAAATATAGTGCTTGAAATGATAGAGAAAAGACATGCTTTGGCCTTTGACTTCCTTGTCTTTTTGTCCTTATGATTCTTCATATGTGCCATTGTTGGATTTGCTGGCAATGGTGGAACATCATATTTTCTTCTACAGCCTCCCAAAGATCTAATGCATCGAGGTAGATTGTTATCCTAACAACCTATGCTTGATAATTTTGGCCATAAAAAACTAGTGGATCAACATGACTAAAAGATGATTGTGTATTGGCCTCCATTCTAAAAGTTTGTGTTTGTATCACTCAATCTTATAGGTCCCTCAAGATAAAAGCACTTATACCATTTTGTCGTTAAGATTGTGATATGAAAAGGAAACACAAATGTAAACTAAAAGAATATTAGACAAAAGAGACTAACTTTCATATGACTTAGGAAAAAACTAAAAACTACTTCATTACTAAATATATATTAGGATAAAACATAATAGCTACATTTTATGCCCCAAAAGGGGGCTTGGAAGTTTAAACTAAAAGTTATCATGTCATGTGTACACCAATTATATGATAACCGCCTTACGAGTCAATGGTTGCAAGACTCTAATTAGATATTTAATCAATTACAATTAATCATATTACATATAATCATAAAATAATAATATAACTATTGATTCCCATGTTCCACAGTCTACTAAGATCATAGAGAATCAGAATCCCCTACTAAAATAGTAAAATAGAAAAACATATATAAGTTTTACAAATTTCATTCCTATGTTGAGTTCCTAAGAATAAAATTTCATCAAAGTAATCCAATAATACACATCCTAACAAGATCAATTGACCTATTCAAATACGATAATTTACAAAATCGAATGCCTCTCGCATTCCAACATTTCATTCAATCTATTCCATATTTATTGAAATAGATCACAACAGTATCTCAAAGGTAGGCCTAGTCCAGGTCCCACCATAATATAAATTGAAAGCCTCACATAACTAAATTTAAAATAATTACACACATCTGAACACTAAAACTTACATAAATCTATAGAAGAAGGTCATTTTAATTCTCACTCTTGCATGTTATCTCATTCTAGGATTGGAAAATTTCTTACAAAATAGTCTGTAGAGGGGTGAGTACACTACGACTCAATGAGATGGGAGTGCAATACTCTTAATAATACATACACATAAGCAATTTCAAACAAGTTTTCAAATCATATGCTATACATGGGCAACCATATGAATGCAACATCATACGTGGTTTTCCGATAACCAGCAAGAAGTCTAAGGTTTACGCCTTGACCTTAGGTTAGGGATTCGGATTATACCATCAATGCTTGAGTCACAAACTTAATTAATTACTCTTATCCCTTGATTAGAGATTGTCTCTTAATTTTATTGTTATAAGCTCAAGTGTTACTTACATACCGAACAATAAACACCTTTAAGAACAGACTAGACTTGAAACCGTCAAGGCGTGATAATCCCTTAATCACTTAGTTTGCACTTGGAAAAATGATGGCCTCATTGTTTAAGCGCTATCTACAAAATTAGGTAAAATTCTGTACTATTAAAAATATGTTATGCATAAGTAGTTAAATTTAATATGCTTTAACATAGTTAGACCATAAGGGCATTTTTGTAAAATTCATTCGTAGGGTTACTAGTCTGTAATAGACGTTTTCCCATAAAAATTAGTTAACCTAAAGACATACTTTCCTAAATATCATTTTTAGGATTTCTAGTTTGTAATAGATGTTTTCTCATGTAAATTAGTCAGCTTACAAAAGCACTATCATAAAATTTTGTTTTTCTTAGAGTTGCTAGTTTATAATAGACACTTTCATATGTAAATTAGTTTGCTCATAGGGGTACTATCCTAAAATTTCTCTCTTCTTAAGGTTGCTAGTCTATAATAGACGTTTTTATATGTAAATTAATTAGCTCACAGGGGTACTATCCTAAAATTCCTCTCTTCTTAAGATTGCTAGTCTGTAATATATGCTTTCCTATATAAATTAATTAGCTCATAGGGGCACTATCATAAAATTCCTCTTTTCTTAGAGTTCCTAGTATGTAATAGATAGTTTATTATATAAATTAGTCAGTTCACAAGGGCACTATCCTAAAATTTCTTTTAGGCTTGCTAGTCTTTAATAAACACTTTCCTATATAAATTATTTAGCTCAGAAGGGCACTATACTAAAATACCTCTTTTCTTAAGGTTGCTACTTTGTAATAAACACTTTTCTATGCAAATTAGTTAACTCATAGGGGCACTATCATAAAATTTCTTTCTTCTTAGCGTTACTAGTCTATAAAGATGTTTCCCAGTATAAGATAGTTAGCCTATAAAACACCATCCTAGATATCTCTGCCATTTCATTGAAATATTTCTCTAGCTCTTCATAATACTCTTTTTTGGAAAAAATGGTGTATCACTTCAATCTCTGTGGTAAAGTTTGCCTCAAACTTTACCATAAAAAGGGGTAGTTGTAGACATATCATTTTTACCCTATTTCTACTTTTTAAATTTATTTATTTACTTTTTTTATTATTATAAAAAAAAGAATAAATACAATTTAGTTACATTATATAACTGAAATATAGGCTAACGGCCTAATGGAAAACACACACACACAATCCCCCTTAGACTTAAGTTTGAATCCTCACTTGTACCCACTTTTTCTTTTGTTTCTACATTTTTTTCACAATGAAAAATGTGGGTTGAAGCCACATTTTCATTATCTCGTAACTTCAGTAGTCTGCTATGGAAGAACATGTGGAGTTCGGATTTTTTTTTCTTTTTTTTCTTTCTTTTAGACGTTTCAAAGCTTAAAGAAGATTAAAAGATGCGATTCAAGAAACAAATGCTTCCATAATCAAATTAAAAGTGCTATAAAAACATTAATCACAAAGAAATTAAAATCACAAAATGCCTCTTCCATTAAAATTTTCGACCTTTGGCTTTTCTTCTCCCCCATGCATTTGAACCTACATCAATATATAAATAGAACCCCATCCTACTTAAATGGGACAAAAAAAAAAAGTCATTTAATCCAAAGTCCAAATTCTCTTTTTTCTAATGAAGTTCTCTCTATCTCTCTAGAATTTTCCAACAAGGCTCCCTCTCTCTATTTTTCATGACCTAGCTGATCCAACACCATCCCGAGGTTGAACAATAACCTTCTACTGCAAATCCATCATCAGCTTTCCACCATCATCACTAAAAACTGCCATCTCACTATTGTTGTCACAAGATCCAACATCTAAACCAGGTTAGTACTTTTGTTTTTTAGAAACAATTTTTTTTTTTAAAAAAAAATCTTCTAAATAATTTTAGTTATTTTATTTTTTAGATATCTAGATTTTGTTAAAAAAATTATTTATATGTATATATTTAGACAGTTTAGATTCGTTTCTGTTTTAATAAAATTTTTTTATAAAAAAATATTTTTTTAATATTTTTTCAGTTAAGACATTTAGATTTTAAAAAAATATCTATTTTATGTATAGTAAGACATTTTAGATTTTTTTTAAATTGAAAAATTATTTATTTTTTATTTATTTTATATATTTTTAAGACATTATAGCAAAATAAAAAAAATTAGATATCATTTTTTTTTAAGAATTATAAGTCTTCAATTTTTTTTTAACAAAAATTTAAAAAAAAATATACAATAACCTATGTATTATTCTCATGAATAATTTTGATTTTTAATTTGTGCAACAACTAGATCTCTTAGGAAATCAAAGTGGTTTCAATTGGAGTACTTGCGCAATTGAAATTAAAAATTGGTTGAGTTTTTTACAAGCACTCCTACAAAGGATTTGTATGCATGCCAATAGTTGAAAAAAAATTTGAAAATGATGATTTTTAGATATTTGCATGTTTTTAATAATTTTATATGTTCATTTGTTTAATTTGCATGATTTAAATGGAAATGGAAGAAAGTTTAGACGAATTCATAGTTGTGATTATGGTAAATACTTTATGGTTCCTTTCCATAAATTCGATCTCCGAAAATGTGGTTTACTTCTCACCCTTTATTTATGTTGAACTACATTGATGAGTATGATTCCTTTGTGTGAAAAGAGAATAAACTTTTAAGGTAAATCAAAGCCATTAATACCATCTAAAGTGCTTAATATTAGAAAATGACTTGGCACACCATCATCTTCATGATTTTCAAACTAGACTTGGCATGCAAATAAACATAGCCAGATTCATTTTACATTTCAAACACATTGAGTACAAATCACAAATTCAATTTACTCCAATTAACTCCTTCAGTCACATGCTCCTATATATTAGAGAAAAAACAAAACACCATTTATTCATCCTCCCAAACTAATTGATTGGATGCATTCAATATAGTAATTGGAAGGAAAAAATAAGTAAAGAAATAAAGAAATTATCAAAACGTTACTTCCCTTATAGAGATCAAGTGCGTGTGTAATGTATTCAAATATTAGGTATTGAGGTTGTTGGTGGAAGGAAAAAACTTAGCATGCACATATAATCTAGCCAATGCATATTACATTATATATATATATATATTATAAAATGGGACTTTTTAGGTAATTGGAAGAATTCTTTCTTTAAAAGTAAAATATATTTAAAAAAAAAAAGAAAAACAGATCCCAATTGATTCTTAGCTAGTTTGTCTTTGGGGCCAAATCTCGAAACTTCATAATACGTTATTTGATTAAACGATGTTAAAAAAGAAAAGAAAAGAAAATGAAAAAAGCGAAGCACAAAATCATTCTTTATATGTATACTTCATTTCAATTAAATAAGTAAACATGTAAGTTTTATATTACATAAATCAAAAGATGTCCATGACAGATAAATGCACTACAAATGCTGTTGCGATGACACTAAACAGATCGATGTATTTATCACAAATGGTCTTGCACACTGATGTGTACGACCTTTTAATAATTTTTATTATAGGTTCCATTATGAGCATGTAACAAATTAAGCATAATATTGAAAATATATTACCATAAATTGCCAACACCTATTAGAGCATATGATTCGGGTGCAGCAATTACAATTATGACAGGAACAAAGAAGAAGAAGAAGAAAACCGAATTAGTGATTCTATGTGAAGAAAGTCACATTCATAGACGTGTAGAAAAAGGCATGGATATCAATATCGATAGATGATCCAAAAAATATTGACTCCATCTATCAAAGACGACTTGTAGTAGCTTTGAAATGTCTTTATTAGAAACAAAGGATTTTTAGCAATCACAATTATGATAAAAAAAATGAAAAAAAAAATCCTAATTAGTGATTCTATGCTAAGAAATTCACAATCATAGACGTGTAGGTCCAAAAAAACATTGACTCGAACCATCAAGGACGACTTCTAGTGGCTTTGAAATGTCTTTATTAGAAACAAAGGATTTTTAGCAATTACAATTATGACAAAAAAGAAAAAAAAACTATGTTAGTGATTTCACACTAAGAAATTCTCATTTATGGACATGTAGAAAAAGACACGAGCATGAATATCAATAGATGGTCCAAAAAACATTGACTCCATCCATTAAGGACGACTAGTAGTGGCTTTGAAATGACTTCATTAGAAACAAAGGATTTTTAGCAATTAAAATTGTGATAGAAAAAAAAGGAAAAAAAAAACCGAATTAATGATTCTATATTAAGAAATTGACATTTATAAACGTGTAGAAAAAGGCACAAGCATTAATATCTATAGATGGTCCAAAAAACATTGACTCTATCCATCAAGGATGACTTGTAGTAGCTTTGAAATGTCTTCATTAGAAACAAAGGATTTTTAGCATTTACAATTATGATAGAAAAAAAAAATGAATTAATGAATCTACACTAAGAAATTCACATTTATAGACATGTAGAAAAAGGCACGAGCATCAATATCAATAGATAGTTAAAAAAAAATTGACTCAATCTATCAAAGACGACTTGTAGTGGCTTTGAAATGTCTTTATTAGAAATGAAAGATTTTTATGCCATTGCATGGAAACCTTTGTTATGGACATGGACCATGGATCAGTGGAATTTAAAATGTAGGTTTTATTAATTTAAGAGTATCAAATGCATAATTTTTTCTTATTAAAAAAAAAGTCTGTAATGCACCATACATAGATTTCATTAATATCACATAATAAAATTTACCGAGCTTCGGTCACTTGGGTAAGAGCACGATTTAATAGCCTGGTTGTAAAGTTAATATTAGCTATGTATGGTGCAGCATAGACCTTTTTTTTTTGAAAAAAAAAATTACTATTATGTAAATAAACATTAAAATTATGACTAACGACATCAAAATTTTGGACAAAAATGTTAAATTATGCTCTTCCACACCCACCCCCCGGCTTGGAGGGCAACTATTTCAACTTTGGAGATGGAAGAAAGAAAATCAAGCATCAATGTATAAAGCTTCCTCCTTATAAGTATTGTTTTCAAAATCGCAATTTTACCTAAATGATTCTACAATTTTATAATTTTTGGAAGCCTTTTCACGTTGAATCGTGTATAAACTAGTTTCTATATAAACTTATAGTAGAATCACGAGTTTATACGTAAATCGATAAAATCTTACATTTTTAATCAAGTGTACCGATTCCACCTATTTAAGTCAAATGTGCTAAAAACTGGAAAATACAATTTGGCTTCACAAGATATGAATATTATTAGTTTTTTTTTGAAAGAATTGAAATTAAAATATAAGGATATCATTCTAGTACTACCAATAATGATTTTAGCATTGACAATGAAGGTGATGACAATAATGGTAATGGTAAAGAGATAGTTGATAATAGTTTTGACTTTTGATAATGTGAAAGGTGTTGATGATTTTTTTATTTTATTAGTATAATTTGTATCATAATTTATTTCATATTGGTATTGTTATTTATATTATAGTTTTAAACATTAACTTAACAACTTATGCTATTATTTGTATTACAAATATGCAACTTTTATTATAAATAGTGACTAAAAGTTTTATTGAATTTCTGTATTTCATCTTATATTTCATATTTTTTTTATCACTATAGAAACATATGGACAACTTTTTGAAGCTATTTTATATAGGTTGTAGAAACTTACGTTTTACATTTCGATTTTAGGTTCTGATTTAAGAGACCCACTAGCACTTCTAAGTAGAATGGCTAGTTTGGCAACCTTGTTTATGAGTTGGTGTTCTCTTCTAACACTATCCTAGGGAACCAGTCTAACTACGCTAACATGTTTCTTGAACAAATATCATAATGAGGTTATAAGCTTCTAGCTTTCTATTCTAAACTCTAGCCTTTTTCACACTCTTGAACTAATAATAACATGAGTAGCTTATAGTTCAGTTAAGAAAGAGTAAAGTATCTCAATAAGGATAACAAGTAGAAATTCCTCTAGTTTTAGCTTAGAAGGCTATCAAAATAAAGTTTTAGCTTAGAATACTAGGAAAATAAAGTTTTAGCTTAAAACATTATTTATAAATGCAGTCACCCCAAGTGTACCTACATACCCAATATCCGAGATCAGACCCATCATAGTTCACATAGGTTATTATGTATATTTTTTAAAATTTTTGTTGAAAAAAAATTGAAGACTTATTGATGAGGATCAACTAACATCTAAAAGAAAGGAGCTAAAATCACTAAAATCCCATGATCCATTACATGGTATTGGAGGCCCAATGACCCGAGCTAGAGCTAAGAGGATGAATGAAGCTCTAAAAGGAGTAGTCATGGACTTACAAGTTAAGGAATCAAGCTACAATAAAGGAGAACCAACACTTATCAACTTGATTCACGTGGCCATGGAGGGATGTGATGATTTAGAGGCCTTAGAATAATTTTATTGAATCAAAACAAGGAGAAGCACATTCAGTTTTGTTACTTGTTATATTTTGGTTTTATTTGTTTGGTTTATAATTTATATTATTTAGTTGCCTATTCGATTACATGAGAATAATGATAGATTAGGCAACTTAGGTTTTTCCATATTGTAATATTTACACTATATAAGTCGTATAAGGGGACCGGCCGTGAACAACTTATGATTGAATAAAACACACACTTTTCATGAGATACAAAACCCTCTTTTTGTTCTTTTGCAAAAGAAGTCTTCCATAGGAATTCTTAATTGAATTTGCCATAGGAAACCCTTTGATAACTTAGGTTTCAATCAATAGGGGTGATTGGGGTCTAGTTACGCAATATTTGTTCGAGATGATCCTCTGGGTAATTGATTCAAATAGTGACGTTTGGTTCTAGGTTTGATATATCTAGGGTTCACGCATTATTTAGTATCAGAGCTTCGCCTGCTTGAATCAAGTAAATTCTAACCCTTTTCATTATTTGTCTACTCTTTATTTTCCATACTTGTATCTAAAATTTGTATAAAAAAAAATTCTTTCGGAAAATCCCTTGGAGACGAACAACATCTAAGTTTAGTTAGTTTTTGAAAATTCAATTGTTGTTTAATTCATAATCATCTTGAAAAGCATATGTCCAAAAAAAAAAAAAATCAATTTGGTTGCAAAAGGAAAAAAAAAATCAAGAATCGAAATCTCCTAAAAGAGAAATTCAAGTTTTGGCAAGTTACAATTCAATTACCAAATTCACTTTCCAATTCCAATCGCAACTTACATCTTATCTTTCCAAATTGTGCACCCGAATTACATTCCATAATTCTTGTTATATTCGCTGCAAATTTATTTGTCCATCGAATTGCTTGATAAGGAATTGTCTTGACTTGTTTCCGAAAGTAGTAGTAAGAGAATTGTTCATATCTATTAGGACTTTCGTAATGTGCTTAATTGACTGAAGCACATGCACTCAACCAATTGAGGAAATTCCAATCAAAACCAACTCCACAAGAGGCGTGAACCCCTAATCCCTTATGACTCCGAATGTGTAAAACTAAGTATGAAATGATACCAAAAGATGATATGCTTAATAGATCAAATTCAATCACATGAAATTAATTGAAAGATCAATTAAACAAATCTCCAAAATGGTGTGAATTCAATAAATTCCAAAACCCCTAAATGTCAAATGACTTCCATGCAAGTAACTAATGAGAATTACAATTCATAATTGCAAATGTCGAATTCAATTTCACTAAACACAATCAAAAGGATATGAAATCAAATTGAATCAAACCCTAAAAATTGCATGAATGATAAACAAAAAAGATAAACTAATTCCTCACCAAATATGACTCACTGGTTAGGAATTAGGATGGATTTGACATTGTTGGTATTACACACAACAAGGATCAAATCCCACACGCCACACTTCACTCAATAAATGATAAGAGTTTGTGAAAAAGGAAGTGTCCCTCACATTTTCCAAATATGAAAAATATGGTTTAAAAAGCTCCCTAAAAACCCTAGTTAGAAAGTATTTATACTTGCTCCAATTAGGGTTAGAATGTCCAAAACTTTATGTCTATGCCACTAATGTGGGTGGTCCTAATTCAATAAATACAAGCAAATAAAAATGTCCTAAAATGATTACAAAGTAATCAGTTGAAAGATAAAATAACAAGTATAAAGATGGTCTTCAAAGAGTCGGTCCTTCAAGTCAAGTAAGTACTTGGTTGGTCCAATTCATCATCGGTGTAGGCCGGTCCATGAGTAATCCACAAGCTCCATCGCCCTATAAAACCCGACAAGTATGCCTGCTAGAATACACAACACATGAGTATTAGAAAAAAGGTTAGTATACAAATATTTTTGGGGTTGGTTTGTTCAAAGAGGACCCTCATCGCCAATTTTTGAAATCCTTTGGCTCTTGCCCTAGTGATAGGTCTTGTAGGATTTTGATTCCTATCATCTCCTTGGGCCTTAAAATGATTTGTCCTCAAATCTGACATATTAAATGCAGTAGAGACTTTATATCCTCCTAGCAAGTTATCTAAAGAATTATCATTGCAGTATCCTAATATCTAAAATACCACAAGGGTTGATTGCTTTCTCTCCTCTATTTCTAGGATATACCTCATTTGCAACACATATAATGGTCCATCATCCACTAAGACCTCCCCTATCTCAAACTATCCCACTGATATTGTTTTCTCCTTTCCTGTTTCACTTATATGTCTTTTACCCTCTTGGTCATCTAATGGTTTACTCAACTGACTGTAAACTTCAGGATCCTCTGATAGTAGACACTTCTGCCTCTAAACAGTTTGGTCCTCGAAAGGTTGGCTCATCTGACTATGAACCTCTGAAGGTTGGCACACTTGTGTCTGAATAGTTTAGTCCTCTGATGGATGACCCGTGTGACTATGAACCTTAGGAACCTCTGAAGGCTGGCATATTTTTTTTTTAACAGTTTAATCCTTTGAAGGTTAACTCATGTAACTATGATCCTTAAGAATCTCTGATGGCCTATTGATCTATTGTTGAACCTTTTGGACTTCTAAATGTGGCATCGGATTCAGAATGATGCGTTTACCCTCTTTTTGGAATACATTTGTATTCCTGAAGCCATCATATAAAACCCTCCTATCATATAACCATGGCCTGCCAAGCAATATATGGGATGCACATATAGGAAGAATATCACATTCAATCTCATCACGGTATTTATCCCCTATACTGAAAGGTACTTTGGGTCACATAAAGACTCCCTTGATCATTTAACCAATGTAATGTGTAGGGCTTAGGATGTGAGGTAGTTACAAGTTTCAATTTCAATACTAATGAGGTAGCTACCACATTAGTGCAACTACCACTGTCAACAATAATAACACACAAGTTTCCTTGAATCCTACAAGAAGTATGGAACAAATTTTCTCTTTGTCCATCATCAATGGTTAGAGAAGAAGTCAATACTCGATGTACTAAATTAGTAGAGGGATACAAATCATTTGACATGGTTATCACTATCTTCAATAAGCCACAACACACTTCAACACCCATTGTTCAATCAAGCAACTAAGTAAAATAATTGAAGCATAAATAAATACTTCCAAGTAGTTAAGATAATAAATTCAACTAGCAAGTGTTTAAGAATGAGTCTCATTAACCTTCACACTTAAATTCTTGTTTTTGAATTCAAATTTCACTACTCACTTCCCTTTTTTGGTCATGGTTTCACACTCACAATTAGTGTTAATGTGCAGCACCTTACACCACATACAATCCTTCAAAATACACACCACCACTTACACTACTTACACATACGGTGCACCCACTTCAATCCACAACACCAACACTTCAAGTGTAGCAACTTCTTGCCTTAACACACTCAACACTAGACGTTGCAACTCTTCAATTCAAAACACCCTTACACTGCCACACATTCACACAATAACGGTGCACTCAGCTCACCACAACACGACTTCAAGTTGTATCACCCCTTCACTTTAACACACACAACACTTCCTTTCCACTACACAACTTCAATTCGCCACTCACACAACACAATTTACATCACAATCTACAAACAAAGGCAGCAAGACGATTCAGATTCAAATTACTCCACTAAATGCAACCTTCTCCACAAATGGTAAAAAAAGTTCAAATTCAAATAACACTTATTCAATGATACTTAATGAATTGCTTTAAACTTAAAGAAGGTGTTTGAATTTCAAATATCTTCCTATTCTTCACACAATTTCAAATATGGAATTTACAAGCAACAACACTCAATTTCTGAAATTACCAACACTGCATTCACTATCACACTCTTCTAGTCTTCAAATGATCACTTTCCTCAAAGGATCACAATGATCACTTCCCCTAAATCAATCGCGACTAACTCAAGAAAACAAGGAAATTACAAATGCTCCGCATCTACAACAACAAGCAGCAATTACAACTCCTCAACAACACAATCAAACAACTCAATTTCCACTTTGCAATTTCGGATCAAGATGCTAACTCAAGAACCCTAAATCTTGTGAAATCAACAATCACAAAATCCCTTCACTCAACTGATTCTCTGATACCAAAAAGATTATGTGCTTAATTGACTGAAGCACATGCTTATCAACTTGATTGCTTCAATTGGTTGAGTGCATGTGCTTCTGTCAATTAAGCACATTACGAAAGTCCTAATAAATATGAACAATTCTCTTACTACTACTTTCGGAAACAAGTCAAGACAATTCCTTATCAAGTAATTCAATGGACAAATAAATTTTCACCAAATATAACAAGAATTATGGAATGTAATTCGGGTGCACAATTTGGAAAGATAAGATGTAAGTTGCGATTGGAATTGGAAAGTGAATTTGGTAATTGAATTGTAACTTGCCAAAACTTGAATTTTTCTTTTAGAAGATTTTGGTTCTTGATTTTTTTTCTTTTTGCAACCAAATTGATTTATTTTTTTTTGGACGTATGCTTTTTAAGATGATTATGAATTGAACAACAATTGAATTTTCAAACACTAACTAAACTTAGATGTTGTCAGTCTCCAAGGGATTTTTTTGTGATGGAAAGAAGATTTTTTTTTTATATATGAATTTTACATATGAGTATGGAAAATAAAGAGTAGACAAATAATGAAAAGGGTTAGAATTTACTTGATTCAAGAAGCCGAAGCTCTGATACCAAATGTTGTGTGAACCCTAAGTATATCAAACTTAGAACCAGACGTCTCTATTTGAATCAATTACCTTGAGGATCGTCTCGAACAAGTATTGTGTAACTAGACCCCAATCACACCTATTGATTGAAACCTAAGTTATCAAAGGGTTTCCTATAGCAAATTCAATTAAGAATTCCTATGGAAGACTTCTTTTGGAAAAGCACAAAAAGAGGGTTTTGTATCTCATAAAAAGTGTGTGTTTTATTCAATCATAAGTTGTTTACAGCCGGTCCCCTTATACGGCTTATATAGTGTAAATATTACAATATGGAAAAACCTAAGTTGCCTAAACTATCCTTATCCTCATATAATCGAATAGGCAACTAAATAATATAAATTACAAACCAAACAAATAAAACCAAAATATAACAAGTAACAAAACTGAATGTGCTTCTCTTTGTTTCGGTTCAATAAAATTATTCTAAGGCCTTTAAATCATCACATCCCCCAATGGCCACGTGAATCAAGTTAATAAGTGTTGGTTCTCCTTTATTGTAGCTTGATTCCTTGGCTTGTGAGTCCATGACTAATCCTTTTAGAGCTTCATTCATCCTCTTAACTCTAGATCTGGTCATCGGCCCTCCAATACCATGTAATGGATCATGGGATTTTAGTGATTTTGGTTCCTTCCTTTTAGATGTTAGTTGATCCTCATCAATAAGTCTTCAATTTTTTTAACAAAAATTTAAAAAAATATACATAATAACCTATGTGAACTATGATGGGTCTAATCCCGGATATTGGGTACATAGGTACCCTTGGGGTGATTGCATTTATAAATAATTTTTTTTCTTTCTTTCCTTTTTTGCTTTATTTTTTTATTTTTTTTCCTCAAAAAAATTAATTTGGAGGGTTAAAAAGTGATAACTTAAAGTTTTAATAAGATAGCCCCGAACTAAAAAATTTCTAGTATAATTTTTCATTTTCATTTTTTTATGTAGACTACTAGTCAAATTGAGACTAATCCACTCAATAAGTTTTAATGTTACACTTTTCCCGATTTCGATCAAGTGGCAACCCTTTTTCATTAAAAAAAAAATAAGTTTTTTTCTCTAATCTTAGATGGGGATCTATATTAAATGAGTATAGGTTTTAATATAAATTGAATTAGGAAAAAATGGAAAAATTTGACTCGACAATTATTATTATTATTAATGCTCCTCCTACTATTGTTGTTAAATACTCTCTCCAATGACTTTGCATTATTAAAAGTTAGCTATAATTCAAAATCTTTTACTATACATAACTTCTTAATAAGATATGTGATTTTTCCAAGTGGTATATCATAAAAAATCCAATGACTAATTTAAAAATATTATAAAAATGTAACACAAAATTGGTTAGTTAAATAAAAATTTTATGTTGAAGATAATCAAATTGGGGATCATTTTTATTTAAATTTTATCATAAGTAATCGGTTTTAAAATACTCATCCAAGATTATTTGCAAATTATAATAAGTATCATAAAACTTTTGGTGATACAAAGCTCACAAAGATTCAATATCATACATAAAACTCTTGTGTGACTAAAATTTTTAAATTCATATTTGTTGTTTCTATTTGTTATTGTTTATCATTGTTTGATTGACTTTTAGACTTTTTTTTTTCTCTTATGGTTGTTATAAAAGTGTCACTTATTTGACTCACATTAAAAAGTTGATATATAAAAATGAAGAAACTTGTGGCTTAAACACTAAAATGGAAAGAAAGTGTAATTTAAGGCAATTTTACTATCATGATCTCATTTTAAAATAACAACGATTACAACAAAAGCACCAATTTATTGCATTTCATAAAGTTAAAGGCAATAAAATAAAATAATAAATTAATATAATTTAAAGTTTGGGTACTAAAATGAATAAAAATGTGAGAGTAGAGGTATTTCTACTATCATTGTCCCATGGTTCTCTCTATGAACCTATAAGCCCAAAATCCTATGCTCTCTCTCTTAAATTTTACCCTATTTTAGCGAAATTTGATCAAATCCAAACCTAGGATAGATTCCCCAATACTTTAAGAGCAAAACCCCCAATTAATTATCGTGTGAGTGGTGCAAACTCATGAATAATCTTGATTTTTAATTTGTACAACAACTAGAGTTCTTAGGAAATCAAAGTGGTTTCAATTGGAGTACTTGCGCAATTGAAATTAAAAATTGGTTGAGAGTTTTTTACAAGCACTCCTACAAAGGATTTGTATGCATGCTAATAGTTGAAAAAAAATTGAAAATGATGATTTTTAGATATTTGCATGTTTTTAATAATTTTATATGTTCATTTGTTTAATTTGCATGATTTAAATGGAAATGGAAGAAAGTTTAGACGAATTCATAGTTGTGATTATGGTAAATACTTTATGGTTCCTTTCCATAAATTCGATCTCCGAAAATGTGGTTTACTTCTCACCCTTTATTTATGTTGAACTACAATGATGAGTATGATTCCTTTGTGTGAAAAGAGAATAAACTTTTAAGGTAAATCAAAGCCATTAATACCATCTAAAGTGCTTAATATTAGAAAATGACTTGGCACACCATCATCTTCATGATTTTCAAACACACTGAGTACAAATCACCAATTCAATTTACTCCAATTAACTCCTTCAGTCACATGCTCCTATATATTAGAGAGAAAACAAAACACCATTTATTCATCCTCCCAAACTAATTGATTGGATGCATTCAATATAGTAATTGGAAGGAAAAAATAAGTAAAGAAATAAAGAAATTATCAAAACGTTACTTCCCTTATAGAGATCAAGTGCGTGTGTAATGTATTCAAATATTAGGTATTGAGGTTGTTGGTGGAAGGAAAAAACTTAGCATGCACATATAATCTAGCCAATGCATATTACATTATATATATATATATATTATAAAATGGGACTTTTTAGGTAATTGGAAGAATTCTTTCTTTAAAAGTAAAATATATTTAAAAAAAACAAGAAAAACAGATCCCAATTGATTATTAGCTGGTTTGTCTTTGGGGCCAAAACTCGAAACTTCATAATACGTTATTTGATTAAACGATGTTAAAAAAAAAAAAGAAAAGAAAAAGAAAAAAGCGAAGCATAAAATCATTCTTTATATGTATACTTCATCTCAATTAAATAAGTAAACATGTAAGTTTTATATTACATAAATCAAAAGATGTCTATGACAGATAAATGCACCATAAATCTTGTTGCGATGACACTAAACAGATCGATGTATTTATCACAAATGGTCTTGCCCACTGATGTGTACGACCTTTTAATAATTTTTATTATAGGTTCCATTATGAGCATGTAACAAATTAAGCATAATATTGAAAATATATTACCATAAATTGCCAACACCTATTAGAGCATATGATTCGGGTGCAGCAATTACAATTATGACAGGAAAAAAGAAGAAGAAGAAAACCGAATTAGTGATTCTATGTGAAGAAAGTCACATTCATAGACGTGTAGAAAAAGGCATGGGTATCAATATCGATAGATGATCCAAAAAACATTGACTCCATCCATCAAAGATGACTTGTAGTAGCTTTGAAATGTCTCTATTAGAAACAAAGGATTTTTAGCAATCACAATTATGATAAAAAAAAAAATCCTAATTAGTGATTCTATGCTAACAAAATCACAATCATAGACGTGTAGGTCCCAAAAAACATTGACTTAGACCATCAAGGACGACTTATAGTGGCTTTGAAATGTCTTCATTAGAAACAAAGGATTTTTAGCAATTACAATTATGATACAAAAAAAGAAAAAAAAAAAAACAGAGTTAGTGATTTCACACTAACAAATTCACATTTATGGACGTGTAGAAAAAGACACGAACATCAATATCGATAGATGGTCCAAAAAACATTGACTCCATCCATCAAGGATGGTTAGTAGTGGCTTTGAAATGTCTTCATTAAAAACAAAGGATTTTTAGCAATTAAAATTATGACAGAAAAAAAAAGGAAAAAAACAACCGAATTAATGATTCTATATTAAGAAATTCACATTCATAGACGTGTAGAAAAAGCTACAAGCATTAATATCTATAGATAGTCCAAAAAACATTGACTCTATCCATCAAGGACGACTTGTAATGGCTTTAAAATGTCTTCATTAGAAACAAAAGGATTTTTAGCAATTACAATTATCATGAAAAAAAATGAATTAATGATTCTACATTAAGAAATTCACATTTATAGACGTGTAGAAAAAGGCACGAGCATCAATATCAATAGATAGTTCAAAAAAAAATTGACTCGATCCATCAAAGACGACTTGTAGTGGCTTTGAAATGTCTTTATTAGAAATGAAAGATTTTTATGCCATTGCATGGAAACCTTTGTAATGGACATGGACCATGGATCAGTGGAATTTAAAATGTAGGTTTTATTAATTTAAGAGTTTCAAATGAATAATTTTTTCTTATTAAAAAGAAAAACTCTGTAATGCACCATACATAGATTTCATTAATATCACATAATACAATTTACCGGGTTTCGGTCACTTGGGCAAGAGTACGATTTAATAGCCTGGTTGTAAAGTTAATATTAGCTATGTATGGTGCAGCATAGACCTTTTTGTTTCGTTTGTTTATTTTTATTTTTGAAAAAAAAATACTATTATTTAAATAAACATTAAAATTATGACTAACGGCATCAAAATATTGGACAAAAATGTTAAATTATGCTCTTCCACACCCTTACCCCCCGTGGAGGGCAACTATTTCAACTTTGGAGATGGAAGAAAGAAAATCAAGCATCAATGTGTAAAGCTTCCTCCTTATAAGTATAGTTTTCAAAATTGCAATTTTACCTAAATGATTCTACAAATTTATAATTTTATGAAGCCTTTTCACGTTGAATCGTGTATAAACAAGTTTCTATATAAACTTGTAGTAGAATCACAAGTTTATACATAAATCGATAAAATCTTACATTTTTAATCAAGTGTACCGATTCCACCTATTTAAGTCAAATGTGCTAAAAACCGGAAAATATAACTTGGCTTCACAAGATATGAATATTATTAGTTTTTTTTAAAGAAATGGAATTGAAATATAAGGATATCATTCTAGTACTACCAATAATGATTTTAGCATTGACGATGAAGGTGATGACGATAATGGTAATGGTAAAGAGATAGTTGATAATAGTTTTGACTTTTGATAATGTGAAAGGTGTTGATGATTTTTTTTTTATTTTATTAGTATAATTTGTATCATAATTTATTTCATATTGGTATTGTTATTTATATTATAGTTTTAGACATTAACTTAATAACTTATGCTATTATTTGTATTGCAAGTATGCAACTTTTATTATAAATAGTGACTAAAATTTTTATTGAATTTCTCTATTTCATCTTATATTTCATATTTTTTTTATGAAACATATCTACAACTTTTTGAAACTATTTTATATAGGTTGTAGAAACTTACGTTTTTACATTTCGATTTTATGTTCTAATTTAAGAGACCCTCTAGCACTTCTAAGTAGAATGGCTAGTTTGGCAACCTTGTTTATGAGTTGGTCTTCTCTTCTAATACTATCCTAGGGAACCAGTCTAACTACGCTAACATGTTTCATGAAAAAAAATCATAACGAGGTTATAAGCTTCTAGCTTTCTATTCTAAACTCTAGCCTTTTTCACACTCGTTATGATTTTTTTTCATGAAACATGTTAGCGTAGTTAGACCGTGTACTCAACCGTGTGTGTTTCTGTGGATTTTCCAAGCTCAAAACACGACCGTGCCTTCAACCATGTGTTCAACCATGTGTGCTTCTGTGGGCATGTTTCCTTGACATACAGCCATGCAATTTAATTACCCGGCCGTGCTCTTCCCCTATTCCTTCCAAAAAGCATTTTTCTTCATGCTTTCTTATCCAAGCCCAAACTTTTAATAAACAACTGTGGGCTTAATTGTTAACCCACGTGCTTTCCTGTCGTAGGGAAGTATGAGTCATACCCCAACATGTTCGTTGGTCATCACTCCTCTCTTGTCAGTGTGTTATGTTGCATTGAAGTCTTTGTGTTTGTGTTCGTTGATTGTTTCGTATTAAAGCACTCGTGTTTGATTGCTGCAACTTTCCTTATTTTAACTAATATTTTTGTAATAGTAAATAAAATAAATAGTAGATAACTTTAATTTTATAAGAATTTTTTAGATTTTTAATTTTATAGGAAAGGTATAAATGTATTTATATTTCTATCTTTTCAATATATCATTCTCATAGTTAAGTAAATGTGAGATATTGTTAAGTAAATATATTTTGAATTAATAATCACAAATAGTGCAAAAATTTACCTAGTAATATATAATTTTGAAGGTTTTCTTGTTATAGTATCTTCTTTATTTTGTACTTTTGGTCATTTTTTAATATTACTCCTTTCTAATGATATATCTTCATTATCAATTTTTATTTATTAGTAATTTCTTAAAGTCACAATTGATTTTAAAAATTTATCTATTATCTTTTAGCTTTTGTATATAGAACTAGGTGAAACTTGTTTTATACATGATTTATCATTTTAGAAATAAAATATCTATATTATACAACTTATGCTCGATTATCTATATTATGACTTTTATTGCAAATTTGCAATTTATGGCTAAAATAAATACTTAATTTCCTTATTTCTATTATTAATTATATTTTTTAATGACTATTGTAAGTAAATTTATAATATTTAAAAGTTATTTTACATAGGTTGTAGAAACTTATGTTTCTACGTTCTGTTTCTACGTTCCGATTCTACAGACCCCTTAGCGATTTTACGTAAAATTGCGATTTTGACAACCATGAGTGGCAATATCTTCAGCATTTTCCTCACAAGATCTGGATTTGGAAGTTTCTTTCCAAGTGATGCAAGCTCATTTGTAATAATTGTAAACCTGTTAAAAGCATCTTTGACATCTTCATTAGACTTAAACTTAAATAATTCATACTGTTGAATTAAAGCATTTATCTTGGTTTCCTTGATGGTATCAGTCCCTTCATATGTATTGGATAGGATATCCCAAATCTCCTTTGCACTTGCACACGATGATATTAAATAGAACTTCGATGGAGCAATAGTAGTCAGCAACAGATTTTTTGCTTTGTTGTTCTTCTCAATAATCTTCTTCTCGAAATCTGACAAGGTCGAATTTCCATTCAAGGTGATCACAATGTCCCTAAGTGAAATGACCTGCCATGAATCATAATCATTAGCTTTAATATAAGTTTCCATGCGCATCTTCCAATATGAGAAGTTTGAGCCATTGAAGTAAGGAGCTCAATTAATTGTAACATTATTTTCAACCATTTTGGATCACTCAAAATAAATGAGTCCTACTCTGATACCAATTGTTGGTCCCAATTAGATTAATCAAGAGAGGGGGGGGGGGGGGGGGGTTGAATTGATTAATTACTTAAGATTTCAATTTTTGCAAATCAGCCAAAGTCTCTTAACTAACAAAATGACGTGAGCAACAAAAATGGAAAACAATAATGTGCAATAAGTAAAATGAGTAGAGAAGAATAAAATGCTCAAAGATTTATAGAGGTTCCACCTCGAGCGTCAGTCCTCTCTTCTAGCTCCACGCCAGGGTCCCGGTTGTGTTTCACTATATCAATCAAATCGAAAGTAAATAAAATAAGCCTCTCCGAGGCGAAGTCTCACTGCTGAGTCTCTCTAGCTTCTTCACTAAGTTAATCACTCAAACTACAGTGATGAAACAACTCTCAATTCCTCATATAAGAAAGGAATTACAATAACAATGAGGAATATCAAATTTTCTCTACAAATCGGATTACACATGTATATAAAATTTTGCACCTGAAGATGTATGAGCTTTTAACTTTTCCGTGTGCTTGATTCTAAAAAGAACGTTCTCTCCTCTCTTTTTTTTTAGCTTGAACATCCCTTTTATGTAGAGGACATAACGGTTACTTTGTTGGAGAATGTAACGTTCATGTAGTTCCATGTGACAAGCTTGAATTTATTTTTGAAATTTTGTATTTCAAAAATAAGTTGAACTTGTTGGAGAAAATCTGCATTCCTATGATATTTTGTTGAGGATAAACTTAGGTAAATTAGTTTGACCGAAATCTTCTTTGGAGATATTCCTTGGATCAAGTTTGTTGAAGATATCCCTCACATTATGGAACCTTATCTTGATATCCCATATATTGTGGAAGCATATCTTCATGTAACAACCATATTTCTTATCCTTATCTTTATAATTGCTAGATCTCCCAAAATATAACACAAATATCTAGATTTAAATCTTGATAAAACCTGTAAATCTTTTATGATCTCACTTTATCATAAAATCTTGTAAAAACTTTATGTAAATTAAAAACCCCATGATATAAAATCCAACTTTAGTAAAACACATCAAGTATATTACCCAAATATACTTAACACGTAAAGCTAGGCCTTGAAATTTATTAAAAAACCATCGATACAAAAATTAGAACGAAATCTGGAAAAAATTCATGACAGACATGGAAGGTTCTGAAAGAGCTTCTAAAGCAAACCTGTCAACTGTCCTTTTGTTGTAAAGGTTCTGAAAGTGCTTCAGAAACAAACCTGTCAACTGTTCTTCTGTTGTAAAGGTTCTGAAAGTGCTTTTGAAAGGTTAACACGAGAATTACGGATACACTACACAACTTCTGAAATACCTTTTGATAAAACAAAAACAGTTTATATAACACCTTTGAAGGTTTTGAACAAGCTTCTATCTCTTTGTTCAATTTAGAAAAATTTACTTACTATCTTCTGAAACAACTTTTGACAAGCTCAAATATACGTTACACATTATTCCTCTTTTGTTAACATGAAAACTAAATTAGAGAACTTAACAGAACCTATAAGCCTAAAATCCTATGCTCTCTCTCTAAAATTTTACCCTATTTTAGTCAAATTTGATCAAAATCAAACCTAGGATAGATTCCCCAATACATTAAGAGCAAAACCCCCAATTAGTTATCGTGTGAGTGGTGCAAACTCATGAATAATTATGATTTTTAATTTGTACAACAACTAGAGTTCTTAGGAAATCAAAGTGGTTTCAATTGGAGTACTTGCGCAATTGAAATTAAAAATTGGTTGAGAGTTTTTTACAAGCACTCCTAAAAAGGATTTGTATGCATGCCTATAGTTGAAAAAAAAATTTGAAAATGATGATTTTTAGATATTTGCATGTTTTTAATAATTTTATATGTTCATTTGTTTAATTTGCATGATTTAAATGGAAATGGAAGAAAGTTTAGATGAATTCATAGTTGTGATTATGGAAGTTATTATGGTAGATACTTTATGGTTCCTTTCCATAAATTCTATCTCCAAAATGTGGTTTACTTCTCACCCTTTATTTATGTTGAACTACAATGATGAGTATGATTCCTTTGTGTGAAAAGAGAATAAACTTTTAAGGTAAATCAAAGCCATTAATACCATCTAAAGTGCTTAATATTAGAAAATGACTTGTCACACCATCATCTTCATGATTTTCAAACTAGACTTGGCATGTAAATAAACATAGCCCAATTCATTTTACATTTCAAACACATTGAGTACAAATCACAAATTCAATTTACTCTAATTAACTCCTTCAGTCACATGCTCCTATATATTAGAGAAAAAACAAAACACCATTTGTTCATCCTCCCAAACTAATTGATTGGATGCATTCAATATAGTAATTGGAAGGAAAAAATAAGTAAAGAAATAACGAAATTATCAAAACGTTACTTCCCTTTTAGAGATCAAGTGCGTGTTAATGTATGCAAATATTAGGTATTGAGGTTGT
The DNA here is from genome assembly GCA_037954665.1 of Laguncularia racemosa. Lineage (NCBI taxonomy): Eukaryota > Viridiplantae > Streptophyta > Magnoliopsida > Myrtales > Combretaceae > Laguncularia > Laguncularia racemosa. The sequence continues at coordinate 3,394,326 of JBBMOL010000039.1, read as the reverse complement.
TGGTGTAAGGAAAAAACTTAGCATACACATATAATCTAGCTAATGCATATTACATTATATATATTATAAAACGGGACTTTTTAGGTGACTGGAAGAATTCTTTCTTTAAAAGTAAAATATATTAAAAAAGAAAAAAACCAGATCCCAATTGATTCTTAGCTAGTTTGTCTTTGGGGCAAAAACTCGAAACTTCATAATACGTTATTTGATTAAACGATGTTAAAAAAAAAAAAAGAAAAAGAAAAAAGCGAAGACCAAAATCATTCTTTATACGTATACTTCATTTCAATTAAATAAGTAAACATGTAAGGTTTATATTACATAAATCAAAAGATGTCCATGACAGATAAATGCACCATAAATCTTGTTGCGATAACGCTAAACAGATCGATGTAAAAAATTAAGCATAATATTGAAAATATATTACCATAAATTGCCAACACCTATTAGAGCATATGATTCGGGTGCAGCAATTACAACTATGACAGGAAAAAAGAAGAAGAAGAAAACCGAATTAGTGATTCTATGTGAAGAAAGTCACAGTCATAGACGTGTCAAAAAAGGCATGGGTATCAATATCTATATATGATCCAAAAAACATTGACTCCATCCATCAAAGACGACTTGTAGTAGCTTTGAAATGTCTTTATTAGAAACAAAGGATTTTTAGCAATCACAATTATAATAAAAAAATAAAAAAAAATCCTAATTAGTGATTCTATGCTAAGAAATTCACAATCATAGACGTGTAGGTCCAACAAACATTGACTCAAACCATCAAGGATGACTTATAGTGACTTTGAAATGTCTTCATTAGAAACAAAGGATTTTTAGCAATTACAATTATGATAGAAAAAAAATGAATTAATGATTCTACACTAAGAAATTCACATTTATAGACATGTAGAAAAAGGCATGAGCGTCAATATCAATAGATAGTCCAAAAAAAATTGACTCGATCCATCAAAGACGACTTGTAGTGGCTTTGAAATGTCTTTAGTAGAAACGAAAGATTTTTATGCCTTGCATGAAAACTTTTGTCATGGACATGGACCATGGATAAGTGGAATTTACTATTTTTAATGTAGGTTTTATTAATTTAAGAGTATCAAATGCATAATTTTTTCTTATTAAAAAAAAAAGTTTGTAATGCACCTTACATAGATTTCATTAATATCACATAATAAAATTTACTAGGTTTCGGTCACTTGGGCAAGAGCACGATTGAATAGCCTGGTTGTAAAGTTAATATTAGCTATGTATGGTGCAGCATAGACCTTTTGTTTCGTTTGTTTGTTTTTTTTTTTTTTTTAATTTACTATTATGTAAATAGACATTAAAATTATGACTAATGACATCAAAATATTGGACAAAAATGTTAAATTATGCTCCTCCACACCCTTACCCCCCCTCTCGGAGGGCAACTATTACAACTTTGGAGAAGGGAGAAAGAAAATCAAGCATCAATGTATAAAGCTTCTGCCTTATAAGTATCGTTGTCAAAATTGCAATTTTACCTAAATAATTATACAAATTTATAATTTTAGGAAGCCTTTTCACGTTGAATCGAGTATAAACTAGTTTCTATATAAACTTGTAGTAGAATCACGAGTCTATACGTAAATCGATAAAATCTTATATTTTTAATCAAGTTTACCAATTTCACCTATTTAAGTCAAATGTGCTAAAAACTAGAAAATATAACTTGGCTTCACAAGATATGAATATTATTAGTTTTTTTGAAAGAATTGGAATTAAAATATAAGGATATCATTCTAGTACTACCAATAATGATTTTAGCATTGACGATGAAGGTGATGATAATAATGGTAATGGTAAAGAGATAGTTGATAATAGTTTTGACTTTAGATAATGTGAAAGGTGTTGATGATTTTTTTATTTTATTAGTATAATTTGTATCGTAATTCATTTCTTATTGGTATTTTTATTTATATTATAGTTTTATACATTAACTTAACAACTTATGCTATTATTTGTATTACAAGTATGCCACTTTTATTATAAATAGTAACTAAAAGTTTTATTGAATTTCTCAATTTAATCTTGTATTTCATATTTTTTATGACTGCAGAAACATACCTACAACTTTTTGAAGCTATTTTATATAGGCTGTAGAAACTTATATTTTTACATTTTGATTTTATGTTCTAATTTAAGAGATCCTCTAGCAATTCTAAGTAAAATGGCTAGTTTGACAACCTTGTTTATGAGTTGGTCTTCTCTTCTAACACTATCCTAGGGAACCAGCCTAACTACACTAACATATTTCATTAACAAATATCATAATGAGGTTATAAGCTTCTAGCTTTCTATTTTAAACTCTAGCCTTTTTCACACTCTTGAACTAAGAATAACATGAGTAGCTTATAGTTTAGTTAAGGAAGAGTAAAGTATCTCAATAAGGATAACAAGTAGAAATTCCTCTAGTTTTAGCTTAGAAGACTATGAAAATAAAGTTTTAGCTTATAAGACTATGAAAATAAAGTGAGCATTTTTTTTTTTTTTTTGCTTTAATAGTCTCTTATCTTTTGGTTCTTTTGTTCACACTTTTGCTTTTTTGCTTGTTGTGATGCTTCTTCTTCTTACTTTTGTCTACGCATATGCTTTTTGATTCGATTATTCTTGTGTTTCTTCGTTCTGTTAATGCTTTTGCATTTTTTATTTTGTCAGTGCTTTTGCTTCTTACTTCTGTTTATTCTTTTTCTTTTTGCTCATTTTGATTACTTCTTCTTGACTTCTTAATGCTTTTGCTAGTTGTACCACCTTTTAGTAGCCTTTTGCATCTTTTGGAACCCGTCTATTCATGTACTGCTTTTTATTTTTGCAACTTCTTTAGTAACATCTGTTCTTCTTGTTGTATTCTTACTTCATAAGTTTTGAACAAGCTTTTCTTAACTTCTTCTTAAACTTATTATGGTTCTGCCTTATTGAGATCTTCTATACACTTAATGAACTTATCTTATCACAAACATAAAACACCTATGGTATGTTATCATCAAAACAATTCTAAGAAAATTTGACATTCTTGAACTATAATTATATTACAAATGGGATATCTGCTATAAAATGATTGGTCACCTCGTATCGGAGAAATTGACAATTTAAGTTCTAAGATAAAACTCAACAAGCATTATCGGGATTTTTGTATTTCTCAAGGCCATTATGACTACCTAGCCAAAAAACATTAAGAGAATTCCTTCTCCATTATTTACAAGTGTCACAAGTTAAACTAAATCAGAGCAACATGCTACTATTTAAGGTCATATTTGCATGGATCTAAGGCCCATTAAGGTATCATAGAGGTCACATTATTACTTGGATGACCCTAGCATATAATGGGAGGCACATATTACCATAAACTTTACATAGGTTAATGGAAGAGCACAAGCGATATTTGCATTTATATGGTTGCTCAACTTAGCATATGGTTGATAATTTGCTTGTTATTATGTATATGTATAGTAATGAAAATGCTTACAACTTTCCTTTCACTAAGTAACAAAGGTAGTGCTCATCCTTTTCAGATTACTACATTTTGCAAGATTGAAGATCCACAACTTAACTAGGCAAGCATCCCTAGTTAGTTATCTTTGCTAATTTCTAAGGCCAAGGTTGCGATTTTCAAAAGGAAGAGTAAAGTTAGATATTTAGCTTCACCATAAAATAGAAATTCCTTCAGTTTTATAAAAGAATTGTAATTCTTCATTTTTTAATGATAACAACTCTATGGAATAATTATATTATTAAACAAATGCACAAATAAGTTTTTAAGAAATAAATAGTTATTCTATTCGATTCTTATAAAGTTGACCAAGTATATTGTTAGAAAATGATACAAAATGGATTGGAAAATATAAACAAGTTGGGCCATTGGAGTGAAAAAGAAATACTATACTATAGGCCTTTCACCCACTCATTTTCTCTTAGGTCCAAATAACACAATTCACATATATGTTATTGTGATGAGTGTGATGATGCAATTAACATGTGTATATAGATTACATATTCATTATATATTGTTTTGTGTTTGTGTATGTAAGTTATGTTTGATAGTTATATTATCTATATATAAATTATATATACATATATATAAATATATTTTTCATATATGTTATATATAATATGTATATAAGTATAACACACACATGTATATTATTATAATGTATGCACTAATACATACATATATATATTATATTAGTTATATTATATGTGTGTGTGTATGTGTGTATGTATTATATTGGATAGTTATGTTATATATATATAGTTTATTTGTAAGTATAACACATAAAATATCATAATGTATGAGCTAGGGGAGAGTAGGTACATGATGGAAAGGGTATGAGGCTCTACTTATATTCTACCCTACAAGGTATAGGTTTTCAAATTTTGGAACTAAAGCCTATCTTGTAGCACCTTGGAAGCTATACTTTGTAAAATCTATAGGATACATGATACCTTCTAAAACCAATCAATTTTACATTTTTTTTTCTAAAAGTCTTAAGTTTATGTTATTTTTTAAAAAGTAATTTATATATAATATTACAAGTATTTCATATGCAAAACCTATGTAACTTGCAACAAAATATGTAAAATTAAAATAATAATAATAATATTCCTTTTTTTGTTTTGCTATCATTATTTTAAGTTTATGTAATCTTACTACTTAACAAATGGGAAAGAATAGAAAATGCTAAAGTGAGGGAGGCGACATTAGGTTTTGCAATTTAGGGTTATTAACTTATGAGCTTAGGCTCCATTTATTAGTTGAAAAATATAATATTGTCATTTATTATTCATTTATTGATATTATTTAATAATTCTTTTATAAGTTAAGTATAGAGTTCCTTAAAATCTATACCTTATATACATTAAAATATAGGTTTCAAGGTTAGTATAAGATAGAAAGACCCCATACCTGTACTCCACCATGTGGGAGTAGGTTTCAAAAAATCTATACCTAGAATTTACCCTATGATTCTTAAAGACTACTTGGAACCTATTTGGTTGAATAGGATATGGGTAGGTGATAGGAATCAGATTCCCATAAGACCAATAACCAAAACTCAAGCTAAGGGCTTACAAAACCTAGCTATGAGAATCTTCCTTGAACATCTAAACCCTGAAGATGTTAATTTGATATCTACTTTTGTATCATATAATTGTTGTGCATTCCGACAGATACATTTATTAGTCCTATAGGATGCCAAATAACCTACACTGTTGATTAAATTGAGAACATCGTTGGACTCACATCTAAGGGCCCGCGATGAACTTAATTGACTTGAAGAACTGGCTCTTTGAAGACCATCTTTTGTACTTGTAATTTTATAATCACTTTGTATTCATTTTTTTGGACTTTTTGATTTGTTTGTAATGTTTCTTAGAATTGGCCACCTAAGTGGCTTGTTTGTAATTTTCATGTAGTTTTTATCCTAATAGGAGAAAGTATAAATACTTGTTAACTAGGGTTTGTTAGGGGACTTTTGAACATTACATTTTGCTGCCCATTTTCACATGAAAGTTAGGGTTTATCTCTAATTTCATAAGACTCTTATCAACTTCTTCAAGGGTTATGGCAAGTGGAGGCTTGAGGATTTGTGAGTAACATCAAATCCCTTAAGTTGATTCCATTTTCATACTAGTGTGTCATATCTAGTGCGAATTGGATTGTTCTTGTTGAGTTCTTATTTACACGCTATTTAAGGTTCCAAATCTATTATTGGATTCATGCTATTTTAGTGGAATTAGATCCTAAAGTGTATTGTTTAATTGTGTTATATCTGAATTACAGTTGAATTGTCGTTTGTGTGGATGTCACTTGATCTTTAGGGGTTTTAGAGTGTGTTGGAGTCATGCATTCTTGTGGCTTATTGTATGATTCTTCAATTGTCATTGTTTAATTGCAATCATCAATTGAAGCATATCAGTGGGTACCCTATACAATAGGGTTGCCTACTCACCCCTAATATATATTAATAAATACAAGATATGTATATAGATATTATTGAGGACATGATATTCATATTATTAAACTTTAGATTAATTACCTAAGGCTAGGACTCGGGCGAGGGATTTTTATAGTTCAAGAGGAAGAGACTATCCTATCACTTTATAGCTCGTCAGGAAACAAGTAGGCCCGGAATTTAATATGAAAACTTCAAGCTAATGTTACAAGTAATCAATTACAATGGTAACTTTTTTCTAAGCTAGTTAATAGAATAAATAAATTGCCAAATTAAGAAAAGTTTTAATGTATTAACACCCCACGTAAATTAATTAGTGGCATATAAGTATAATAAAATTCTAACATATGAAAATGTAAATAATAGTTTTTCAAAAACTATCTATTATCACTATTACATATTTAAAAATTATTGGTAGTTGTTTGTCATTTATCCAAACAAGTGGTATATTTGTATCAATGAATTTTTTTCCCCCAAAACCACCTTAATTGTTAATCCAAATGGTTTTAGGACAACGATTAAATGTAGAAATTATTATTATTAGTGCCCTTATTTTTTTCTTTTTCATTTTTTAGTATCATTTAGAATTTTGTATCAATAATTTATTTAAGGATCAACAAATATTTGAATTTTGATGATATTAATCCATCTCAAACACCCTAAAGACTAATAAAGCACAAGAAACTTTTGTTTTTGATTTCCAATTATAATAGGATAGAGATTTACTAATATTTCCTTCTATTTTCCTATTTTTAATGTTTTAGGTGGTCTCAAATAGCACAACATTTACTAGGAAGAACCGACAATGAGATCAAGAATCATTGGCATTCTTATCTCAAGAAGAAAGTTAGCAATAACAAAGTTGTTTAAGAAACTACAGTTGATCAAGATCCTTATCCAAGTTAAAGCAATTTAGAATCTTTGGCATCATTTTTAGCATCTTCACTCCTTTCACCACATTTTAACATTTCTAGAAACACCAACTGTTTTAGCTCCATTGATGTGCCTAAAACCAAGATTAAGCACATGCAAAACCAATTTGAAAGACAAACAAACAATGTCAATCAAACTAGTCTCAATCACATGAACAATGGTGTCAAATCTCAATGTTTATAACCAATTCTTCCAATGAGGATGTGATCAATCTTAAGTATCCAAATTAGATTGCTTTGATACCAAAAGATGATGTGCTCAAAACCAAGTCTAAGCACAATCAAATGACTCAAAGAAAACAAATCACAACTCAATTACAAACCGGTCCAATTATGTGACAATTCACATGATCTCCTTTAGAAATTTGATGGAAAACCAAAGATCAAATGATGCAATTGCAATCCATATATGTAATCTTCACCATATAACAACAAGAATAATTGAATTTCCACGTGAATCAAACCAAAAAAGGATGGATCAAAACCGTGACATCAACTTCCTCTTAATCCTCAATTCACGCAAAAAATGAGACGAAGTTGATTTCAAGTACTAAAGAACAATCAATCTTAAACAAGATAATTGTTCACAAATTGTGATCACAAATATGTCCAAGAAACTCCAAATCAACCCTAGATATGACTCACTAGAGATGAAATGAAAAACAACAATGAGAGAAATCGATATGACTTACAATTTTCCCTTGTTACACTCGCAACAATTCCAATTCTTGGGTTGAAATTGATAAGAGAATTAGAACTAGGATGAACTCTAATTCCTACACGTTAAGTGCCTGTGTATAATCTGCAAAATGGCCTCCTCAAACCCTCTTCTAAGCAAGTATTTATACTTGCTACTCCTAGGGTTAGGAAATGGTCAAAATTACAAGTTTGCCACTTTTAAGGTAGCTAGTCTTAAATGAAAATTACAAGGAAATGAAAGTTTCCCAAAACCAAATACAACCAAAAATAGTTCATAAAACAATTATAAAGTACAAAATATCATAAGTCTTCATGAACCAATGCCTCAGGATGGAAAACAATCACAGCGGATCTTTGATTGTCACCCTGAAAATATTTTGTGTCTATCAACTGTTGTAGGACATATTGGCATCCTATAGAGAATTATCATTGTACCTATAAGATTATTCTCAAATATTTATTAGAATAAAAGACAAAGTAAAATATGAGCGATTTGGATCATCATCCAAATCGAGTTTTGAAAATATCAACTGTGATAGAAATTTTCCCATCATTAATGCCCAAAGTTTTTTTGCCAAGTGGCTAATGTTAGACCATGATGATCATCAAGGAGACAAATTGAGTGAGACATCAATGCAAAACGATAGTGTGCTTGATTTTTCGTCTAATTTGATTCAAGACAATAATGTATACGTGTGTTGATGACCGTAATCACACAAATTTTAAAATCCTTTTCTACGACTCTCTTTTATGATTAATTAGGCAAGCGCACCTGTCAATTGTAATAGTATAGAGTTGAGTTCAGATATTGTTCCTCCAAGGATCAGCAAGTACTAATAATAACTCTAAACCAACTATCTAACCGCACAATTTTGAAAGATTCAATTTAAATTAGAAACACTTGACAAAACCTATAGCAATTAAAACTAACATAATAACTTGATTACTAAATCCGATAATTAAGAGCATACCCTACCCTTACTACTCCTCTAATTGTCATGTAACTTCACCCTTTCAATAAATTAGTTAATGAGCAATGGTTATCTCTAAACCGCGGAGTATCTAACATTAAGCCAATATTCCTTCCAGATTTATTAGCTCCTAACCCTAATCGCATTAATAAAGATCCCTCTTTTATCAAAATCGATTAGAATTGCATTAACACTCTTGAACCCTCCATTAAGTCGAATTATCTAATTTAACCTAATACAGAAAATTCATGTTCTCTATCCCTAGATTACATACGAATTCCTTTATTCATGCACGATCTATTCAAACATGAGATTTTCCAATCAACTTCTAAGAAATCCATGCAAACTCAATGCTGGCCATACATCAAATTAGCAACACTAAATGAACAACATGAATAAATTCAAAGAATTCCACTATTCATTAACTATGCAATCAATCTAATGTTACATGACAATTAGGGTTCGTAAGGCTTAGGTATGAAATAAATTAGCCACTCATGGTTTTCAAGTTACAAATTAATGAAGATGAAAAACCCATGTACATAAACCCTTTGGAAGAGAAAGATGAATCCGTTGATGTTGCTTGTCCCTTAGATAATCTTTCCCAGTCTCCTCCTCTTCTTCTTTTCGTCGTTTTTTTCTATCTTCTTCAAGTAAGCCACCCCTCTCACCTAGAAAACGAAGAGATATATATATGGAAACCAAAAAATCTCCTGAAACGGCTAAACTTTTCCATATACACAGTCTAGACCCACGGTTATACACGGCCATGCCTTGTAATAGTGTCTGAAGTAAAAAAAACCCACGGCCGTGCCTACAATCGTGTAAGCTTCTATTGGTTTTTCAAGCCCAACACATGGCCGTGCTCTGGAAATACAAGCCCGTATACTTCCCCTTTTCCTTCCAAAAAGCATTTTTCTTTGTGTATTCTTCTTCAATCTCAATCTAAGTTGATATCCCCTCTCAAAATAGTGGTCCTCAGTCCTAAAATTGAAAATAACATCAATTTATTATCAAAACTCTTCAAAATAACATCAATTTATTACATACACCACTAGAATTTATCAGAAATACAAGTGTTAATTTGTACTTATCAAACTCCTACACACTTAAGCATTTGCTTGTCCTCAAGCAGAATAAAGCTAAAAAAAACCCAAGGATAAGATTTTCACTAACTTAACAATCAAGAACTTCTTTTCGCATCATTGATTCTCATGATCTACCTCCATACTATGCAATCTCTACTCAATCCTACCATTAGTTGTTTACAAAATACAAATACCAGAATTCTCAAGACTAATCCAAGTGACTTAAACTAGTACTCTCATCATTTAAACATAAATTCCCAAAAGTGAAACTGAACAAAGATCCATACTAGTAAAGTAGAGTATACTTCCCTCTTAACCACTCCTATATGTAATGCAATAAAGAGTAAAGGCACATTGTATCTACTTATCTCCTGGATACCCACCCCTCCCCCCCCCCCCACCCTTCTTTTTTTCAACTGATCCAGGGCATCCTTAAGTGAGCTGAGATCTATCCTCGAAGGTGAAAAAGGGTATAAACTAATAAACAAGCCCGAAAAAGGACCCGAACGAACCTTGCCTTTTTCGAATTGCCCTTCCCTTGCCGTGCAACTGCAACAGAGATGAGCTTATTCTCATCCGGTTGGAGCCAATCCTACTCTAGGTTTTGATTATCCCTACTGGCACCGCAACAACTTCTTGTTCTCGGTCCTAAAGGCCTACTCAAAACTAAGAGGGGGTAGCCACCAAGAAGAATGAATTCCTGAAGGGGTCCAATAAGACTTCCTTTCAACTAATATATGGACGGACTGATATTCCTAACTTCTGATGCAAGAATCTAAATGAGGGGGTATCTTTTACTCCTTTACTCAGAATTGCATAACTCACATTAATAGCAAAAGAAAGAGCATACTAAACCTACTAGAGATCTTAATTCACTCTCAATTCTCAAAATAACTGCTTAAATAACAAGTAATTCTCTTCACTTGGATTTCAACTTGTAATTCTAGCAAAGTATTTATAAAACAAGATAAGAGAGTAAATATTTGCAAAATTCCCAAGAATTTTCAACACAGTAAGTAATAGTACGAAATCTTAGCAATTATTGATTGTTAGTAATTCATTAAATACATCTTAAGTGGGGAAACTTTATAATTTTGATTCATTAACACTTATATTTCATGCTTCTTATCTCAGTTCCCTCCCCTACACTTAGATTTAGACATTGTACCTAATGTCTACATTGAACTACACAAAAAGGGAAGAAAATGGAAATAAAAGAGAAGGAGAAACGAGACTCCCCTGGATCAATATCAGAATCATGCATCCAGCATTCACTTTTGCAGAAGAACACAAATTAATAGCATTTATGCGCACAAGACCATGATTTCTTGAAAAGAACTCCAAATACTTATCCTCCCCAATCTTGTCATGCAACTAAAGTCATGTACTTCATCAATTTAACAGAATCTTTGAAATGAAAAACCAAAGAAAAAAAATAAAAGCATAAAGAAAGAACAATAAAAGCATCTAGAAAGAACAATAACAGCATTCATCCATGTTTTAATACAAAGTCTTGACAATAAGAAAACATAAAATCCTACAGAAGGGATTTAAACAGTTAACACCCAACAATCATCCTTCAATCCTCATCCTCATTGTCCGACCCATCTCGATGACCGCTCTCTTCATGTCGAGAGGAAGAACCTGGAATTTGTGTATGTACATCGACCTGGACGTCTTCGTCACTTGAACAACTGTAAGATGCAAAGTCTATACCTAACTTGTCACCCAACTTAGTGAACCAATTTTGGATAAATCTTTTTAACCTGCTTTGTTTTTTCAAAATTCTGTCTTGTTGCTCCTTTAATCCCTGAACTTGGGTCTTTAATTCCCCTATAGTTTTCTGAACTTCATCATCTTGAGTCCTTTCTTTTGGGGTAGCTCTTTCTTCTTCACCTTCCCTAGCCTCAGCTTCCTGGTTAGGGTCATACCCCTCAATTTCATCCAACTCATCATCGGAGTCTTCCTCATTGTGTTGAGGTTTATGCCCCCACCCAATAATAGGTGCAGCTGATAGCCAAATAGTCATTCCAATGCAATTGCCGGGTTCGCGTACAGGGAATAGCTCTAAATTTTTCAGAATTCGAGTAATCCAGGTACCCACAAAGACTCCCCTATTCCCTACTTCTGCTTATCGGAGTAAACAAAATGCAAAAAACACCCCGACATTGATAGGAGTCCTAGTTTTCATACTCTATAGCTAGAGCGCATCCCGGGCATTGACTACACCTTTTGAATTGGTATGGCTCATAGTGGAATGAGCAAAGATGTAATGAAGCACCCGAAAGGAGAGCCGCCTAAAGGTGGAACCTTTTGTAGAAGAAGTGTAAGCGCTCGATCCCAATTGTGGCCAATAATCTCCTGCCCAAAACTTGTGGGGAAATCCCATGGGTAATTGGCGGAAGGCTGGGGAGTGGAGGAATGCAGATTCATAGATATCCATGGCCTCAATAAAATCCATCATTGAATACCTCCGGTATTGACCCATCGCAAGGAACTCAACTTCATTATCTATCCTAGCACTCATGGGCTCTCTAATGGTGAAGGTAGCAATAAAGGTGAGTGTTAGGTCCAAATAGATCTTGTCCTCGATAGAAAAAAATCTCACCTAAGCAAGGTCATGTAGAAGACCCTCAACTTCTTGACGAATGCCAAACCGCCCCAAAACATTCCAATCAAGAGCCACATTTGGTCTAACGATCTTGGTGCTCTTGTAGTTATGGTAGATCGGTCGATGCTCGGCCCTTATATTTACAGGATAATGGATCGCTCCCCTACTACTACTAGCCTCGTTATCACAGCGCCTCTTCTAAGCAACAGTCTTTATCCGAGGCATCTTAACTTTTGAATCCAGAGGAATAGGTGCAAAAATCACAAGAAGAATTAGTGGGAGTGATGAATTTTTTAGACTCCATGCATGGTCAAAGACACAGGTGTGTAAAACGCCATGCAAAAATTTCCAGTATATACGCCCTATGGTACACTGTCATATATGTAGGGCGTGTAACCCTCTGTGCATGAAAACTGCCTTTACACGACTGTGTAAAATAAGAATATGTGGCTGTGTATCTCCACGAAAGCACAGTACTCACCTCCATTGAGTGTTCTAGCCTTTCCAAACTTGTTGAAACATAATTCTCATGTCATCCTCAAGATTTATAACACAAGTATCACATGGGTTGTTGAATGGTTATGATGAAAGAAAAACTTACTTAAAAACTATATGGGTTGCCTCCCATCAAGCGCTTTTGGTTAACGTCGTTTGCTCGACGGAATGAGATTGCACTTGATTAATTTACAAGAGGGTGGAGTCTAAACTCCTCTTGGCCCTCTTTTTCTCCTTGAGTCCCAAAATATAGCTTAAATCGTTGCCCATTTACCTTGAAGGTATGTCCACTTGGGTGTTCAAATTCTACCACTCCATGAGGGGAGACTTTTATCACCTTAAACGGCCCAGACCACTTCGATCTCAACTTACCTGGGAAAAGCTTCAGTTGCGAATTGAATAAGAGAACATGATCTCCCTCACAGAATTGTTTCAGATGATGAATCTGCATGTCATGATATCTCTTCATCCTCTCCTCTCCTTATAAACTCGAATGTTGTCATAAACCATTGCACGCCATTCATCAAGTTCATTCAGCTGAAACTTCCTCTTCTTACCAGCGGCCTCTAAGTCCATGTTGAGAGTATGCAAAGCCTAGAAAGCTCTATGTTTTAACTCCACTGGTAGGTGGCAAGCTTTCCCAAACACTAGTTGGTATGGGGTGGTGCCTAAAGGATTTTTGAAGGCTGTCCTATAGGCCCACAACGCATCGTCCAATTTTTCCAACTAATCCCTTCGATGATGCTCCATTGTCTTCTCTAGAATCCTTTTTAGCTCACGGTTAGAAACTTCTACTTGACCACTCGTCTATAGGTGATAAGGGGTTGCTAATCTATGGGTGACCCCATATCTCTTCAGCACCTTCTCCAATTGCACATTACAGAAATGTGTTCCCCTATCACTAATTAAAGCCCATGGTATTCCAAACCTAGAGAAAAGTTTCTTCAAGAACTTTAACACTTCTCTAGCATCATTGGTGGGAAAAGATTGGGCCTCTACCCATTTAGACACATAATCCACCGCCACGAGTATATACTTGTTCTCGAAAGAATTGGGGAAGGGTCCTATGAAATCAATCCCCTACACGTCAAAGATCTCACACTCCAATATGAAATTTTGGGGCATTTCATCATGTTTTGACATACTCCCCACTCGTTGGCATCTGTCATAAGTCTTCACAAAGTTGAAGGAATCCTTGAATATAGTTGGCCAATAAAGTCCTAATTCCAAAATCTTGTGGGCTGTCCGATTCACACTATAATGATCGCCAGTTGGCCCGGTGTGACAGTGCTTTAAAATCTCCTGCCCTTCTTACTTGGATACGCATCGTCTAATCACTTAATCTGCACAGACACGGAACAAGAATGGTTCCTCTTAAAATTAGTGCTTTAACTCAACAAAGAAATGCTTCTTTTGCTGAGAAGTTTTGTCACTAGGGAGTACTTTACAGATAAGGTAATTTGCAAAATCAGCAAACCAAGGTTCAGAGGTGTTACTTACCTTGTTAATATGATAGAGTCCTTCCTCTAGAAAAGTATCATCAATATCATCTTCATTCAATTTCTCCAATTTCAGGTCCTCCAATTGAGATAGATGATCATCAACTAGGTTCTTAGCTCCCTTTTTGTCTCAAATCTCTAAATCGAATTCTTGTCGAAGCAAGATCCATCGAATGAGTCACAGTTTCGCATCTGTCTTGGATAATAAGTACCTGAGAGCTGAATGGTCAGTGTAAACAATTACCCTAGACAAAATTAAATAAGACCGAAACTTGTCAAAAGAAAAAATTATAGCAAGAAGTTCCTTTTCGATCATGGTGTAGTTCTCTTGGGCACCTGTGAGGGTTTTATTAGCATAGCAAATAGGCTGAAAATGCTTATCTCTCCTTTGTCCCAAAACTGCTCCAACAGCGATATCACTTGTATCACACATTAATTCGAAAGGAAGATCCCAATCAGGAGCCACCATGATAGGTTCTTGGGTTAACTTTTCTTTAAGTGTATTAAACGCTTGAAGGCATTCATTTGGTGAATTCATAAGGCATGTTCTTTTCTAATAGCCGTGTCAGAGGATGAGCTATTTTAGAGAAATCTTTAATGAACCTTCTATAGAAACCGACATGCCTAAGGAAACTCCGATGGCTCTAACCGAAGAAGGTGGTGGAAGTTTTGCAATTGTGTCCACCTTTGCACTATCCACTTCGATTCCTCTATGAGGGATTTTATGCCTTAGAACGATGCCCTCCACCATGAAGTGACATTTCTCCCAATTTAAAACTAGATTTGTCTCTTCATATCGAACTAAAACTCTTTGCAAATTAGTGAGACAATCATCAAAAGAATCACCGAATACGGAGAAATCGTCCATAAAAACCTCCATGATGTCTTCCACTAAGTCCTCAAAGATGGCTAGCATACACCGCTGGAAAGTCGTTGGTGCATTGCATAGCCCGAAAGGCATACGCCTATACGCGAAAGTACGATAAAGACAAGTGAACGTAGTCTTTTCTTGATCCTCAGGAGCAATTGGAATTTGGAAATACCCTTACATTCCATCTAAAAAATAGTAATATAGATGTCCTGCCAACCTCTCCAGCATTTGGTCTATAAAAGGGAGAGGGAAATGATCCTTGCGAGTTGCCTCATTCAATCTTCAATAATCTATGCACACTTGCCATCTCGTTACAGTCCTCATGGGTATGAGTTTGTTTCTTTCATTGGGCACCACAGTCATTCCTCCCTTTTTTGGTACCACTTGTACAGGGCTGACCCAAGAACTGTCAAAGATAGGATATATTAACCCTGCATCCATGAGTTTGATCGCCTCTTTCTTCAAAACCTCCCGCATATTGGGGTTTAACCTCCTTTGAGGTTGCACCACTGGTTTGAAATCATCCTCAAGCAAAATCTTACAAGTGCAAAACGAAGGACTAATACCTTGAATATTAGAAATCTTCCAAGTGAGAGCACGCTTGTGCGCCCTTAAGACCCCCAATAGGCTATCCTTTTGCTCCCTTGTCAAACCAGCAGCAATAATGACAGGGAGTTTAGAATTAGCCTCCAAAAAGGCATACTCCAGATATTCTGGGAGTTTCTTCAACTCGAGTTCTGGGGGTTCCTCAACCGATGGTTTTCCTCACTAGATCCTATCTTCTCAAACCCTCTTTTACACACCACCTCCTCACAAGCATTCAATTGGGCCATCACATTCTGAATATCAAAGTTCTCACACTCTTCTCCTCCAATTGTTGTCAAGCTAAACTCCAAAACGTCACAGCATTACAATTCCTACATAGAACTCATCACAGACATATCAACACAGTCAATAGCATAGCAAGAATCATCAGCGCTTAAAGATTGTTTCAGAGCTACTGGGATTGTCACAATCAACTCATCTTCACCCACTCTTAAGACCAGTTTCCCATCAGCAACATCTGTCACTGCTCGTGCAGTAGCAAGGAATGGTCGTCCCAAGATCAGTGGGACCTCTACATCTGCATCCATGTCTAAGATAACAAAGTCAATAGGAAAAATGAACTTTTCTACCTTTACTAGGACGTCTTCTATAATTCCTCTAGGGAATTTGACCGAGCGATCAGCCAGCTACAAACTCATCCTTGTAGGCTTTGGCTCACCAAGTTTGAGCTTCCTAAACAGTGAATAGGGCATCAAGTTTATACTTGCCCTAAGGTCTGCCAAGGCTCTCTCAATAGGCAATTCACCTATTAGGCATGGAATAGTTAAACTGCATGGATCCTTAAGTTTCTTAGGCAACTTGTTCTACAAAATAGCTGAACATTTTGCTCCAATGATTGCAGTAGAAACCTCTTCTGGCCGTTTCTTTTTTGATAGCAAATCCTTCAAGAACTTTGCGTACCTAGGCATCTGCGCAAGAGCTTCCACGAACGGTATATTAATATGCAATTGTTTAAACAAATCTAAAAACTTACCGAAGTGTTCTTGCTCTTTATCGTTTTTCAAGCGACTTGGATATGGAATTGGAGGCTTGTAGGGCTGAACTATTGATGTCTAGGCCTTTCCTAGATCTTCCTCCTTATCAAGCTCCTTTTCCTTACCCTGTGTAAGGGCTTGTTCCTCTTCAGCAACCTTGTCTTGTCTAACCTTAACCTCTTGTTCTTGTACAACCCTTAGCACTCTAATGGTGTCAAAATGCAATTCCCTTCCACTCCTAAGGGTCACTGCCTTCACTTGCTCCCTTGGATTAGGTTCCGTGTTCCTAGGTAAGGACCCTTGTGGTCTCTCTGATAACATTTTTGCAATCTGACCCACTTAGTTTTCCAGACTTTATATGGAAGCCTCGTGATTTCTTAAAGTAGTATCTGTTGCTTGTTGGCACTGCTCTGAGGTTTGAATGAACTTGGAAATCATATCCTCCAAGTTGGACTTCTTTTCAGTAAAAGGTGGTGGAGGAGGCCTTTGGAATCTAGGTGCAGGTGCATTACCCCGAGGAATTGGTGGATTACTCCATGAAAAATTAGGGTGATTGCGCTAGCCTAGATTATATGTGTTGCTATAAGGGTTGTTCTAAGATCGCACAGGATTGCTAACATAATTAACTTGCTCCATATAATCATGACCTACTAATGCGGTTGATTGCTCAATTGGAAAATATTGGGGTAACTCAGATATTGCCATCCTATCAAACTTTTTGGCGAGAGCATCAACCTTTGCTACAAGGGTGGTCATCATTTCAACTTTATAGATCCCTATTGCTCTTTGCCTTGTCCTACCATTACTCCACTGATGGTTATTCTTTGCTATGTTTTCAAACAGTTGTAGAGACTCCTCAGAAGTCTTCACATTAAGTGTACCACCAGCAGCAGCATTAATGGTTTGTCGCGTTGGATAATCAAGCCCGTTATAAAAGGTGGAGACTTGTAACCAATTGGGAATCTGATGATGTGGGCACCGCCTGAGCAATTCCTTAAACCTTAACTAAGATTCATGAAAGGGCTCATTATCTATCCGAGTAAACGATGTGATATCATTTCTCAGTTTGGCCGTTTTAGAAGGCAGGAAGTAGTAATCTAAGAATGTTTCCGCCAACTGGGCCCAAGTTGTGATGGAGTTCCAATCTAAAGAGCTGAACCACTGCCTTGCTTTTCCCCTCAATGTGAAAGGGAAAAGATGCAACTTCAAAGCTTCATCTGTCACCCCGTTCTGTTTAACTGTTTCACAGATGTCTAGAAACATCTAGATGTGAGCATGAGGGTCCTCATTAGCTAAACCATCGAATTGGCATTGATTATGGATCATGCTCATTGTAGAAGCCTTGACTTCAAAATTGTTGACCTCTATTGCGAATCTTACTATACAAGAGCCTGTGCTATCTAAAGTCGGTCTGGCATACTCAACCATCGTTCGGCATTGATCTTCCAGTTCTGCAACTGAATTCTCATCTTCACTCAACTGTAATTCCTCTTCAGCCACTTTCTGTTTTTCAAAAGCCAAATTTTCCACGACGCGTTCAAAAGCACTCTTCAACCTTCTTCTGGATGTTCAATCGATCTTTGGGTCAAAGGCTAGGAGTTTGGACGAAGAGCTCCTTGTCATAAACTATAAAGAAGATTGGAGACAGTTAGTTACCTTCAAAAGATTAGATGTAATACTACGAATAAAAAAAATGGTTAAATTAGCCAGCGTTGAGCTTTCTTAATATTGCCAATCTTTGGTAATGGGGCCAACAACTTGTTGATAATCGTAATCACAAAAATTTTAAAATCCTTTTCTACGACTCTCTTTTACGATCAATTAGGCAAGCGCACCTGTCAATTATAATAGTATAGAGCTGAGTTTAGATATCGTTCCTCCAAGGATCAACAAATATTAATAAGAACTCTAAACCAACTATCCAATCGCACAATTTCAAAAGATTCAATTTAAATTAGAAAAACTTGACAAAACCTATAGCAATTAAAACTAACACAATAACTTGATTACTAAATCCGATAATTAAGAGCATACCTTACCCTTACTATTCCTCTAATTGTCACGTAACTTCACCCTTTCAATAAATTAGTTAACGAGTAATGGTTATCTCTGAACTGCGGAGTATCTAACACTAAGCCAATATTCCTTCCAGATTTATTAGCTCCTAACCTTAATCGCATTAATAAAGATCCCTCTTTTATGAAAATCGATTAGAATTGCATTAACACTCTTAAACCCTACATTAGGTCGAATTATCTAATTTAACCTAATACGGAAAATTCATGTTCTCTATCCCTAGATTACATATGAATTCCTTTATTCATGTACGATCTATTCAAACAAGAGATTTTCCAATCAACTTCTAAGAAATCAATGCAAACTCAATGCTGGCCATACATCAAATTAACAACACTAAATGAACAACATGAATAAATTCAGAGAATTCCACTATTCATTAACTATGCAATCAATCCAATGTTACATGACAATTAGGGTTCGTAAGGTTTAGGTATGAAATAAATTAGCCACTCATGGTTTTCAAGTCACAAATTAATGAAGATAAAAAACCCATGTGCATAAACCCTTCGGAAGAGAAAGATGAATCCGTTGATGTTGCTTTTCCCTTAGATAATCTTTCCAAGTCTCCTCCTCTTCTTCTTTTCGTCATTTTTTTTCTATCTTCTTTAGGTTAGCCACCCCTTTCACCTTGAAAATGAAGAGATATATATATGGAAACCGAAAAATCTCCTGAAACGGCCAAACTTTTCCATATACACGGTCTCGACCCACGGTTATACACGGCCTTGCCTTGTAATAGTGTCTGAAGTAAAAAAACCCACGGCCAATAACTTACAGCTGTGTACTTCTGTGAATAAGCCAACACATGGCCGTGCTTTCAATCGTGTACTCAAACCGTGTAAGCTTCTATTGGTTTTTCAAGCCCAACACATGGTCATGCTCTGGAAATACATGCCCGTGTACTTCCCCTTTTCCTTCCAAAAAGAATTTTTCTTTGTGTATTCTTCTTCAATCTCAATCTAAGTTGATATCCCCTCTCAAAATAGTGGTCCTCAGTCCTGAAACTGAAAATAACATCAATTTATTATCAAAACTCTTCAAAATAACATCAATTTATTACATACACCACTAGAATTCATCATAAATACGTGTTAATTTGTACTTATCAACGTGCATGATAGTGTTTATTCACTAGCAAATATGAATAATATTGGTGGTCGATATCATAATGATATATTAAGTGATGGATCTACAAATGAATTTTGTAATCTAGTTATAAAATTGGAAGATCACCATTAGAGTCGAGAATGCGGGGTGGGCTAAGTGGACCAACCCATTGAACCTGCAATTTTTTACCGGTTGGTTTAGAAAAGTCAAGCCTACATAAATTGCGAGCATTTTAACCTGCCTTGTGTGACCTATGGGCTAATGCAGGATAACTCGATGAGCGGTGGGTTAGCCCACATTGGCCAGTAGAATTATTTATAAAAGAGAGAGAGAGAGAGAGAGAGAGAGAGCATTCTCATGACCCTATCCCATTTGGTTGCTTGGTTGGTTCTTCTAGACCTTTCTATCAGTTGGTTTACAAAATAAGTAAACAACAGTACAAAAGTCACAATTTAGATTTACAAAATAAATTAGAAAAAAAAAACCCCTCCCCTACTCTAAGTCCTCTTCCAATCTTCTTCTCCAATCTCCTCAGTCCTCTACTATCGTAGGCTCGTGGCTGACTTTTCTTTGGTTCATCTTTCACATTAACATAGAACATAGTCACAACTCACAATCGTTACTCACCTAGACATCTTTGAGTCCTTTTCTAGTCTTCCTCTCTACTCTCTAGTTTCTAGTCTCCAATCTCCTTAGCCTTCTACTGTCGTGGCTTAGCCGACTTTGGTTCTTTTGTCATGTTAACACAGACCAGACCAGACTCCCTCTCATTCCCCCCAACTTTACTTCTTCGTTGATAAAGCCAGACCGACCAGATTCTCTCTCCGAAGTCCTAACTTTGGTCTCCTAGTTCCAATGTCCACTCCTAAAAATAGCCTCCTAAGTCTTAACTTCGAGTTCTAATTATACTTTTTCGTTGACAAAGCAAGTCATTTTCTTCTTTCCTTTTGCTTTTATTTTGGTGATAGAGATTGATACATTGCATATTTTTGTTTCTACACTTTACTAAAAAAACAATACTATATATTTACTTTGGATAAAATGGTTTGTACATGTTAACTTCTCTTTCCTAGATTATGTAATTTAAAGTAGATCTAAAGACATCCATTTTTGCTCATTAAAATGTCTTCAAATGAAATATTGTACCCCTAATTAGACCAAAAAGTATTGCTAGAATAAAAAACAGTCCAATCTCAGGTCAACATTGTAAAATCACTTTATTTATAGTTCTTCATTCCAAAAGTACCTCTCTTTTTTTTCCCATCCACTTTATTGATGAAGGGATACACGACCTTGTTGAATTTCATGTATTATTCTTCTTTAATCACTCCCTTGTACAATCACTCTCTCCATTGTTGAGATTTGAATTACTACATCACCCTTTCACGACCTTAACACCATTTCATGTGAAACTACTACTTCCGTTGGGCATCGCATGCTGTGTGTCTGTTTCTTTTAAAACTTATCCTTGAATGTTTGTTCTCCTCTCTATTCTAGTGATTGCTATAGTTTCTTGAGCTAAAAAAACTATCAAGCTTGATGATCTATTTTAGTTTTTATATAAGCTAAAGATAATGGAAAGAGAAGTTAATTAGGACCAAAAAAATGTTTTTTTTTTCTTTATGTATTAGCTTTAGTATTAGAGAAGCCATAATGTTATTCATCATTGAGGAGGTAAGTTTGAGGATAGAGGAGTAAAACAAATTAATTGCTTGTGTATATTTTCTAAAAAAATTCAGATCTCATTTGCCTTTCTTGTTTTTGGTTTAACTGATCTTTCTTGATAAATTCTATTGTCGTGTTGTTTTTGGTTCTTCTAGACACCTCTCTCTTATTATTGTATGTTAACTTTGGACCCTGAAATTAGTTATCCAGATCATATAAAGGAATGAGCTAAAATACTTTTATGCTCTTGAACTATTAGACTTTAAGAACTGACCATATTTTCTTTCAAGAAGTATTATTTTCCATCCCTTGGAGCTCGATGTATTATATCATTGGTCCTACATTATATTAGAAGATAGAGATAACAAGACCTTCTTGTCAATATGGATCAAAAAGTACTTTCAACTTACTTTTAATTTTTATTATATTGATTTAGGTTTCTTTTTGGTTTCAACCCCTCTCCAATAGTTTTTCTATAATCCTAAAATGATCTATAATCTTACACTTTCTTTTACAGATATATTTTCATAATTGATCCTATAAGCAATGACACTACTAATACAATGCAACGTATTGATGTAGATGATAGGTTGAAAGTTAGTGGGCTTAATGCTAATGTACATGTGGGATCTTCTCAATTTGAAGAACCCACAAGTAAAAAGTCTCAATCAAGTACTATTGAAGTTTGGGAAATTTTAGCAAGAATAGATGTTAGGAAAGATGGTAAAAATACAGCCAAATGTAAAGGGTGTAAGACTAAATATGTTATTGGTGGACACGCATGAAACTTCAACCTCATTTCGACATCTTGGAAAGTGTCATTTGAATCAAGTTCCTACATATAATGATGTAGCTAATATGATAATTGATCATGCTGATAGGTTAAGGTCAAGAAAACTAGATCCAAAAGTTGCTCATGAGATAGCTATTATTAAACATGATCTCCCATTTTCATTTGTTGAGTATAGAAGGATCATATAGTTTATAAGGTTATACAATCCTAATTATAATACCAATTCTAGAAAAACTACTACATTAAATGCTTAGAATTTATATTTAACTCAAAAGGATGATTTGAAACAAATTTTGTAGAAAATTCATGAGAAAGTTTGTTTGACCTTTGATATATGGACTACTTGCACTAGTGAAGAATATATTTGTTTGAATGGTCATTTTGTTGATGATAAATGGAAACTTAATAATAAAATTCTTGCTTTTTTGTAAAATGTCCCCTCCTCACTTAGGTTTTGAGCTATCCAAGAAAGTATTTGAATTATTGAAAAATTGGAGCATAGAAAAAAAAAAATTCTTCCTTACATTGGACAATGTATTTGCAAATGATTACATGCAAGATTTCTTGAAAGAGCAACTCAACTTACAAAATAATTTGTTATGTGATGGTGAGTTTTTCCGTATTAGATGTCGTACCCATATTCTTCAGTTAATTGTTAAAGAGGGGTTGACGATAACTAATCAAGCTTTGCATAAAATAAGGGAGAGTGTAATGTATGTTAAGGGTTTAGAAGGTAGAGTGAAACATTTTTGGAAGTGTGTTGAATAGCTTGGCAACATTGATATTAGCATTGGTTTAAGCTTAGATGTAGTTACTAGATGAAATTCCACTTACCTTATGCTTCATAGCACACTAAGGTATCAACATGCTTTTTGTTGCCTTTAATGGAATGATTCACATTATAAGTATTGTCCACCAATAGATGAGTGAGGAAGAGTAGAGAAGATATGCAAGTTTTTGAACCCTTTTTATACTATCACTAATTTGATGTCGAGTTCGTTGTATCTAACTTCAAACCTCTATTTCTTGTAAGCATGAAGAATTGAATGTTTGTTGAATGAGAATTTTAGTAGTGAAGATCATGTCATAAGGGAGATGTGTATTAAAATGAAACAAAAGTTCGATAAATATTGGAAGGAATATAATATTGTCCTTACACTTGGAGCAATCCCTGATCCTTGAAGAAGTTTAATTTTTAAAATTTTTGCTTTAATAAAATTATCCTCTTAGTTGTGAAGAGAAGTTAGCTAACATAAAGAGCAAGCCATATGATAGAGCCATTTTATACTCAATCTTTATAGTATAAATTGTGTTAATTTATTATTGATTTTATGGAAATCATAAGGAAATGGTACTTAATTCTATTATGGTGATAAATTAGGTTAAATGGAGTTAAGGGTGCTAATTCAAGTAAATTAGAGAAGTCATCTACAACTATGATCAAAGACAAGGAGGAGGCACGGTTTGAGATATGGTCATGGTTCAAACCGTACTATACACTGCACAAGAAGGTGGAAATGTGGACTTTCAACAGAGAGAGAGACACGACTCGTGATCTGGCCGTGGTGGAAACCGTGTTTGAAGCTGTGGTTGAAGCCGTGGTGGAAGTTGAAATGGAAGACGTGCCAAAGATGAGAAATTGCGGAACATCAACCAGAGGATGGCACGACTTGAGATTTGGCCGTGGTTGAAGCCGTGGCACACACGGGACACGGATGAAGAATTGTAGATTATCCACAGAGGAAGGCACGGCTTGACATCTGGCCGTGGTTGAGGCCGTGGCATACACTGGACACAAAAGATGATATGTGAATTACATACAGAGGAAGCCACGGCTTGACCTACGGCCGTATTGTAGGGCGTACCAGGTGGACGATTATTCACTCCTCGAGATTTACATAAAAAAAGAAAGATATTTTCGTATCTTGCTAGCAAAAGATCACCTGCCATTTCTTTAACAATATAAATAGAACTAACCCTAGAGGGTTATGAGAATCTTGGATCATCTTGGAGACAAGAAGGAAGGAAGGAGGCAGAGCAAGCAACCAGGAACAGAAGCTTGTTATGTTTTTACTTTTATTTTTCGTTTTGATGATGAACATGTGTAGCTAAGCGACTTTTCTAGCCAAAGGGTCATAGAAGTTTAATTCTCCACGAATTGTGAGATCTAATTGATTTGTCTTTAATCTATTCTTTGTTTTTGGATATTCATATATCTTCTGAACGTTTTGTCATTATTATCTTTGTTGATTGGTATAAATTAGAGCTCTTCTACTCAATTAGCAAGTTAATATATTGTCAACTAGCACGTCAAATCCATAATTGTTTGATAGTTCTAGTCTCAATGACACAATAACATGTTTGTTTATAAAATAGATGATCGAATTCATGTTATGGAAGTGTATGATCTTGTTTAAATAGGTTATCTTATAATCTACTGGCATGAATTGGTGGTCTCTCTAGTTTTTAATGCTATTGATGGATTAAATCCTAAGCGCTTGTCTAGGGTTGTGTAGTCAATAAGAGAAATAATCAAAGAGCTTGTCTTGATTATCGAGGAAGTACGGAGAGATAGGTTGTTAGAGCTTATTAATAACCATAACCAGTTTATCTAAAAACAAGAATAGAAAACTTTTGCATCGATGATCAATTCCTAGAATTAAACTATCTTGATTCCTTTGGCTAGGCTTTTATCAATATTCGATTTTATTATCTTGTTTCAACTTTATTTTGATTCATAAACAACCCCCCCCCCCCCCCCCCCCCCATTTTTCTTTTCCTCTTTATTCTCTTTGAATAGAAATATATTTAACCAATCTCTGTGGATTCGACCCTACTCACCACTATATGCAAATCATATAATTACCCAGGAGTAGGTTTTTATTTTTGTTGGATTCGACACCCATCAAATTTTGGCGCCGTTGCCGGGGATTGGTGTCAAATTTATTTCTATTCTTATATGACTCGTTCTTCTCATATAGGTGCATTCAATTATAATCCAGAGATTGAGAAGACTCTAAAGAGGTTGCGACGAGAAGCTAGATCATCCCTTAGATTGAACTTAGCATCGGATTTGTCTGATTCATCCATTGATTCTGAAAAAGAAGACGATATGGCAAATCCCGAGAGAACATTAAGGGAATTGGCTGCACCGGATGTGAATCAACAACCACTTTGTATTCACTATCCCGAACTAGTTGTTGAATTCGAGTTGAAATCTGGGTTGATACATCTGCTACCTACCTTTCATGGTCTTGAGAATTAAGATCCTCATAAACATTTGAAAGAGTTTCATATAGTGTGTTCTAGTATGAGGCAGCAAGGAATAACCGACAATCAAATCAAGTTACGTGCTTTTCCATTTTCTTTAAGTACTAAAGCTAAAGATTGGTTGTTTTATTTGCCTCCAGGTTCTATAACCACTTGGACAGATATGGTGAGACTCTTCTTGGACAAATTCTTCCCCACATCTAGAGCCGCTGGTATAAGAAGAGAAATTTGTGGTATCAAACAGAGGGACACCGAGACTCTTCATGAGTATTGGGAGAGGTTCAAGCAACTGTGTGCAAGCTGTCCACAATATGGGATATCTGAACAACTTCTCATCCAATACTTCTATGAAGGCCTGCTTCCGATGGAAAGGAAGATGATGGATACTGCTAGTGGAGGTGCCATAGTAAACAAAACCCTTGGTCAAGCTAGGGAATTGATCTCCATTATGGCTGCTAATTCGCAACAATTTGGGTATAGGCATGATACGTCTTCAAGGAAGGTAAATGAGGTAAGTGTGTCTAACCTTGAACATCAAATTTCTAACCTAACCTTCCTTGTGCAGCAACTAGCTCTTGGTAATACCCAGCAGGTGAAGGCTTGTGGAATTTGTGCTGCTCCTAATCATCCTACCGACATGTGCCCCACATTGCAAGATGACAATCATGAACACACCAATGCTGTAGGAGGATTCCTAGGACAGCCACAAAGGAAGTATGACCCCTACTCGAATACTTACAATCCTGGATGGAGGGATCATCCTAACTTCCGATATGGCAATAACCCACAACATTTCCAACAATTCCAGCCTAAGCCATCAAACCAAGTACCCCAAGCTCCTTCCACTTCAGGTATGTCTCTTAAGGAAATTGTTAAATCACTTGCCGTTAATACAAAACAATTTCAAGATGTGACAAAGTATAGCATTCAAAACTTGGAGAATCAGGTAAGCCAACTTGCTTCTATTGTAAACAGGTTAGAAACTCAAGGTAAGTTACCTTCTCAAACTATTACAAATCTGAAGCAAAGCGTTAATGCAATTACCTTGAGAAGTGGAACAGAATTGCAGGGATCAAATAAGAAAGGACACCCATCTAATCGTGAGGAAGAGACTAAGAAAAAGATTTCGACTCTCAGCCAGCAGGACAACCAGATTAGAGGGTCTCTAGTTGAGCCATCAAAGGTCATGTCAACACTACCTCCTTTCCTTTCCAGATTAGCGAAATCCAAGCATGAAGTGGAAGAAAAAGAGATTCTAGAAACCTTTCACAAAGTTGAGGTAAATATTCCTTTGCTTGATGCAATTAAGCAAATACCACGCTATGCTAGATTTCTCAAAGAATTGTGCACTAACAAAAGGAAGCTAAAAGGTAATGAAAGGATTAGTGTGAGTGAAAATGTTTCAGCTATTATTCAGAAGAAGCTTCCTCCTAAATGTAAGGACCCAGGTATGTTTACCATTCCTTGCAAAATAGGTAATCTTGGAATCGCTAAAGCCATGTGTGATCTAGGAGCTTCAATCAATGTCATGCCCTTGTCTGTTTATCAACGTTTGAATGTTGGTCCCTTGAAGGAAATGGGTGTTATTGTTCAACTTGCTGACAGGTCCAATGTTTATCCTGGGGGAGTTCTAGAGGATGTTTTAGTTCAAGTTAATGGGTTGGTTTTTCCTGCTGATTTTTATGTACTTGACATGGAAGATAATGATTCTCATAATTCATCAATGATATTATTAGGGCGACCATTCCTTAAGAAATCTAAGACGAAAATTGATGTAAATGATGGTACCCTCACTATGGAATTTGATGCTGAAGTGATTAAATTTAACATTTATGATGCTATGAAACATTCTAGCAATATCTCTCCTGTTTTTGTTGCGAATGTTATTGACCCATCACCACAGGCACCAAAGCTGGAATCAAAACCCTTAACCAAACATCTAGCCAGGAATGTCTAGCCAAAGACGTTAAAGAAAGGCGCTTCATGGGAGGCAACCCATGTCAAAAAAAAATAAATTTCAATTTTTAGTTTTGTTTTGTTTTAGCTTTGTTTTGATTTTAATTTTGTTTTTATTCTTTCTTTTGGATTAGCTGCAGCAAGGATACATATCATCAGATGACACTCTCTAGCATTTAAGGGGAGAACCCCAATACCAAGGAAGTACCCGTATTTTCTTTCTCTTATTCTCTAATGTTTCTTAAGTTGTTAATTCCTCTTTAATTGTGCTGAATTAGGAACAGTGAGGACACTGTTCAAGCTAAGTGTAGGGGAGAGGATAATAAAATATAGAGACTAGAGAATTGACTTATACTCTGAATGTTTGTCCTTAAGCAATTTTAAGCCAAATGTTTTCAACATTATCATGAAATCTGGAGATTGTACTAAATGTTGTAATAAGCATCTACAAAATGTGAAATTGACTTGTTCAAATGCTTTACTCACCTACTGCTGTGATTAGAATACTTAGTTAAAATTAAGTAGTGAAATCTTTAAGAAACAAATTTACCTTGTATTTAGCTTTAGAATTGGAAGTCTAAGAGTAAGTCGAGTCCCTAAGTGAAAAATAAACAAGTTTACTTCTAGGTTATATTAGCTATTGTATACTCTTTGAAGTTGTTTGTGAAACAATCATAACACCTAGTGGAAAAAAAAAAAGGAATCAAGCATAGCCATTACTCCAATGATTTAACTAATTGAGATAAGAGTATTCAAACTTGAATGTTAGAGTGAGGAAGAGTCCGTAGGGGTATCTTAAAACCCGGTCACTTGAGTGACAAGCTCGAGATGTGCCGACTGAATGAACTCACTATAACGATAAGGGCGAAAAAGGCGAAAGTTCATGAAAAGAAGCGGGCAAAAACCCGTCAAAATAGATGCTTGATTAAATCAAAAGAACATGAATGTAAACATTCATTGAATAAAACAAGACTTATAATAAAAAGGGAGAATATCTAGCAAAGAGTTGATACCATATGCTTTTCCTTTATGCTGCAAGGATTATATGTTTGCTAATATCCAATGAAGCTTAATTAAGTGTTTTTCCTTAGTGGATTAAGAATTTACTTTTGGAATAAAAATTCTTTTGCTAAACATGAGATTAAAGTTTGTTTTGTTTAGATTAGCCATTAAATTTTGTCTATGGTAATTTGATCACAGGAAACCAATTTGGTTGAAGTACTAGACATTAAAATTACAAGTCATGAATTACAAATGAATAGATGCTTAGAATGATGAAAAGAAAGTTTGTATAATCTATGACGGATTTCTCAATTGATTTGATTCAACTGCTTGAGGACAAGCAAGAGTTTAAGTGTAGGGGAATTTGATAGAGCCATTTCATACTCAATCTTTATAGTATAAATTGTGTTAATTTATTATTAATTTTATGGAAATCATAGGAAATGGTACTTAATTCTATTATGGTGATAAATCAGGTTAAATGGAGTCAAGGGTGCTAATTCAAGTAAATTAGAGAAGTCATCTACAACTAGGATCAAAGACAAGGAGGAGGCACGGTTTGAGATATGGTCATGGTTTAAACTGTGCTACACACTGCACAAGAAGGTGGAAATGTGGACTTTCAATAGAGAGAGAGACACGGCTCGTGATATGGCCATAGTGGAAACCGTATTTGAAGCCGTCGTTGAAGCCATGGTGGAAGTTGAAATGGAAGACGTGCCAAGGATGAGAAATTGTGGAACATCAACTAGGGGATGGCACGGCTTGAGATCTGGCCGTGGTTTAAGCCGTGGCACACACGGGACATGGATGAAGAATTATAGATTATCCACAGAGGAAGGTACGGCTTGACATCTGGCTGTGGTTGAGGCTGTGGCACACACTGGACACAGAAGATGATATGTGAATTACACGCAGAGGAAGGCACGGCTTGACCCACGGCCGTGTTGTAGGGCGTGCCAGGCGGACGATTATTCACTCCTCGAGATTTACATAAAAAAGGAAATATATTTTCGTATCTTGCTAGCAAAAGATCACCTGTCATTCCTTTAACAATATAAATAGAACTAACCCTAGAGGGTTATGAGAATCTTGGATCATCTTAGAGACAAGAAGGAAGGAAAGAGGCAGAGCAGGCAACCAAGAATAGAGGCTTGTTATGTTTTTACTTTTATTTTTCGTTTTGATGATGAACATGTGTAGCTAAGCGACTTTTCTAGCCAAAGGGTTATAGAAGTTTAATTCTCCACGAATTGCGAGATCTAATTGTTTTGTCTTTAATCTATTCTTTGTTTTTGGATATTCATATATCTTCTGAATGTTTTGTCATTATTATCTTTGTTGATTGGTATGAATTAGAGCTCTTCTACTCAATTAGCAAGTTAATATATTGTCAACTAGCATGTCAAATCCATAATTGTTTGATAGTTCTAGTTTCAGTGACACAATAACATGTTTGGTTATAAAATAGATGATTGAATTCATGTTATGGAGGTGTATGATCTTGTTTAAATAGGTTATCTTATAATCTACTGGCATGAATTGGTGGTCTCTCTAGTTTTTAATGCTATTGATAGATTAAATCTTAAGCGCTTGTTTACGGTTGTCTAATCGATAAGAGAAATAATCAAAGAGCTTATCTTGATTATCGAGGAAGTACGAAGAGATAGGTTGTTAGAGCTTGTTAATAACTATAACCAGTTTATCTAGAAATAAGAATAGAAAACATTTGCATCGATGATCAATTCCTAGAATTAAACTATCTTGATTCCTTTAGCTAGGCTTTTATTAATATTCGATTTTATTATCTTGTTTCAACTTTATTTTGATTCATAAACAACCCCCCCCCCCCCCCCCCCCCCCCCTCATTTTTCTTTTCCTATTTATTCTCTTTGAATAGAAATATATTTAACCAATCTCTGTGAATTCGACCCTACTCACCACTATATACAAATCATATAATTGTCTAGGAGTAGGTTTTTATTTTTGTTGGATTCGACACCCATCACTATACAAGCACTTTGGAGAATATGACGAGCAAAATAGATCACATATCTAGAAATCTTCAAGTTGGATCTTCTTCTCAAGTTCAAAACACATTTAGAGGTGGAGGTAAAGGAGCAGCAGCCTGAAATTTGAAAATTGGAAAAGCTTTAGGGATTGATTTTGCTACTTTAGATGTAAGTTCTATAATAACTTCATTTATTTTTTTAATCATTTTTTTTCTTATTATGTATCAGTATTTAATTATTTTTTTCCTTAATGGTGTAGAAGCACTACTAAGTAGAAGTACGTAGTTCTAATAAGTCTCCTTTGGATCTTTATCTAGATGAGCTAGTAATGGATATGAACTTCTACTTAGAATTGGATGTATTATAATATTGGAAGACTCAAAGCCAGAGGTATCCTCATTTGTGCATCAAGGTCTCTAATGTGCTTGACATTCTAATTACTGCTATAGCATCTGAATTAGCTTTCAATATTGGTGCCAGTGTTCTTAATAAATACCACGATTCTATACTCTTTACAAATGTGGAAACTTTAATTAGTACACATAGTTGGTTACAAGGATTTGCTTGTGAAGTTTTTTTTTTTCCTTCTTTTGGTAATATTTTCTTTTAATGTATTATTTTTAGCTTTTAACATCTAATTATATGTGCGATTTGGTGAATTGTAGATAAAAAAGAAGACATTGGGACTACTTCATCAAAGGGGGGACTCAAATTTGGTTGTTGAAGATGATGATGATGATGATTGATATGAAGCAATGATGGGTGTTTTAGTAGTTTTTTTTCCCCATTATTATTGACTTTGTTTTCTTGTATAATTAGTGAAAAAGACTATGATAATTGCTACATGTGCTTGATTATGGTTTGAGGTTGTTTTGTTATCTATCATATGAGATTTAAGATTTTTTGTTCAAATTTGTACTTAGTAGTAGTTGGTTGTATCTAATTATTATGTGACTTATATATTGTTAAGTACTAAGAGTACATTATCACTTTTAAAATATATAATTTAAAAGAAAAAAATTATTGCGGTTTTGTAAGTTAGCAGGTTAGGCCACCTAATTCGCGTTGGCCTATGAGGGGGGTTGGGCCTCTTTATTTAACCCACTTTTGTTGCAGGCCAAAGTGAGTTAGCTTATATGAACTCGTAGGCCAATGTAGGTCAGGGCGGGGTAGGCTAGCTCGACCCATTAAGCCCACATTTCTAGCTCTAGTAGTGGCAGTAGCTCCATTGTTGAAACATCTAGAAGAGGTAGCTAGAGCACTAACTTTAGAATATCATACCTGGAAGTTAAAGTTGGAAATCATGGAAGGAACATGAGATTTAGAGTGCCACTTTATGGTAATTTTGTAGTGCACAGAGGGCAGAGCATAGGTGGAAGGGGTCGAAGTGTACATGTTTCATTTTGTAATACAAATGATCTTTGAAATGACAATGTTATTCACTATATATAGTTTTGATGCAATAAAAGCGATGTAAGAGGTGTTGTGCAAGAATGTATGTAGTGAAGCTATGCTGGTGTGAGTGTGTATGTACACTAAATAGTGTGTGTTGAGTGGGTGGTGTGTATATATGTGTAGTGAGTGGTGTATGCTACTATAAGAGAGGGTATGTGCAGTTGAGTGAGTGTGTGCAATTAGGGAGTGCCACTGTGAGAGTGTGCATAGTTAGGGTATCTTGATGTGAGAGTGTGAAGTAAGGGTATGTTGCTATGAGTGTAATGTGTAGTAAGGGCATGATGTTATGAGAATATGCACGTGCAGTAAGGGTATTACATTTTAAGTTCATATTTTCATTTGGTTTCTACTATCAACTAAATTTTAATTTAGTATTTTCACATTTTTTTATTTTTTTAAAAATGAGAGCAATATAGTGTTGTAGTTTATATTACTAGCTAAGGTTTGACAACTGAAACATATAAAATGTAAGCAAAGAGATATCATTCGTATTTTCACATTCAATCAACCTCTACATTTTTTTTCTTTTTTTTGATAAATACCAATAGCAACATTTGGGGGACCTTAAGGATAATAAAGCTACATTGGCATCAAACTATAAAGTTATATAGACCATATAGTTGAATAGTAGCTTTTTATTGATAAAAAAAAGATGTTGGATATTACATTAGTTAAACAAACACATGGGTTATTGATGTGAGGCAAGTGTACCTATCAAATTTTGTAATATAATGTATAAAAATATGAATATTGTCCTATAGAGATTACAAGTACTAATACTAACCTACATCCTATTATTTAACCAATAAATTATAAAGATTGATTTATTTAAAAACTGTAACGAAATATGAACTAAAGAACTAAGATTTTAGTGAACGGCAAAAAAGCAAATCATATTATAATTAACTTCAAGTTGGTAAAACTAGTATCTAGACATTGCTTCCCCTAGGTATTATTATGTGACATTAACAAAAATGCATTCAAATTCTTCTTACAATTCATTAACTAGGGAAATTCCTAATTTAGTTTAATAACTTTCTCAAACATATTAAACCCTAATGTTATGGGAATTTATTGTTTTTAATGCAATATTTGATTATCCTATTATGAAGAGATTCAGATAAGTAATTTAAACATTAGGGTTTAATATGCTTAAGAAAGTTATTAAACTAAATTAGGAATTCCCCTAGTTAATGAATTGTAAGAAGAATTTGAATACATTTTTGTTAATGTCACATAATAATACCTAAGGGAAGCAATGTCTAGATACTAGTTTTACCAACTTGAAGTTAATTATAATTTGATTTGCTTTCTATCTTTCACTAAAATCTTAGTTCTTTAGTTCATATTTCGTTATAGTTTTTAGATAAATCAATTTTTATAATTTACTAGTTAAATAATAGGATATAGGTTAGTATTAGTACTCGTAATCTCTATGGGACAATATTTGTATTTTTATACACTATATTACAAAATTTGATAGGTACACTTACCTCACATTAGTAATCCATGGGTTTGTTTAACTAATGTAATATCCAACATCTTTTTTTTTATTATTAGTAAAAAGCTACTATTAAACTATATAATCTATGTAACTTTATAGTTTGAAGCCAATGTAGCTTTATCATCCTCAAGGTCCCCTAAATGTTGCTATTGGTATTTATGAAAAAAAGAAAAAAATGTAAAGGTTGATTGAATGTGAAAATATGAATGAGATCTCTTTGCTTACATTTTATATGCTTCATTTATCAAACCTTAGCTAGTAATATAACCAACATCACTATAATTGCTCTCATTTTTAAATAAAAAAAAATGTGAAAATACGAAATTAAAATTTAGTTGATAGTAGAAACCAAATGAAAATATGAACTTAACCCTTACTGAATGTGCATATTCTCATAACATCATGCCCTTACTGCACATTACACACTCATAGCAACATACCCTTACTTCACACTCTTACATAGCAACAATATGCAAGTCATCATACAGTCCTAAAACTTGCTCACTGGTATCTGTATCGACTGGAAAAATAATATTGAATTTTCCAGCTACATTCCTTGCAAACCTTTCCAATCTGTTCAATCTCCTATGTACACATGCAAGGGCCTTGTAGTACTTATGTTGCAAGTCTATTATTTTTCCAAATTTGTGGTTTAATGCATCCACTTTCCTTTCAACCCTCATCCAAGGAGTACTTGGAACATCACTGGCTAGAATGAACTAATGTGACCCTTCTCCTTGTAGGTCCTCAAATTTAATAAGGAGATTCATTTATCTGAAGGAAGTCGACTTTGATACGAACCACGCCCACGTGTGACGAAACCCAATACCAATACTTTCGGAATTGCTACCCAAGATGCCAAACAATGGAGTGGAAACCGCAACCCGTTGCTTATAAGTGAGGCAAGAACCTTGGTATATTATGTATACGCCACAATCGGGATGAAAGATCAATTGATAAGTTGAGATGAACGCCATGGAAGAAAATCTGATAAGTTCTAGAGTAGTTCTTTAAAGAACCAAGAGAGGAATTCTCTCAAAAGTGTTTTTCAAACTTATATGTTGTATGTTGTATGTTCTGTTCTTAACCCTAGAAGCTTTATAGTAGGGTTTACAATTCGTAATAATAAAAGCCCAAAACGACATAACATTATTAAGTTGCGGAAAAATAACAAAACAGGGACTTAAAGGCCGGCAGCATTGGAGTAAAGGCCGGCGACGAGCATATACACGGCCGTGCCTTTCTAGACGTGTATGTTTTTGCAGATATTCTTGACACCATACACGACCGTGCCTTTGAACCGTGTATACGACCGTGTATGTTTATGTGGAACCTCCAGACTCACTACACGACCGTGCCTTGTAAAGACATACCCCTTTCAACCCGTATCCGTTATGACTTGTACAAGAGCAAGGGCATTCTCATGGTTGTTCCAATCTTTTCCGGCTTCATGATTGCTCCAATCCTTTCCGGCTTTGCGGACATCCTTTATCAACCCGTTAAGTGCTTCCTTGAATTGTTTCGCTCGAGTTCTTGTGATCGGTCCAGGTGACTCTTCAAGAGGATCCACATTCCATCTTCTGGCTTGGCTCCTATCATGGCTCTCATCATTCCCCTCCTCTTGAAGAGGATTTGTCCTCAAATCGTCGCCTACATAAAAAGGACTCAAATCAGTAACATTAAACGTAACACTTACTTGATACTCACCTAGAAAATCTATCTTGTATGCATTATCATTGATGCGCTCAAGAATTTGAAATGGTCCATCGCCTCTAGGAAGTAATTTAGATCGACGCTGCATAGGAAACCGCTCTTTGCACATGTGAACCCAAACCTAGTCTCCAGGTTCAAAGACAGCTTGTCGACGATCCTTGTTGGCTTGTTTCACATACTGCTCTGTTCTTCGCTCAATGTTTAGCCTTGCCTTCTCATGGATTTGTT
This sequence comes from Laguncularia racemosa, assembly GCA_037954665.1. Classification (NCBI taxonomy): domain Eukaryota; kingdom Viridiplantae; phylum Streptophyta; class Magnoliopsida; order Myrtales; family Combretaceae; genus Laguncularia; species Laguncularia racemosa. Next base: position 3,358,812 of record JBBMOL010000039.1, on the reverse strand, counting down.
TAACAAATTCCGCTTTCTTCTTGCCATCTAGATTAACATACTCAGAAATAGGCAGAGGTGATAAATCCAAAGGAGTTAGTGGATTAAAACCATACTAATGTGCCTAAAGGGGGGTCAAGCACAATCAACGAAAAAGGGACGAAATTCCAATGATCATCCATGCCACAAACAAAGGAAAAGCTTCAAAATTCCTCAAGAAATTCCGAAATATTGATGAGAAATCAAAAGGATATAAAGAACATCCGATGGCTAGATTTCAATGATGAACAATAGAACATGAAATGAGATTCCAATTCAATTCAAAGGTGCTTTCAAATTTTGAAATTAGAACCCTAATTTCATAAGAACAAAAGTACATAAAATAACTAAATCCTCACCAGATATGACTCACTAGTTTGGAATTAGGATCAACTTGTAATTTGTTGATATAACACACAACAAATCCAAGCCTACTCGCCACAATTTCACTAAGGAAATTGATAAGAGCAATTGCTTGAAAGAGGCACTCTCTCTCACGGCAAAAGGGGTGTTTTTTCTCCAATATCAAAAAGCTCCCTAAAAAACCTAATTTGCAAGTATTTATACTTGCACCATTTAGGGTTAAAATGACAAGAAAATCACAACTATGCCACTATAAGGTGGCCGGTCCTAAAGGCAAAATTACAACCAAATAAAATGTCCCATAAAGCTTACAAAATAAATGGTTCAAACATAAATTACAAGTAAAGAAAATAATCTTCGGCAAGCTAGCTTCATGATGGAATCCGTCGGTTCAACTCATCGCCAATTCAGGTCGGTCCATAGATAACCCACAAGCTGAGTCTTAGTGGGTTTATCCATCGCCTTGTGAAACCAAATAAGCATACCTGTTGGAATATACAATTCATGAATAAGATAAAAGAGGTTAGATAATAATTTATTCCGAGGTTGATCTGCTTGAAATGGGCCCTCATTGCCAAGATTTGAAATCCTTCAATTTTTGTCCTAATGATAGGTCTTGTCGGATTTTGATTCCCATCATCTCCTTGGACCTCAAAAAGATTTGACCTCAAATCTTGCAGTTCAAATGCAGCAGACTCTGTTTCCCAAAAGTAATCCATCTGAAGGAGTATCTCTACAGAATCCCAATTGCAACAATCCCTCCTCTTAACCCTTAAACAACTCACGGCAAGATGAAGATAAAACAATCAATTTCCGAAAACTCAATTGCAACAATCCCTCCTCTTAAACCTTAAACAACTCACGGCAAGATGAAGATAAAACAATCAATTTCCGAAAACTCAATTGCAAAAATCCCTCCTCTTAAACCTGTAGCTCTGATACCAAATTATGATGTGCCTAAACACACTTAAAAGCACATCCAAAAGACTTAAGAAAAGATATCTCAAGTCTAGGCAAAATCGGATCCCAAAAATGGCACTTTTCTAGTGAACCCTAATGTTGAAATGATGAAATTCAACCTACTAATGATATAATCTGAATACCACAATGGAAATGGCTTCTAATAACACTTCTAATATCATATAATCCACGAAAATCAAGCCTCAATTTGACAAAGAAAAACCGTAACAAAATAATCCCTTTCCAATGGTGAAAATCACGTTATCAAGGAAATCCTTAAAGATGAATTGGATCAATATGATAATTCCTTCAAATAATCACAAGAATTCGTGAATAACAACAAGGATATCTGACCAAGAAATATCTCAATTCAGCCCTAGATATGACACACTAGAGAAGAAAAGAAATCACAACAAAATGAAATTGATATAACTCACAATTTCAAGATGTTGCACTCGCCACAATTTCAACTTCTTGGGATTGAAATTGATAAGAGAATTTGGAATTAGGGAAACCCTAAGCCCTCTCACGAAATGTGAAGTATTTGTTCTGCAAAAATAATCTTTCCTAAACCCTCTCTTAAGCAAGTATTTATACTTGCTACTTCTAGGGTTAAAAAAGTGCTCAAAATTACAAGTTTGCCACTTTTAAGGTAGCTAACCCTAAATGAAAATTACATGGAAATAAAAGTGTCCCAAAACCAAAATACAACCAAAATAGTTCATAAAAGAATAAATATATAAAAGAAATGGTATTCAAGATGCCGGTCTTCTATAGGATCCATCGGCTCAGCTCATCGCCGGTTCAAGTCGGTCCATGGATAACCCACAAGCTGAGTCTGAGGGAGTTTGTCCATTGCCTTATAGAATATGATAAGTGTGCTTGTTGGAATACACAATACAACAATAATAGAAAAGAGGTTAATATATAAATAATCCCGGGGTCAATCTGCTCAAAATGGGCCCTCAATGCCAAGATTTGAAATCCTTCAGTTCTTGCCCTAATGATAGGTCTTGTCGGATTTTTATTCCTATCACATACACAATTTCAAAAGGAGTAAATTTAGTAGCAGAATGCATTGTATGATTATAAGCAAATTCAACATGCGGCAAACAATCCACTCAACTTTTAATGTTCTTTTTAATGATAGCCCTCAACAAAGTAGATAAATTTCAATTTACTACCTCAGTTTGACCACCAGTCTATGGATGACAAGTAGTAGAGAACAATAACTTAGTTCATAACTTAGCCTACAGGGTTTCCCAGAACTAGCTCAAGAACTTAGCATCTCTATCCGATACGATTGTTCTAGGCATACCATGCAATCTCACAACTTACCTAAAGAACAAATTAGCAATATTGCAAGCATCATCTGTTTTGTGGCAAGGAATGAAATGTGTCATCTTGGAATATCTATCCACCACTACAAAAATAGAATCTCGACCATGTCTAGACCTGGGTAATCCTAACACAAAATCCATGGAAATATCTACCCAAGGCTCATGAGGAATGGGAAGTGGGGTATAAAGCCCATGAGGTTGGACTCTAGATTTTTCTTACTTACATGCAACACATCGCTCACAAATCCTCTCAACATCTCATTTCATGTGAGGCCAATACAAGTGTTCCTGTAATACCCCTAAGGTTTTAGCTACTCCAAAATGCCCCATTAAGCCTCCTCCACGAGACTCCCTCACTAGTAGTTCTCTCAAGAAACAATTTGAAATGTATAGTTTACTCTCCCTAAACAAGAATCCTTAATGTTTATAAAATTTATCATGACCACTCTTCTCACATTGTACATACTCTTCACAAAAATCTCGATCAGCAGCATACAATTCCTTAATGTGCTCAAAACCAAGCAGTCTAGAACTAAGAGTAGAGATAAGAGCATACCTTCTAGAAAGTGATCAGCAACGACATTCTCTTTACCTTGCTTGTAGTGGATGACATAGGGAAATGTTTTGATGAACTCCACCCAACGAGCATGCCTTTTGTTTAGCTTATGTTGTCCCTTCAAGTACTTCAAGGATTCATGATCAGTGTGGATCATGAACTCTTTTGGCCAAAGATAGTGTTGCCAAGTCTCTAGTGCTCGAACCAGTGCATATAACTCCTTGTCATAAGTAGGGTAGTTCAAGGTTGCCCCACTTAGCTTCTCGCTAAAGAATGCAATTGGTCTTCTCTCTTGCATGAGCACTGCTCTAATACCTAATCCTGAAGCATTACACTCAATTTCAAATGTTTTAGAGAAATTAGGTAAAGCAAGTAATGGCGCTTGAGTCAGCTTATTTTTAAGCGTTTGAAAAGCCTTCTCTTGTTGCTCTCCCCATCTGAACCCCACGTTCTTCTTGATTACCTCAGTAAGTGGTGTTGCAATGGTGCTGAAGTCCTTTACAAACCTCCTGTAAAAGCTCTTTAGTCTATGGAAACTCCGCACATTACTTACATTAGTTGGACTAGGCCATTCTTGGATCGTACGAATCTTTTCTTCATCAACTTGTATTCCCTGTGCACTAATAACAAAACCAAGAAACACAAGTTTGTCTGTGCAAAAAGTGCACTTCTTGAGGTTAGCATATAATTGCTCCTTTCGAAGTACTTCTAAAAAATCCCTCAAGTGAGATATATGGTCTTCCCAACTCTTGCTGTAAATGAGGATATCATCAAAATAAACAACCACGAATTTACCAATAAAAGTCCTCAAAACATGGTTCATAAGTCTCATAAAAGTACTAGGTGCGTTAGTTAAACCGAAAGGCATTACTAACCACTCATACAATCCATATTTTGTCTTAAATGCGGTTTTCCATTCATCACCTTCTTTCATTCTAATTTGGTGATATCCGCTTTTCAGATCAATTTTGGAAAAGACACTAGACCCATGTAACTCATTTAACATGTCATCTAAGCGAGGAATGGGATGACGATACTTTACCGTGATGTTGTTGATGGCGCGGCAGTCAACACACATTCTCCATGACCCATCCTTCTTAGGCACCAAAATCACAGGCACTGCACATAGGCTCATGCTTTCTCTCACGTACCCCTTCTCCATTAATTCAGCGACCTGCCTTTGGAGTTCCTTTGTCTCCTCCGGATTGCTCCTATAAGTTAGTTTGTTTGGAATCGATGCTCTGGGTATACGGTCAATCTAGTTCTCAATACCACCAATCGATGGTAAACCCTTTGGAATCTCCTCAGGGAAGACATCTTCAAAGTTCTGCACAATAGACACAGTCACACTAGGCAAAGAGTTAAAAAGTTCGTTAGTATTCAAACAAGTTTCCTTAAAAACCAGCAACAACATAGGTTGCTTCATCACTAATGCTCTCCTCACTACACTCGCTCTTGCCACACAACTCTCCTTTTGCAAGGCTACACTCTCCTTTTCAGTCACCACCAAAGTTGATCCCCCTTCAACTTGGTCTCTCATGCTCTTTCCAGCCTTCCTCTCTTTTTTCCTTTTGATATCGACTTTTATGTTCCTTTTCTTTCTTGCTGTCTTTTGCTCTCTCACTCTCCCTCTGTTTTTCACTCACCTTATATTTTGCAAAAGACTGTTGTTGCTGCAACTGATCCTCATACACCTGTTGAGGTGTTAAGGGTTTAAGATTAAAGCTTTTCCCTTGGTGAACAAGTGTATACTTGTTAGAAAAGCCATCATGGACAACCTTCCTATCAAACTGCCATGGCCTCCCTAACAACACATGATATGCTTGCATTGGCACTACATCGCATAATACCTCATCCTCATAACTACCGATGCGAAAAGCAATCAAGGCTTGCTTACTCACCTTAGTCTCGCCACTATCATTCAGCCACTGCAATTTATATGGACTAGGGTGTTTAGTAGTCTTGAGTCCCAAACTCTCGACAATAAAATTACTCACCACATTAGTGCAACTTCCTCCATCAATGATCAAACTGCAAATATGACCACCTAGATAACATCTAGTATGAAAGATATTCTCTCTTTGCACCTCCTCTTCTTCCTTCACTTGCACATTCAAAGCTCGCTTCACTACTACCACTAACCTCCCTATTGCAGGCTCCTCGTCATCACTAGCATCCTCTAATGGAGGCATATCATCCTCTTTACTATCCCCCTCAGTCTCATACTCACCATCATCACGCAGAATCATAACACGCCTATTCGGACATTGACTAGCAATATGGCATCTTCCTTGGCATTTAAAACATCTAATGTCACGATTTCTAGGAGTAGAAGAATCAGGTTTACCTTGGTTACCAGGAGTAGAACCCGCTTGCCTCTGCTCTCCTTTTAGTTTGGTGGGTAAAGGCTTTTCTTTCTTCTTCCATTGGTTAGTCTTCCAGGTGGATGAACCAACACCCTATTGAAACCGTGTAGTACTGCTACCTTTCCTCTTGTGTTGGTTCTCAACCTTTATAGCCATATGAAGCATATCTTCCAATTCTACATAATGCTGCAATTCTACGACATTTTGAATTTCTCTATTCAATCCAGCAAGAAACCTAGCCATGGTAGCCTCTCTATCCTCCTCTACATTCGCCCTAATCATAGTAACTTTCATCTCCTTGATATACTCATCCACACTTCGGCTTCCCTGCTTAAGAGTTTGCAATTTGTTGTGTAATTCACGATAGTAATACGCAGGCACAAACCACTTCTTCATCACCCTCTTCATCTCTTCCCACGACTCAATAGGTGGTTCGCCATTCCTTCTTCTATTCAACATCAGTTGATCTCACCACACTATGGCATAATTCGAAAATTCAATGGTAGCAAGTTTCACTTTCTTTCTCCCACTATAGTTGTGACAATCAAACACCATCTCTACCTTCTTCTCCCACTCTAAGTACGCCTCGGGATTATTCTTCCCTTGGAAAGGAGGAATCTTTATCTTTATACTACTCAATTGATTATCCTCTCTATTCCTATCTCCTCTATCTTCCCAATCCCTAGTTCCTCTATTCCTACCACCATAACCTCTATTACTCCCGACAGAAGGTTCATCAAATTCATCATCAGACATTTCATCTCCACCCCTTTGTACTCTTCTATAACAACTCTCCCTCTTACGCCCTTGGAAGATGTTTTTAGATTGCTCTAGTCTTTGATCTACCATCTCATGAATTTGTTCCATGCCCTCTTGAAACATCCTCTTCATCTCACCCCTCAACGCCTCAATCACTAACCTAGCATCAAACCTTCCCCTCTTACTTTCAGGAGAATGTTGCCTCGACATAGTTCCTGCAGAAAAAGGTTAGTACTAACACAAATATATATGATTAAGCCTCACGATACACTCCCTTACGTGTTTCACTCAAAGGATAATATCACACAGTCACTCGTGTATTCGCACAAGCAATGATGATATCAACTCGCCAATTCCTCTTCTCAATTCTCTTGGAACTAACCCAAACTACACCAATTCCCTTCCGTATAATTCAAAACAACTCCAGGGCTCAAAATTTTCCTCTTTTTCTTTCCTTTTTGTTGCCTTTGTTTTTTTTTTCTTTTTCTCTTGATCGTGTTCCTTCTTTTTTTTATCATGATTCTTTTTTTTTTTTTTTGTAACAAAAATGAATAGAAGGCACTACACTTTCAATAGACAATTAACACTATGAAATTGAGTACGAACAATTGATATGGATGATTGGAGTTAGGGTTTTGATGTTACCTTCCTCAAACCGAACTGATGTTTAACAAACCTAGGCTTTGATACCAAGCTGATACGAACCACGTGCACATGTGATGAAACCCAATACTAATACGTTCGGAATTGCTACCCAAGATGCCAAACAATCGAGTGGAAACTGCGACCCGTTGCCTATAAGTGAGGCAAAAACCTTGGTATATTATGTAGATGCCACAATCGGGATGAACACTATGGAAGAAAATCCGATAAGTTCTAGAGTAGTTCTTTAAAGAACCAAGAGAAGAATTCTCTCAAAAGTGTTTTTCAAACTTGTATGTTGTATGTTCTGTTCTTAACCCTAGAAGCTTTATAGTAGGGTTTACAATTCGTAATAATAAAAGCCCAAAACGACATAACATCATTAAGTTGCAGAAAAATAAAAAAATAGGGACTTAAAGGCCGGTGGCATTAGAGTAAAGGCCGGTAGCGTTGGAGCCGGCGTAGAGCATATACACGGCCGTGCCTTTCTAGACATGTATGTTTCTGTAAATATTCTTGACACCATACACGGCCGTGCCTTTGAACCGTGTATACGACCGTGTATGTTTATGTGGAACCTCCAGACTCACTACACGGTTGTGCCTTGTAAAGACACGCCCCCTTCAACCCGTATTCGTTATGACTTGTACAAGAGCAAGGGCATTCTCATGGTTGTTCTAATCCTTTCCGGCTTCATGATTGCTCCAAGTGGACATCCTTTATCAACTCGTTAAGTGCTTCCTTGAATCATTTCGCTTAAGTTCTTGTGATCGGTCTAGGTGGCACTTCAAGAGGATCCACATTCCATCTTCTGGCTTGGCTCCCATCATGACTCTCATCAGACTTGATCAGGATCACTTCCTTAAGATGAATCAAAGGAGGTAGGTTATGCAATGTGCCCATTACTCTAGCTAGTATTATGATGTAGGGCCTACGATAGATACTACTTACCCTAGAGTCATTGGGTTGGTGTTTAATGAAGAATGTAAGGAGAATAGCTAAGTTCATAAGTGATGCGAGATCGGTTTGATCGGATTCCTAACTGATACGAACTACGCCAACGTAAGATGAAACCTAATACCAATACGTTCGGAATTCGTTACCTAAGAAGCAAAAACACCCTCAAGTGGAAACCGCGACCCATTGTCTATAAGCGAGACAAGAACCTTGGTATAATATGAAGACGCCACAATCAGGATGAAAGACCGAGTGATAAGTCGGGATGAACTCCACGGAAATAAAATCCGATAAGTTCTATGTTAGTTCTTTAAAGAACCAAGAGAGGAATTCTCTCAAAAGTGTTTTTCAATGTTTCAATGTTGCATCCCTCTATTCTAAACCCTAGGAGCTTGATATTAGGGTTACAATTCGTGACAATAAAGGTCCAAAACAAAGTCACTTCAATAAGTGCGTAAAATAACAAAACAATACATAAAACCAGATTCGGGGAGATACACGGCCGTGTACTTTTCCGTGGAAATTCTGACAACATACACGACTGTGTACCTCTAGTCGTGTATCTTTCTATGGAAATTCTTGACAACATATACAGCCGTGCCTTTTAGCCGTGTGTATGGCTGTGTATGATTCTGTATAACCTTAAGACTCTTATACGGCCGTGCCTTGAAAAGACACGCCCTCTTCATCTCGTATCCGTTATGACTTGTACAAGAGCAAGGGCATTCCCATGGCTGTTCCAATCCTTTCCAACTTCATGATCGCTCCAATCCTTTCTGGCTTCGTGGACATCCTTTATCAACTTGTTAAGTGCTTCCTTGATTCGTTTCGCTCGATTTCTTTTGATCAGTCCAGGTGGCACTTCAAGAGGATCCAAATTCCTCCTTCCGGCTTGGTTCTCATCATGAATCTCATCATTCCTCTCCTCTTGAAAAGGATTTGTCCTCAAATCATCACCTACATCAAAAGGACTCAGACCTGTAACATTAAATGTGGCACTTACTTAATACTCACCAGGCAAATCTATCTTGTATGCATTATCGTTGATGCGCTCAAGAATTTGAAATGGTCCATCGCCTCTAGGAAGTAGTTTAGATCGACACTACACAGGAAACCACTCTTTGCGGATGTGAACCCAAACCTAATCTCCAAGTTAAAAAACAGCTTGCTGACGACCCTTGTTGGCTTGTTTCACATACTGCTCTGTTCTTTGCTCAATGTTTAGCCTTGCCTTCTCATGGATCTGTTTAACAAATTTGGCCTTCTTCTTGCCATCTAAATTAACATATTCAAAAACAGGCAAGGGTGATAAATCCAAAGGAGTTAGTGGATTAAAACCATACACAATTTCAAAAGGAGTAAATTTAGCAGTAGAATGCACTATACGGTTATAGGTAAATTCAACATGCGACAAACAATCCTCCCAACTTTTAATATTCTTTTTAATTATAGCCCTTAACAAAGTAGATAAAGTTCGATTTACTACCTCAGTTTGACCATCAGTTTGTGGATGACAAGTAGTAGAAAACAATAACTTAGTTCCTAACTTAGCCCACAAGGTCTTCCAAAAGTAGCTCAAGAACTTAGCATCTCTATCCGATACGATTGTTCTAGGTATACCATGCAATCTCACAACTTCCCTAAAGAACAAGTTAGCAATATTGCAAGCATCATCTATTTTGTGACAAGGAATGAAATGTGCCATCTTAGAGAATCTATCCACAACTACAAAAATAGAATCTTGACCATGTCTAGACTTGGGTAATCCTAACATAAAATCTATGGAAATATCTACCCAAGGCTTATACGGAATAAGAAGTGGGGTATAAAGCCCTTGAGGTTGGACTCTAGATTTTTCTTGCTTACACGTGACACATCGCTCACAAATCCTCTCAACATCTCGTTTCATGTGAGGCCAATAGAAGTGTTCCTGCAATACCCCTAAGGTTTTAGCTACTCCAAAATGTCCCATTAAACCTCCTCCATGAGATTCCCTCACTAGTAATTCTCTTAAAGAACAAATTAGAATGCATAGTTTACTCTCCCTAAACAAGAATCTTTCATGTTTATAAAATTTACCATGCCCACTCTTCTCACAATGTACATACTCCTCAGAAAAAGCTCGATCAGCAGCATACAATTCCTTAATGTGCTCAAAACCAAGCAGTCTAGAACTAAGAGTAGAGATAAGAGCATACCTTCTAGAAAGTGCATCAGCAACGACATTCTCTTTACCTTGCTTGTAGTAGATGACATATGGAAATGTTTCGATGAACTCCACCCAACGAGCATGCCTTTTGTTTAGCTTGTGTCGCCCCTTCAAGTACTTCAAAGATTTATGATCAGTGTGGATCACGAACTCTTTTGGCCAAAGATAGTATTGCCAAGTCTCCAGGGCTCGAATCAATGCATATAACTCCTTATCATAAGTAAGGTAGTTCAAGGTTGCCCCACTTAACTTCTCACTAAAGAATGCAATTGGTCTTCTCTCCTACACAAGCACTGCTCCAATACCTAATCCTGAAGCATCACACTCAATTTCAAACATTTTAGTAAAGTTAGGTAAAGTAAGTAATGGCACCTGAGTCAGCTTATTTTTAAGCATCTGAAAGGCCTTCTCTTGTTGCTCTTCCCATTTGAACCCCATGTTCTTCTTAGTTACCTCAGTAAGTGGTTCTACAATGGTGCTGAAATCCTTCACAAATCTCCTGTAAAAGCTCACTAGTCCATGGAAACTCCGCACATTACTTACATTGGTTGGACTAGGCCATTCTTGGATCGCACAAACCTTTTCTTCATCAACCTGTATTCCTTATGCACTAACAACAAAACCAAGAAACACAAGTTTGTCTGTGCAAAAAGTGCACTTCTTGAGGTTAGCACATAATTGCTCTTTTTGAAGCACTTCTAAAACATCCCTCAAGTGAGATATATGATCTTCCAAACTCTTGCTATAAATGAGGATATCATCAAAATAGACAACCACAAATTTTCCAATAAAAGTCCTCAAAACATGGTTCATAAGTCTCAAAAAAGTACTAGGTGAGTTAGTTAAACCGAAAGGCATTACTAACCACTCATACAATCCATATTTCGTTTTGAATGTGGTTTTCCATTCATCACCTTCTTTCATTCTAATTTGGTGATATCCACTTTTCAGATCAATTTTGGAAAAGACACTAGACCCATGTAACTCATCTAACATGTCATCTAAGCGACGAATGGGATGACAATACTTTACCGTGATGTTGTTGATGGCGCGGCAGTCAACATACATTCTCCATGACCCATCCTTCTTAGGTACCAAAATCATAGGCACTACACATGGACTCATGCTTTCTCCCACGTACCCCTTCTCCATTAATTCATCGACCTACCTTTGGAGTTCCTTTGTCTCCTCCGGATTGCTCCTATAAGCTGGCTTGTTTGGAATCGATGCTCCGGGTACAAGGTCAATCTGGTGCTCAATACCACAAATAGGTGGTAATCCCTTTGGAATCTCCTCAGGGAAGACATCTTCAAAGTCCTGTACAATAGACACAACCACACTAGGCAAAGAGTTAGATAGTTCGTTAGTACTCAAACATGTTTCTTTAAAAACCAGTAACAAAATAGGTTGCCTCATCACTAACGCTCTCTTTACTACACTCGCGCTTGCCACACAACTCTCCTTTTGCAAGGCTGCACTCTCCTTTTCACTCATCACCAAAGTTGATTCCCCTTCAACTTGGTCTCTCACACTCTTTCCAGCCTTCCTCTCTTTTTCCTTTTGATATTGACTTTTGTATTCCTTTTCTTTCTCATTGTCTTTTGCTCTCTCACTCTCCCTCTGCTTTTCACTCACCTTATGTTTTGCAAAAGACTGTTGTAGTTGCAACTGATCCTCATACACCTGTTTAGATGTTAACGGTTTAAGATTAAAGCTTTTCCCTTGGTGAACAAGTGTATACATGTTAGAAAAGCCATTATGAACAACCTTCCTATCAAATTGCCATGGCCTACCCAACAACACATGACATGCTTGCATTGGCACTACATCGCATAACACCTCATCCTCATACCTACCAATGCGAAAAGCAATCAAGGCTTGCTTACTCACCTTAGTCTCACCACTATCATTCAACCACTGCAATTTATATGGACTAGGGTGTCTAATAGTTTTGATTCCCAGCCTCTCAACAATAAAGTTGCTCACCACATTAGTGCAACTTCCTCCATCAATGATCAAACTGCAAATATGATCTCCTAGATAACATCTAGTATGAAATATATTCTCCCTTTGCACCTCCTCTTCTTCCTTCACCTGCACATTCAAAGCTCGCTTCACTACTGCCACTAACCTCCCTATTGCAGGCTCCTCATCATCACTAACGTCCTCTAATGGAGGCATATCATCTTCCTCACTATCCTCCTCAGTCTCATACTCACAATCATCACGCAAAATCATAACACGCCTATTCGGACATTGACTAGCAATATGGCCTCTACCTTGGCATTTAAAACATCTAATGTCATGATTTCTAGAAGCAGAAGAATCAGGGTTACCTTGATTACCAAGAGTAGAACCCGCTTGCCTCAGCTCTCCTTTTGGTTTGGTGGGTAAAGGCTTTTCTTCCTTTTCCCATTGGTTGGTCTTCCAGGTGGATGAACCAGTACCCTATTGAAACTGTGCACTACTACTACCTTTCCTCTTGTACTGGTTCTCAACCTTTATAGCTATATGGACCATATCCTCCATTTCGACATAATGCTGCAATTCAACAACATTTTGAATCTCTCTATTCAATCTCGCAAGAAACCTAGCCATGGTAGCCTCTCTATCCTCCTCTACATTCACCCTGATCATCGTTACTTCCGTTTCCTTGAAATACTCATCCACACTTCGGCTTCCCTACCTAAGAGTTTGCAATTTGTTGTGCAATTCATGATAGTAATATGCAGGCACAAACCGCTTCTTCATCACCCTTTTCATCTCTTCCCACGACTCAATAGGTGGTTCGCCATTCCTTCTTCTATTCAACACTATAGCATAATCCAAAAACTTAATGGCAGCAAGTTTCACTTTCTTTCTCCCACTATAGTTATGACAATCAAACACCATCTCCACCTTCTTCTCCTACTTTAAGTACGCCTCGGGATCATTCTTCCCTTGGAAAAGAGGAATCTTCATCTTTATGCTACTCAATTGATCATCCTCTCTATTCCTATCTCCTCTATCTTCCTAATCCCTAGTTCCTCTATTCCGACCACTATAACCTCTATAAGTCCCGACAGAAGGCTCATCAAAGTCATCATCTGACATTTTATCTCCACCCCTTTGTACTCTCCTAGAATGACTCTCCCTCTTATGCCCTTAGAAGACGTTTGTAGATTGCTCTAGTCTTTGCTCTACCATCTCATGAATTTGTTCCATTCCCTCCTGAAACATTCTCTTCATCTCACCCCTCAATGCCTCAATTACTAACCTAGCATCAAACCTTCCCCTCTCACCTTCAGGAGAATGTTGCCTCGACATAGTTCCTATAGAAAAGATTAATAATAACATAAATATATATATAATTAAGTCTCACGATACACTCCCTTACGTGTTTCGCTCAAATGATGATATCACACAGTCACTCGTGTATTCTCACAAATAATGATGATATCAACTCCCCAATTCCTCTTCTCAATTCTCTTGGAATTAACCCAAACTACACCAATTCCCTTCCATAGAATTCAAAGCAACTCTAGGGTTTGTAAATTTCCTCTTTTTTTTTTCTTTCGAATTTTTTTTTTTGTCTTTGTTGTTCTCTTGATCACGTTCCTCTTTTTTTTTTTGTCGTGATTCTCCTTTTTTTTTTTTGTAACAAAATCGAATAGTAGATACTACACTTTTAATAGACAATTAATACTATGAAATTGAATACTAACAATTGCTATGAATGATTGGAGTTAGGGTTTTGATGTTACCTTCCTCAAACCGAACTGATGTTTTGACAAACCTAAGCTCTAATACCAAACTGATGCGAGATCGGTTTGATCAGATTCCTAATTGATATGAACTACGCCAACGTGTGACGAAACTCAATACCAATACGTTCGGAATTCGTTACCTAAGATGCAAAAAACACCCTCAAGTGGAAACCGCGACCCGTTGTCTATAAGCGAGACAAGAACCTTGGTATAATATGAAGACGCCACAATCGGGATAAAAGACCGATTGATAAGTCAGGATGAATGCCACGAAAATAAAATCCGATAAGTTCTAGGTTAGTTCTTTAAAGAACCAAGAGAGGAATTCTCTCAAAAGTGTTTTTCAATTTTTCAATGTTGTATCCCTCTATTCTAAACCTTAAGAGCTTTATATTAAGGTTACAATTCGTGACAATAAAGGTCCAAAATGACGTCACTTCAATAAGTGCGTAAAATAACAAAACATTACATAAAACCAGATTCGGGGAGATACATGGCCGTGTACTTTGGCTGTGTACTTTTCTGTGGAAATTCTGACAACATACACGACCATGTACCTTTAGTCGTGTATCTTTTTATGGAAATTCTCGACAACATACACGGCCGTGACTTTTAGCCGTGTGTATGGCCTATATGATTATGTGTAACCTTGAGACTCCTACACGGCCGTGCCTTGAAAAGACACGCCCTCTTCATCGCGTATCCGTTATGACTTGTACAAGAGCAAGGGAATTTCCATGGCTGTTCCAGTCCTTTCTAACTTCATGATTGCTCCAATCCTTTCTGACTTCGTGGACATCCTTTATCAACCCGTTAAGTGCTTCCTTGAATCGTTTCGCTTGATTTCTTATGATCGATCCAGGTGGCACTTCAAGAGAATCCAAATTCCTTCTTCCGGGTTGGTTCTCATCATGAATCTCATCAATAAGGTATCTCTCTGTGATGCTATATAAGTAGAAGATATCATAAGTTGAGACTACCTTAATACTCCTTTCCCTTCCACTAATGGTATAAGATAAGAGCCAATGCAGAACACTATGAGTTAGGTTATGGAGGTGTGATGCTTTAGAAGCTTTAGGGTCATATGTATGTTGATCACTAATAGTTCTCTAATATAACTAAGAGAGCATTTCTCGTGGCATTTGGTATGGTAAAGTAGCAAAGTTCTTAGAATGTATGTAGTCTTCATCACAAAGATCTAAATAAACATTGAACTCTACTTTGGAAATCCTATACATTTGACCTCGGATCTTAAAATTCATATAGTTTGTAACTCCCATGATATACCATCATAATCCAAGTTGTATGTTGCAAAGAATTCCAAAGTAAGCTCTTGGTACATTAGAGCCCTTAATGATATACCATCTCCTCCTCCATGTTTAACCTCTAGATCATATCCCAATCCATGCAAAGTGTTTGGCTGAATGATTTCTATTTAAGCATCTTATACCTATCTATTTCAGCCAATGTAATGAATTCCAACATGGGATGGTTAGGAGGTTATGGTAGAGCCATTAGGACAGTGGAAAGAGAAGTCCTGGTAGAGGATGATGAGACACTAGGGTATCCTATTCGATGAATTTGTTGCTTTGCTTCGGTTTGTCATGGTGCCATTTTCTGTTCAAAAAGGAAAAGGAAAACGACACCTCATTTCACCACTAAGTTCCAAAGGAATGAATTTCTACAAGAAAACTCTACTTCTTATTGTCCTATTGATGTGCCTAATTCCAAGCTTAAGCACAATCAAAAGAATCAAGGAAAACACCTTAATTCACAAAACATAAAACCGGTTCACTTGACTAGGTAAATGCGGAAATCCTAAGGCAATGGAATGAAATCCAAAGAGCTCTAATTGCTATTATCAATCCAAAGAAGTAATCTTCATCAAATAATAACAATTCTAATTGAAACCCACGTAAATCAAATCAAGAAATCAAATGGGTCAAACCGCAAATTCCAACCCTTCCTTCAACCATCCAATTCACGCTACAATAAAGAGAATGATATCATATATCAACATAATCAATCCTATGACAAGCTATTGATCACGAATTTCAAATTAAAACAAGTCCAAGAACATCCAAATCTACCCTAAATATGACTCACTAGAGAAGAAATGAACAACAACAAAGATGAATTGATATTACTCACGATTTCTCCTTGTTGTACTCGCCACAATTTCAACTTCTTGGGATTGAAATTGATAAGAGAATTTGGAATTAGGAAAATCCTAAACTCTCTCATGAAATGTGAAGTGTTTGTTCTGCAAAATTAAGTCCCCTCAAACCCTCTCTTAAGCAAGTATTTATACTTGCTACTCTTAGAGTTAAAAAGTGCTCAAAATTACAAGTTTGCCACTTTTAAGGTAGCTAACCCTAAATGAAAATTACAAGGAAATAAAAGTGTCCCAAAACAAAAATACAACTAAAATAGTTCATAAAAGAAGAAATATATAAAAGAAATGGTCTTCATGATGTCAGTCTTCTATAGGATCCATCGGCCCAACTCATCGCCGGTTCAGGTCGGTCAATGGATAACCTACAAGCTGAGTCTGAGGGAGTTTGTCCATTGCCCTATAGAATATGATAAGTGTTCCTGTTGGAAAACACAATACAAGAATAATAGAAAAGAGGTTAATATATAAATAATTCTAGGGTCGATCTGCTCAAAATGGGCCCTCATCGACAAGATTTGAAATCCTTTAGTTCTTGCCCCAATGATAGGTCTTGTCGGATTTTTATTCCTATCATCTCCTCGGGCCTCAAAAAGATTTGTCCTCAAATATGGTAGATCAAATGCAATGGAGACTTTGTTTTCTCCTAGTAATCCATCTGAAGAAGTATCTCTACAGAATCCCAATATTTGAAATACTACAGGTGGTGATTGTCTTCTCTCCTCCATTTCTAGGATGTATCTCATTTGCAACACAAATAATGACCCATTATCCACTGAGGTGTCCCCTATTTCAACCCATTTCACTGATATTGTATCCTCCTTTTCTAACTCTTCTGTATGTCACTGATCCTCATGGTCTTTTAATGGTTGGACCAAGTGCTCATTATCCTCTGAGACCTCTGAAGGTGAACACAACTGTCTCTGTACATTCTGGCCCTCTAATGATAAACTCATCCGACTCTATTCCTCATAATACTCCAATGGTTTACTCAACTGCTTGTGAACTACTAGTATCTCTAAAGGAGAACATAACTGATCCTGAACAGTTTGGTTCCTTGGTAGTCTGCTCCTAGTATCCTGGAATGAATAGGATTGTCTCTGTCTTTCCACTTTCAAGGCTAATTGTATAACCTCATCAAGTGTACTATATCTCTGAAGCTCAACTACACAAGCTATCTCATACTTCAACCCAGATACAAAACGTGCTAGGGTTTGTTCAGGAGGTTCAACTGATCTACATTTGATCACTAGTGTCTCAAACTCCTGTGCATAGTCATGCACTGTTTTACCCCCCTGTCTCAGTGTCTAGAGATGCATAAATAACTCATGCCCGTAGTGTTTCGGTACAAACCTATTCCTCAAAACTCGTTTCATGTCTCTCCAAGTGTGTATTTCGGTCTCTCTATCCCTTCGCCTACTGATCACCATATTTCTCCACCACAAAGTGGCATACCCTGTGAACTCTACAGCTACAAGGTGTACCCTAGAGTCTTCATCAATCTCATAACACTTGAAAAGACCCTCAACTTGGTCTTCCTAGTCTAGGTAATCATCGGCGGAACCCCTACCATCAAATGAAGGCATCTATAGCTTCACACACTCTAGTCCTCGAGGTGGTCTGAATTCCCTATCCGAGTATGGATTAACCCCAAAATTATCATCTTTACCTTCCCTAAGAGCATGATAATCTCCTTTTACTCTAGGTGATGCTTGAAGGTTTACCACAGGTGGTGGTGGTAATGTCATCCTATCAATTCTTGTTGCCAATGTAGCAACAATTGTGGTAAGGTCCTGAAGTTGCTCATCTAGAGTTCTTCCACTTGTATTTCGACGACCTAATCTGCCACCCACTTGGTTATTGGCCTCATTGCCAATGTCTCCATTCACACTATCATATGACATGTTTGTGGATGCGATTTATCTGAAGTACAAATGTAATCTCAAAAAAAAAAAATTTGTAACACACTCCCTTCACTTCACCACGTCACAATAACAAGTTTGGATAACCACACACACACTTATACACCTACGGTGCAACAAGTCACCAATGCAATAAATACTTCTTATCACTTCAAGTATATTAGAATAATTGAAGCACAAGTAAATACTTCCAAGTAGTTAAGATATTGAATTCAACTAACAAGTGTTGAAGTAATAAGTTCAATTACTTTCACACTTTAATGTTTTTATTTTTAATTCAAATTCTACTACTTCAATTTTCCTTTCTTGCCACGGTTTCACACCTACAATTGATCTTGATGTGCAGCACCTTACACTACACAAAACTCCACAAATTTGCACCACCACACACACCTAATCACGTTGCACTCACTCCACCAATAACTCCATGGCAACAACACAAAATGCACTCCACTTCCACGACAATGATAACAAATGACTACAACAACAAATACACTCTACTTCCACGGCAATATTAACAAGATGTACTCCACTTTCCACAAGTTCTAACCACAACTTTAAAACAAAATGGGCAGCAACTCAAATTTGAAATTCAAACCAATTCACTAATCGCAAGCCTTCTTCAATTGGTAAGTAATGAATTTAAATTCAAATAGCAATCATTAACTCCCACAACTTAATTGCATATGTTTGAATTCAAACAATTCCTTACTAATTAAAACTCAATGCAATCTGCAAATTATACTCCTCTAATTCACAATTACACAATGGAAATCAAAACAACAAGCTACACTTCCTCCTCCACGCTACAACAAGCCACGGCAAGGATTTTGGTAAGTTTTGCAAGTTCCAAAAATTGTTGAATTGAACAACACTTGATACTTCTACCCTTCCACGAAAATTAGTGATCACAAAATGGTGCAACAACCTTCCCAAACCAACTCCAACAAACAGCAAAATAAACTCCAAGACAAGGTAATTTTGCAAGCTCAAATCCACAACAACAACATAATTTGCGGTTTCACTAAATCAACTATAATGGATGATTAACTCCACGAAATCAAACAAAACCAATTCCCTTCTCTCAACATATGCTCTGATACCAAAATATGATGTGCCTAATTCCAAGTTTAAGCACAATCAAAAGAATCAAGGAAAACACCTTAATTCACAAAACATAAAACCGGTTCACTTGACTAGGTAAATACAGAAATCCTAAGGCAATGGAATGAAATCCAAAGAGCTCTAATTGCTATTATCAATCCAAAGAAGTAATCTTCATCAAATAATAACAATTAGAATTGAAACCCACGTGAATCAAATCAAGAAATCAAATGGGTCAAACCGCAAATTCCAACCCTTCCTTCAACCATCCAATTCACGCCACAATAAAGAGAATGATATCATATATCAACATAATCAATCCTATAACAAGCTATTGATCACGAATTTCAAATTAAAACAAGTCCAAGAACATCCAAATCAACCCTATATATGACTCACTAGAGAAGAAATGAACAACAACAAAGATGAATCGATATTACTCACGATTTCTCCTTGTTGCACTCGCCACAATTTCAACTTCTTGGGATTGAAATTGATAAGAGAATTTGGAATTAGGAAAACCCTAAGCCCTCTCACGAAATGTGAAGTGTTTGTTCTACAAAATTAAGTCCCCTCAAACCCTCTCTTAAGCAAGTATTTATACTTGCTACTCCTAGGGTTAAAAAGTACTCAAAATTACAAGTTTGCCACTTTTAAGGTAGCAAAAAATAAATGAAAATTACAAGGAAATAAAAGTGTCCCAAAACCAAAATACAACTAAAATAGTTCATAAAAGAAGAAATATATAAAAGAAATTGTCTTCATGATGCCGGTCTTCTATAGGATCCATCGGCCCAACTCATCGCCGGTTCAGGTCGGTCTATGGATAACCCACAAGCTGAGTTTGAGGAAGTTTGTCCATTGCCCTATAGAATATGATAAGTGTGCCTGTTGGAAAACACAATACAAGAATAATAGAAAAGAGGTTAATATATAAATAATTCCAGGGTCGATCTGCTCAAAATGGGCCCTCATCGCCAAGATTTGAAATCCTTTAGTTCTTGCCCCAATGATAGGTCTTGTCAGATTTTTATTCCTATCACCTATGCATCATTCTCCATTGGTGTGTATGATTTATGACCTTATGCTCCCTTCCTTGAAAAGAAAAATTAAATCTTCCTAAATGTACCAAAATCTTCATACATGTTTTCAATTATTATTTATGAGCATTGTATGATGGAAAGGGATGGAAACACACAATGTTTTTACCAAAAAATCAAAAGCATAAGCATAGACATGACTTAGCTAGGAATAGACATGGTCATGTCTATCCCGTGTCTAGTTGCAAAATTCAATATGTGATTTCTTTGAATCTAGCCTATTCATGCTATGACATTACTAGTTTCTAATGTAGGTACCAATGCAAAAAAATTCAAAATCATCCCTAATTACCAAAAAAAAAAAAAATTGAAATGGAGCTTGAAAAACCTAAACCTAGGGCAATGCAGAAATATATCATGAAAAAGAGTTAAAATTAAACTTAAAGTGAGTAAACTTGAAGCATACCTTAATTTCAATCGAAGTGGATGAAGGAAAGAAGAAATGTGTGGAATCCGATTAGGAGTGTATGTACTATGCCTTGTGTGTTCATGCTCTTGTTTGAAGAAAAGGGCTGTGTGTGTGAATTGTGATTACTGTATCATGTCAAACCCTTTTATATAGAGGTTGACATGTTAGGTTAACATGGGCATGTTGCACCCGTATCTATGCCCAAAACTTAAAAATTCCTTATTAAAGGTTAACACATTTTAGACATGATCATGTTTAAGGATCGTGTATCTTTTTGTGAGAATAGACATTCTTTAGATATTTTGACATGACCATGACACAAACGTGTCAAATGGTTGTAGACTTTTCTATGAAAATTTTAATACTTTGGATATTTAAACATGATTGTAAGATGGTTATGTCTAATGGTTGTGTACCTTTCTATGAAAATTTTTATTCAAAACACCATTAGACATGACTTAAACATGACCATGTCAAAAGGTCATGTAACTTTTTGTATGATAAAAAATTTTTACTTGATTTTTAACATGACCTCGACATGCTTGTGTCTATTGGTCTTGTGACATCTAAAGAACGATGTAGATTTGACTCGTCCTATGGCACGAGCATGTTGGCGGTTGTGTCAAATACATAGACTTGATGGCTTGCTTAAAAAAAAATAAAACTAAAGGACAAATGAAAGAAATGAAAAATAAACCTAATAAACAATAAGAAACTAAGGAAAACTTACTTGAAGAATTAAATTTAGGTTGCCTCCTAAAAAGTTCTTTTGTTTAATGTCGTTAGCTTGACGATTTTTCTTACCTATGCACTAAGAATTTGGTTAAGATGAAGGCCTTACTTATCATTTGAGACAAATTCTTCTCCTCCAAAGTATAGCTTTAATTGTTGACCATTAAACTTAAACATACCTTTCTCTAGATGTGTGATTTCAATTGTCTCATAGGGTAAGATATGAGTAACCGCGAAGGGCCCAAACCAATGTGATTTCAGTTTTTCTGGAAACAACCATAAACGTAAGTTATATAGAAAAACATGATCACCTTTGTTAAATTGTCTCCCCTACTTAATCCTTTAGTTATGGTACTTCATGGTTCTCTCCTTATAAAGCTTAGAGTTTTCATATTCCATGGCATGCCATTCATCGAGCTCATTCTAGGGATGTCAGCAGGACGGGTTTTGTTGGGTTCCTAACCCACCCGTCTTACTAAAAACCCTATAGGCTACTACCTTATAAGGTTTGGGACAAGTTATGGGTTTCTTTTTAAAAACCCTGTAGGGTTTGGGAAGGGTAATAGGACAAATGTTAAACCTGTTGGGAACCAAAACCTGTTAACATAGATATATATATATATTATATAATTTAGTTAATAAATATTATTATATATTTAATAATTTTTAAAAAAAAATTAGGATGGCTTTGCCCACTATTGCATTGCTTATGCCAATATTAAAAAGGAAATTTTAAAGAGGTTAAAAGAAAAAAAATAAAAATACACACAGAGACACCTACATCCTAACGTCTACAGTCCACTTAGACCACTCCAGACTCACAGTCCACTTCCACTCGAAATTTTAGTCTTAGTCTTATACCTCACGCAAACACACACTTTTGATGAAAAAGAAAAATCAAGAAGCTACTATAGAAACCCTAGGTCTAGCTCGAACTTGATCTTATTCTCATCGTCGCCTACCTCCTATGTAAGTTGCTGTTGCCCATTACACGCATTAGCTCGATCTCGTTCTCATCTATCTTCTATCATCGATCTCGTTCTCATCTGTCTTCTATCGTCTATCGTACAGTTGCATGCATCGACCACCATCGCACTCGTACGCAACGTCTCACGGATTGATTCGACTCTCAATCCCATCTACCGTCTATCGTCTGCACTAACTATCGCCGCACTTGCACGCACTAGCGTACGCATTGTCTTGATCTCATTTCTTGTCTGTCATCCGTTGCGACCACTGTTGCACGTGCACGCATTGGCATACGCATCATCTTGAGATCATCTATCGTCTGTTGTGGCTACCATCGCACTCGTAATTCGCATGTAGAGAGGTAAGTTGTTCATAAGTTGTGGTCTATTTTGTGGTTTATTTGCATATATGGGCATGTGTGTTCATGTAAGGATGTGTGTTGAGTATGTGGTGCAATAAGTCAATAATGATTTTTTTGTGTGGAAAGTCTAGCAAGTGATATAGATTTTGAGTCTGGTGTTTGTCTTTTGTTGCAATATTAATAGGGGTCAATTAGGGATCGGTTCTATTTACAATTTAGATTGTGATAAACTATAAGCTTCATTCTAAATTGAATTTGGTTTTTACGGTGAGGTGACTTGAAATTTGCTCTAGCAAGGGTGTTTATGGAACCTAACCGAAAAGCTTTTTGTTTTTGTTTTTCTTGGTATGGTTTAGTGCATAATATAATCAGTTTGGTCCCTACCCTAATTGATACAATCTAGTACATGCTCCCCTATGTTCAATCTCATCAAACCATCAAATATTTTTGTGTTAAAATATATTTAATATGTGACAGTCATAGATAATGGATTTTGTACTTCTTGAATTATACCTCATAATTATCCATCCATTTCTTATGCCGTTGAATTTGTAATACAAGAATTGAAGTTCACCTTAGTTTACATATTTTCTATGATTTCTATAGATAAGTTGATGAATTTCATTTTTGTTTACTTTTATATAATATAGAAATGTACGAATTTGATATGCCCGTTGATGTTGAGGAAGATGAAGGTCCATTACCATTAGTCAGATAAAAAACAGAAGCACTAGCAACAAATCCCACAAGCACAATAAGTTCTCAAGTAGGAAGCAATGCCAATCAACGTGATAATCCCAATAAACGTAAGTTGACTTCTCTTGTATGGAATGATATGGTGAGAAAAACGATTTGATGGGAAAATTTCTAGCACCATCGACATTTTCAGAACTCGATTTGGATGATGATCCAAATCGCTCATATTTTACTTTATGTCTTTATTTCTAATAAATATTTGAGAATAATCTTACAGGTACAATGATAATTCTCCATGAGATACCAATATGTCCTACAATAGTTGATGGACACAGAACATTTTCAGGGTGACAATCAAAGACTCGCTGCGATTGTTTTCCATTCTGAGGCATTGGTTCATGAAGACTTATGATATTTTGTACTTTGTAATTGTTTTATAAACTATTTTTTATTGTATTTGGTTTTGGACACTTTCATTTCCTTATAATTTTCATTTAGGACTAGCCACCTTAAAAGGGTTTGAGGAGGCCATATTTTGCTGAACAAACTTAGCACTTTCATGTGTGGAATTAGGGTTTATCCTTAGTTTAAAATCTCTTATCAATTTCAACCCAAGAATTGGAATTGTGGCGAGTGTGACAAAGAGAAATTTTGAGTCATATCGATTTCATCTTTGTTGTTTGTTCATTTCTTCTCTAGTGAGTCATATCTAGGGTAGATTTGAATCTTTCTTGGACATATTTGTGATTGTATTTCGTGGACAATTATCTTGTAAAGGTTGATTGTTCATTTGATATTGAATTCTCTTTAGTGGTGGCGTGAATTTGAGTTTGTGTGGGAAGAGGGTACATCACGGTTTTGTGCTTTTCTTTTCATCCATTTCACGTGAAATTCACTTGATCTTATTGTTGATTAGTGAAATTAATCATTAGTGGAAGTTAATTGAATCTTTGAACCATTGGATTTCATCAAAGTTCCATTAGGGTCACGCAATTTCCTAGTTGATTAAACCGGTTTGATTGTGACTTGAGGATTGTTTTCTTTGAGCCATTTGATTGTGCTTGAACTTGGTTTTGAGCACATCGCGATTAATGGGGAGGATGTTGCTATCTATAATCATTGTTCCAAAACACTAAAAGCAGGTAGTAAACAAGGAATTAAGCATCTGCGTAATCATTTGGAGAAGTGTACACAAATGAAGAAGTAGAAAGACATAAGGCAATGCCTACTATCCATTGAGAAACGAAAAAATGAGAATGAGAGTTGTTTGAACATAGGAAATTGGAATTTCAGTCAAGATATTTGTAGGCAAAGACTTACAAAGGTAATAATTGTTCATGAATACCTCATTTCAATAGTTGAGAATGAGTATTTTAGGGATTTTGTTGAAAGTATGCAACCAATTTTTAAGTATGTTAGTCGGAACACCATGAAAAAGGAAATCATGAACATCTATAATGGGAAGAAGGAAAAATTGAGAGTGTTGTTGAAAGCACTAAATTCTCGAGTTATAGTAACAACGGATTTATGGACATTAAATCAAAGAAAGGGGTACATGACTGTCACAACACACTTCATTAATCATAATTGAAGACTTCAAAATCGACTCATGGAGTAAGATTCTTTACTTATATTATCATTTCATAATCAATAATGGAAAATTATCTTATATTGAGGTTTTTTATATTTTCATGCAGTTTTTTGTATGTTTGAACACCACACATAAATGAGGTGCTTGCCGATTGTTTGTTTAACTCGTTGATGAGATAGGGATTAGATAAAAAATTATCTACAATTACTGTAGATAATTGTTCTATGAATGATGCAATGATTACAACTTTGACCATGAAACTAAGAAGAGATGAGTTAATTCTTCAGGGAAAGGTCCTGCACATATGTTGTTATGCACATCTTTTAAACTTAATTGTGAAGGAGGGTATGGCCGTGATATAAAGTGCGACTAAGAAGGTTAGTGATAGTGTTGCATTTTAGTCAACGACACCATCAAGAGTCTAGAAATTTAGAGAAACATGTAAGCAATTAGATATTCCATATAATAGAAAGCTTGCCTTAGATTGCAAAACTCGGTGGAACTCTACATATAACATGTTGATGATAGCTATTGGATACAAAGAAGTTTTTTATAGAGTTCAATTTATGGATAAACATTATAAATGTCTTCCCACCGATGATGATTGGGAGGTAGCAGAAGTAATTTGTCAGAAGTTAGCGATCTTTTATGAGGTAACCAATATCCAATTGCAAATTATTATTTTGAAAGGGTTTTTGAGATTAGAGAATCATTAGTTGAATGGAAAGGCTCTTTAGATATGAATACTAGAATGATGGTGGGGAAAATGTTTGATAAGTTTGAAAAATATTGGATGATGTACACATCATTATAGTTGTTTGTACTATTTTGGATCTACGTTTTAAGATGAAGGCCATGGATTTTATGTTTCCTTCTATTTATAGAGTAAATGCATCTATAGAGATTCAAAATGTTAGAATCATTTGTTATGAGTTAATTCAGGAATATTAATCAAGGGGGAGATCTCGACTTTCTAAAGGTTTAAATAATAGTAGTAGTTCTTCTGGGAACACTTCAACAACTACTCAAACTGTTCCTTTTGATTTTTCAAGAAAATCAAGGTTGGTGCAATTCTTGAGCACTATTAATACTAATGGCCAAGTCAAGTCAAAATTAGATCACTATTTAAAAGACACTATGTTACCTTGGACTGATGATTTTGATATTCTTAGCTGGTGGAAAGTAAATGGAATTAAATATCCTACATTACAAGAACTAGCTAAAGATATGTTGGCTATTCCTATGTCTACGGTTGCTTCTGATTCTGCATTTAGTACTAATAGACGAGTAATTAACTCACATAGAAGCAAACTAAATCCTGATACAATAGAAGCATTGATGTGCAGTTAAAGTTGGTTATCAAATGAGATGAGAGGTAAAAATTTTGATTGTATAATAATAAGTTCTTTTATACATGGAACAACTATTGTTTGCTTAATCTCTAATGTGTTTTATGAGGTTTTTTTTCCCTTTCGATAGGCTCAAAGATAGATGATGAAGAAGATCAGATTTGAAGACTATGAGAATCAATTGTCAAGTAAGAATTCCTAAAAATATAAGATTAATGTTTTTGCTATATGTGTTTAGAATTTTTCTATTTCTATTAAGACTTGTTAACCATATTTTTGTGTGTTATTTATTAAGTTATATGATTGGTTTAGTAATTTTATTTTATTATAATTAAAAATATTTTTACGTCGGCAACTTTATTTATCAACATGTAGATTTTCAAATAATATTAAAATACATATAATTAAATATATTGAAAGTGCAAATATTATTTATTTTCAAGAACATAAGCTATATTTTATAAAAATAATCATAATGAATAAGTAAAGATTTTAAACTAATAATGGAATTATTTTTTTTTTAATTCTAATGGGTTTGGGACGGGTTTCGAGTTACTTATTAAAACCCTATAAGGTTTGGGATGGGTAGCGGGTATTTCATAAAAAAACCCTGTAGGGCTTGGGTCGGGTTTGAGAATCCCTATAGGATAATGGTACAGGTAATGGGATTGTTGATCCCAGGACAAACTCGTCTCGCATACATCGCTAGCTCATTCAGGTGTAGTTTCCTCGAAGTACCTACGCTTTCTAAATCTAGATTAGCTAATTTAGTAGCGTAGAAAGCCTTATGTTCAATTTCCATGGGTAAGTGGCAAGCTTTTCCATAAACGAGCCAATAACGAGTGGTTCCTATCAATGTCTTATAAGTTGTTCTATATACCCATAGGGCATCGTCCAACTTATTGGACCAATCTTTCCTATGGTGTTCAATAGGCTTTTCTAGATTCCTCTTAAGATCCCAATTGGCGACTTCCACTTAACTGCTTTTTTGTAGATGATACGGGGTAGCTAATCTATGGGTAACACCATAGCATTTGAAAACCCTTTCTAGTTACACATTACAAAAATCTGTTTCCCTATCACTAGTAATTGCTCTTGGTGAACCAAACTAAGAAAATGGTGTTTTGAGAAATCTCTTCACTACCCTGGCATCATTTGTCATCAAAGCTTATACCTCGACCCATTTTGAAACATAATCGATGGTTACTAAAATATACTTATTTCCATTGGAATTTAGAAATGGGCCCATAAAACCTATACCCCAAACATCAAATACTTCACATACCAAGATAATGTTTTGTGGAATTTCATTCCTTTGGGAGATATTCCCTTTACATTGACAATTATCACAAAAATCTAACATACTTGTAGGCTTCCTTGAAGAGTGTAAGCCAATTGAATCCTAATTCGAGGACTTTATGAGCCCATCAGACTAGAATGGAAATGATTAAGAATTTGCCATCCTTCCTCATAGAATACACATCTGCGTACGATTTGATCTGCATAAACTCTAAATAAAAAGGGATCTTCTTAGAAGAAATACTTCACATCAACAAAGAATCACTTCTTTTATTGATGTGAAAGTTCCTTTGGAAGAATATTAACCATAAGATAATTTGCAATATCCGCAAACCATAGAGTTTCTTGCTCCTTTACTTAGGTTATTGTGTAGAGTCATTCCTTAGGGAACTCATCATTGATTTCATGCTCATCTAATGCCTCCAAGTTAGGATTTTCTATTCTTGATAGATGATCTACAACTAAATTCTTGACTCCTTTTTATCCATGACCTCTAAATTGAACTCTTGCAATAGTAAAATCCATCTAATAAGCTACGACTTTGCATCTGTTTTGGTCAATAAATACCTCAAAGTAAAATGGTCAGTATATAGAATGACTTTAGATAAAATCAAGTATGAGCGGAATTTATCAAATCCAAAAACTACCACCAAGAGTTCTTTTTCAATAGTTATATAATTCTCCTGAGCATCTGTAAGAGTTTTGCTAGCATAATTAATTTGTTGAAAGTGCTTGTCCTTTTGTCACCTCAAGACTGCTCCCATTGCAAAATCATTTGTGTCACACATTAGCTTAAATGGTAAGTTCCAATTGGGTGAGACCATAATGGGAGCCTTTGTGAGTTTATCTTTTAATAGCTCAAAAGCGTCCATGGAATCCTATGAAAAGTTAAAAGACACATCTTTCTCCAATAACTTGGTTAAAGACTTAGCTAATTTAGAAAAATCTTTTATAAATCTTCTATAGAACCTTGCATGTCATAAAAAGCTCCTTATTACCTTAATCGAAGTTAAGGGTGGAAGTTTCGCAATAGTGTCAATCTTGGCACTATCTACCTCAATCACTTTTTTTTGAGATTTTATGTCTATGGAGAATTCCTTCTTATACCATAAAATGGCACTTTTCCCAATTTAGCACTAAGTTGGTTTCTTCACACCCACATAATACTCTTTCTAGATTAGTCAAACAATTATCAAAAGAATTACCAAAAACTAAGAAATCATCCATAAAAACCTCCATTTTATCTTCTGTACAGTCTTTAAAGATGGCCATCATATACCTCTAAAACATTTCCGATGCATTATAAAGTCCAAAGGGCATTTGTTTATAGGCAAAGGTACCATATGGACACATGAACATTATCTTTTCTTGATCTTTTGATGCAATTGGTATTTGAAAATATCCAGATAAATCATCAAGAAACCACTAATACATATGCCCTACTAAACGCTCTAACATTTGATCAATGTAAGGTAACGGGAAATGATCCTTATGTGTGAGATCATTTAGTCTCCTATAGTCGATACACACCCTCCAACCAGTGACTATGCATATTGAGATCAATTCATTCTTATCATTTGGAACTATTGTCATCCCTCCTTTCTTGGGTACCACCTGCACAAGACTCACCCATGAGTTGTCAGAAATGGGATAAATCATGCCTACATCTAGCAGCTTTATCACTTCTGCCTTCACCACCTCCTTCATGTTAGGATTTAGCTTTCGTTAAGATTGCACCACCGGTTTGTAACTTTCTTCCATTAATATTTTGTGAGTGCAAAATGAAGAACTAATTCCTTTTATGTCTAATATCTTTCATGCAATGGCCTTTTTGTGGTTTTTAAGCACTCCAATAACTTCTCTTTTTGATATGCACTCAAGTTAGAAGCCATGATTACCGGTAGTTTAGAATCTTTCTCTAAAAAGGCATATTCTAGGTAATTAGAAAGTTGCTTCAATTCCACTATTGGTGGGTCACTACATGAATTTTTATATTTGGCGATGTTTGTATATTTTTCAAATGTCACTAATCTTCATGTACGTTAGTCATGTTTATTAAACATTACAAAAAATATATTATTAGCCATGTTTATGACTAAAGTGAAATATATAAACTTTAATTCAATAATTTTTACCATAAATTTATTTTTTCACTAAATAAAAGAATTTTTTTTTAAATAATGTGGTTTTTTTTTTTAATTTGATTTCAAACTTGATAAAGAAAATAAAATCTTATTATTAAAAAGAAAAAAGAAAAAGGTTTTGCTTGATGGTTAAAGGGAAAAAAAAAAAACCCCAAAATGCTTAACTTCTCTTTAGCCAAAATTTTGTGTAGCCACCCACTTTATTCTTCGACGCATTCCCAAATCTCTTTCCCTCAATTCACTTGGATGGGCAAAATCAACAATGAGTTCATGCGAACGATGGAAGGACTCCAAGCCAGCACTATCTCTCACTTAAGGAAGGAAGACTTTGAGTAGGAAACATAAACCCTAGTCCTCTTTTTGTATGAAGGTAAAATTTTTGTTATTGAGCATTCACTAAAATTAGGGTTTCCAAGAATTTTTTTAGGTAAATCAATTTTTTTTTAGGTAAATAGAATTTGTAGCTTTCTGACGCTAACAATTGCGTGGTTCTTCATTTAACAACATCTAGCTTCTTTTCCGGTTGTTCCTTTTGGTTGAACAACGTCTAGTGTTCAACACATCAATAGTTGCTTTGCTATTAAGGTAAGTTGTTTACTCCATTCCCAATGTAATCAATTGAACTTAGGGTGTGAATGTGTGTAAAATGAAGTTGGGTTATTGCATTATGTGATGTTGCACAAGAGGAGGGCGACGATGAGAATAAGATCGAGTTCAAGCCAAACCTAAGGTTTCTACAATAGCTTCTTGATTTTTCTTTTTCATCAAAAGTGTGTGTCTCAGTGTGTGTTTTTGTGAGGTGTAAGACTAAGACTAGAATTTCGAGTGGAAGTGGACCATGAGTCAAGAGTGGTTCGAGTGGATTATAGACGTCAGGACGTGGGTGTCTCAATGTGTGTCTGTGTTTGTGTCTCAATGTGTATTTTTATTTTTCTTTTTCTTTTTTTATTCTTTTAACCCCTTTAATATTTCTTTTTTAATATTGTCATAAGTAGTGTAGTAGTGGGCAAAGCCATCCTAAATTGTTTTAAATTTTTTATTAAATATATAATAATATTTATTAACTAAATTATATAAATATATATATATGTTAACGGGTTTGAGTTCCCAACGGGTTTAACATTTGTCCTATTATCCTTCCCAAAACCTATAGGGTTTTTAAAAAGAAACCCATAACCCATCAAAAACCCAATAGGGTAGTATCCTATAGGGTTTTTAGTGGAATGGGTGGGTCAGGAACCCGATAAAACCCATCCCGTTGACATCTCTATTCAATATTTGCTTTGCTATTGAGGTAAGTTGTTTACTCTATTCCCAATGTAATCGATTGAACTTAGGGCGTGAATGTGTGTAAAATCAATTTGTGCTATTGCATCCTGCGATGTTGCAAATCATGCTATTCTATAATGCTTTGTTTCAAAGATTGTACGATGTTTGCATTATGTTATGATCCGTTCAATTAGGTTGTTGACATCTTCCTTTAGTTCAATGGGGCTGTTTACTTTTTCCTTATTTGTAAAAGTAGTACAAAGAAGAGGAGGAGTGTAGCTAGGAGATTTGCTTGTAGCTTAGGGCTGCGGATCCACCATGTCGTTTTTGCATATTCATGAGTCTTTTAGAGGCATAAAATCTTATGTCAAGGAAATTCCTGAGAAAATATTTATTTTCATATAGCATATATGGTTGCATAGGAATGATTGTGTTTAGTTTTAATAATAAATATCTAAACTCACATTGAATTATTGCTTCAATTTAAGTTTTCTAAAAACTATCCAAGTATCGAGCTTCATCTTAAGTTTTATATAACATTTCTACGATTAACAAAACTAGATTTTTTTGGAAACCACCTTCACACGCACATATGAAGGTTACTATAGTGGACCTTTTGATTTGATCTCAAAGAGAGGTAGAGTAGGAGTTGCTTATAGGAATTCTAATGGAAATTTATTGGCTTTAATTTCCATTCATGTTTCAAGTGAAAACATAGAGGTCATTAAACTAAAGTAGGAGTTACTTATAGGAATTCCAATAGAAATTTATTGGCTCTAACTTCCATTCATGTTTCAAGTGAAAACATAGAGGTCATTAAAGTGCAAGTAAATAAGGAAGGACTCCTATTAGCTATTAATAAAGGCTGGTCTAATGTGAAGTTGGAATTAAACCATAAGTTGACTATTAAAGCCATTTTGTTGTCCTCTTACAACTTATGAGGACGGTAAGGAATTGTTAATGATTTTTATCTATTAAAGAACTCATTTTCTTTCTTTTCTTTGCTTTTAATTGAAAGGGAAATAAATGCATATACCAAGTGAGCCATTACTTAAGACAGATTAAGGATAAGTTGTTGCTTTAGGGTGTCTTCACTCTTATCCTTTTAGCAAATCTTTTGTTTGCATACCATCAAAACCAACAAAAGTTTAGGTAAATTTATTAAATAGCCTTATACATAAAGACTATGCAAAAAAAAAAAAAAAAAAAAGCTTTGCATAACTAATAAGTGCATAAGTAAATTTATTGAAGGCCTTTATAAATGAAATGCCCCAAAAATATAAATCAAAAGTAAGAACATTCCAACCATTTGCTTTTTCAATTCTTTTTAAATTAATTTAACTAAGTCCTTATATTTTGTAGAACCTAGCCATACCCCTTAAATGAACCTCACTATTTTGTTTTATCTCCTTTCGTTAAGTAGTTAAAAGAAAAGAAATGCTCTCTCTCTTTCTTCTCTATCTTATATATAGAATTGTATGGGATTGTGATTGATTGTTCCTAGAATTAAGTGGAAGAAAAATTGAATCAAGGGTTGAGTTTAAGGAAAAATTGAAGTTAAGTTTTAGTTAGTGTTAATTTTTAATGTTGCTAGTTGTAGCTTTTAAAGGTAAACAATTGCTTCCTCTATTCTATGGCTTAACATTTGTTTTCTATTTTGTGGCTTCTAAGGGTAAAAAGGCTCCTTCTTTTGTGTTATTCTATGTTATTTTGACATTGGATTGATGTAACTATGTGAACCTATATAGGAAATCATTGAATTGGATTTACAACAACTATTCTATTATGACTTTCAGTTGGATCCATCTAACTAATACTGTTTCCTTTTCTTACAATCAGGGAATTGCCTTAGTAATTACAGGATTACTAATTGTGCAACTATTAAATAACCACAAATTTTATTGTTAAAAATTATGGCTCTATTCTTCTATTGAAGATTCTATAGTTTCCATATGTAAAGAAGGTGTCGTTGATGTTATTGTTGCTCTTGTAGTTGTTGTTACTGATAACATTGAATTAGTTTTTATTGAAGACCATTGGAGAATTGATTTTGATTATAACCATGAGTATAATTGTCAACATATTTCTAAGAACCAAACAATCTTAACCTTAAGATTTTCTTGATACAATTGTGCTTAAATTGCCATAAGCCAACTTTTTTTTTTTTTTTGTCTTACATTGTAATGGATGCTTGCTTGTGTAGATGCTATTGTTTTAAGTGAAATTATAAGTCACTAGAATCTTTAATGAGAGATTGAAGTTATGAGGAGTTGAGAAGTTACAAAGGACCATCAATAGGAGGTGGAAGCGATGTGAATTTTATTGGGACAATTCAAAACTTGCCTTTTAGATGGAAAGAAAAAAGCATCTACCATATCTTTCCTTTTGCTGAAATAATGTTAGTGGAATTATCGTTGCCTATGCAAACTCACCTATCTATGAGTCTTAATGGTGCTCCATTCCAACATATGTAATTGAATGTTGTAGGTTAAGCTTTTATTTCTAACTTATTTATTCTTAGTGTTCTTTTCCAAATCTAAAGAATTACTATGATAGACTTAAAAATTGTTTGTTGTCTTGCACTTAAAGATTATATTAGTTGAGCTTAAAAATGTTAACAAAGTTCTTTGAAGCCAATTGTGTGTTTTATAACTATTGAGGGCTAATGATGAGGTTCAATTATTACTCTTGATTTGTTTCTTATTACTGAATTTGGTATTTGACTTGGTGTTCTATTTGTGGATTGATATATATGTTGTGTTGTCATCATTCATAGCATTTTCACTAATTCCTTAGCTTTGAAGACAAATAAATTAGGTGTTGTTCTGTTCGAGCTCCAGTAGCAATAGTGTCTATATGTGTAGTGGTTAACTTCTAGCAATGAGTTAAGTTTTTGGTAATTCCCTAATACATTACATCCACTCTAATCCTTTTAGTGTCATGCAATATAGGTTCTATTCTTTAATCTATGTTAATCTAAAAATCTTTATTTTAACCCATTTAAGCTCCTTATATTTCTACACTAAGTGAAGTTACAAGTTTATATTTTAAATGCTTATATGTTTATCATTTCAGATCTAATTTACTTTAAACTAAAGTACACTTAATTCTACTCATTTCTAATGCTCAAAACATTCTTAAACTATTTAATATACATTAAATGAAATGGAAAAATCAAATCACCTATATATTAAAAACTATTTAATATACATCATCCTATTCGCTTCATCTGTGTTTGATGTGATCTGTATTGTTTATTTGGAGGACTATATTGTTTATTTGGAGCACCCATCCAACATCATTGATATATATTATTTAAATATATGTATTATCATTATGTGTGTCAAACATTATTGATTGCACTTTTTTCCCCCAACAATCTCATTGTAAAACACTTTTTCATCTTACATTTTGATTTGTTGTGGGATTCTTTTATAGTCATGGATAAGAGTTAGATGAATTATCATATTGAAAGCAAAGAGTACCTATGAGGTGTAGAGTTTTTTATTGCATACTTGTGCATAAGTATGAAGAATATGATTTGAGAACAAACAGAAGTAAGGGATTCAATGAGGCAAATGATGACAACATTGATGGACTTAATGTGATGCTAGAAGTTTTAGAGGCATTTATTAACAATTAAGTTGAAGGTCTAACTCCTAGGGATGGATTTAACATCCTACAAAATTTTGTTGATGGGCTAAGAGTTGACTCGTAATAAGAGCTTTATTCAGGGTGTAAGTTATCAAAATTCTCATTTAGAGTGAAGCTACTACAATTAAAAATATAAAATAAGTACAGCAATAAGTCTTTTGATATGCTTCTTTAACTTCATCATGATGTCATCCCTAATGGAGAGTCTCTTCCAAAGTTATACTATCATGCAAACAAGTACTTAAGGGGATTGGGCTTGGTTTGCCATTATATTCATGCATGCAAATATGATTATTGCTTGTTTTAGGGTAGTAACAAGCACCTCACACAATGCCCCATATGTGGTATCTTAAGGTATAAGGTGTGTGGTGGATTTAGGAAGGCTATTCTTTACAAGGTTTTGTGTTACTTTCCTATAAAACCAAGGTTGCAATGCCTTTTCATGAATGCTAAAATTGCTCAAAAGATGTGTTAGCATAAGGAGGAACATAACAAACAAGACAACTCTATGGGTTATCCTACAAATAGGTTATCTTAAATCAATTTTGACATTAAATTCCTTGAGTTTGCAAGGGATACTCACAATGCCAGGTTAGGGCTAGCTAGTGACAGCTTCAATCCCTTGGATCTATGAGCCAATCATATAGCATGTGGCCTGTGGTTTTACTTACATATAACTTGCCCCCTTGGATATGTATGAAAAAAGCGTTTTCAATGATGTTATTGTTAATCCTAGGACTAAAAGCATTGGGGAAGGAGATCGATGTCTACTAGCAGCCTCTAATTATGAACTAAAAGATCTTTAAGTTAATGGATTATGGACATATGATGCATATTCCAAGTCTTCTTTCAAAATGCATATTGCTTTATTGTAGACCATTAATGACTTTCTTGCATATGGGAATTTGTTTAGGTGGAGTACAAAAGGCTACATTGCTTGTCTGATATGCAAAGACCAAACACCCTTAATAAGGCTTAATAGCAAGATTGGGTATGTTGGTCATAGAATGTGGTTACCAAATGACCATCGGTGGAGATGCAGCTTAAAATTCGATGGAATGTGTGATAATCGTGAAGCCTCTAAAGAATATTCTAGTAATGATATACTTCACTAATTATAATCTATAATAGATGTGCCTATAGGAAAGCATCCAGACAAAATCAAAAGAATCCATTACATTGATGGGATCAAATGGACAAAAAGGTCAATATTCTTTCAGCTGCCATATTGGTTAAAGTTGATGCTTAGGCATAATTTAGATGTTATGCATATTGAGAAGAACATTTGTGAGAATGTTGTTAATACAATTCTTGGGATTGAAGGTAAAACAAAAGACACCTATAAGACTTGGCTTGATCTAGAGGACCTTAGCATTAGAAAGGAATTACATTTGTTGAAGTAGTCTGATGCTAAGTATTCCATGCCATGAGCTAGTTATTCATTGAGCACTAGCGAGAGGCGATCACTCCATCAGTTTCTAAGGAGAGTTAGATTACATGATGGTTATGCATGGCATATAAGTAAGTGTGTCAATAATTTAGACTCAAAGCTTTTCGATATGAAGAGCCATGATTGTTATGTTTTGCTTCAAAGGCTGTTACCTATGGGTATTGGATAGGAATCAAATTCCTACAGGACCAATCACCAGAGAAAAAGCTAAGGGATTACAAAATCTAGCGATGAGGGTCCTCCTTGAACAATTAGACCTTGGGGATGTTGGTTTAGTATCTTCTTTTCCATTATATAACTGTTGTGCCTTCCAGCAAGTATATTTATCGGTTTTACAAGATGTCAAATAAAATGCACTAAGGATCAATTGTGGGAGATTCTTGGACTTATATCCACCAATCCACAAGTGTTCTATTGAAGTGAAGAGCCGGCCATTTGAAGACTTATTTGTACTTATAATGTTATGTTTGAGAACTGACCATTTAAGTGGTTTTATTGTAATTTGGTCTTGTTGTTTTTACCATAATTAGAGCAATTATAAATACTTGCTAAGTAGGGTTTAGAAGTAGCTTTTTGAACTTGAGAAATACGCCTATTCTTGCCATGAGGAGTGACCTTTTCACATAAACCAACTCTTATCAATTTCAATTGAAGTTATGGTAAGTTTTACTTGAGGAGATTATGAGTAATATCAATCATTCTCTAGTTACTACCAATTATTTTCTAGTGTGTCATATCTAGTTATAATTGGTTGTGTTACTTGTTATCTTTCACACGAATTAGGGTTCCAATTTTTCAGATTTGATTTAAGTCTAATTTGAGTGGAATTTGGTTCATTTCATTATTATCCTTTACATATTATACAATTGCTATTTATCCTAATCACAATTATAACATTATCACCATTTGAATCCATGAGAATTAGGGTTCAAGTGCTTGTTGTTGATCATGTCTTTGTGGGATTGGTTTGGTGTTCACACACTTGTATTGGAGTGCTTGCAATTGAAAGTGTAGGGCACATTAGTATTCGTGGCATATTGCCCAAAGAAGTCACTATGGGCATAATGAAGCTTAGAACCTTTTTTGAAAGGCTTTGTAGATGTATTCTAAATGTTGAAGAGGTACAAAAGATGCAAAGTAATATTGTCACCATACTATGCAGCTAGAGTTGATCTTTCCCCTTACACTTTTTGACATAATGGTGCATCTAGCTGTCCACCTGCCTCGAGAAGCATTGATGGCTGGACCGGTTGCTTATCGATGGATGTATCCTATTGAGAGGTATGATATTAGTCTTCATATTCACCAATTATGTGTTGATATTATTCTAGCTTCTTACACTCCAAGTAAATTTGTGAGTGTAGGTACCTAGGTTCATTAAAGCAATTTGTTAAAAACAAAGCTTATCCAAAAGGCTCCATTGTAGAAGCATATGTCGTTAATGACTGCTTGACTTGGTTCTCACTTCACTTACAAGACATTAAAACAACATTTAATCGTCCAGATAGGAATTTTGATTCTTCAGAAAAAGGTGGTGTTGATGTTTTTACCAATAAAGTTGGTCTCATTTCCCCTCCTACATATGCTGTAATATCAAATGAGGAGGCTAAAGTAATGACATGGTATATCATCAACAACTATCATGAAATTTAGCCTTATTTTGAGTAAGTGTGAATAGGTGCATTTCAAATATTACAATATTGCTTCAAATTAATAATTAAGCAAATTTGAAAATTGTGATGTAGGGAACATAAGGTTATTTTAAGGGCACAATATGGTGATAACATAAATGAGCACCACAAAAGGAAATTTCGTCAATGGTTTATGAATAAGGTAAATACAATAAAGTAAAGTTGTACGTAGTTGAGAAGTTCACTTTTTTTTCAGATAAGCATTCACTTTTCAATTTATGGAAAATATTTTTGCCTTGTCAATGCTACAGATGAGACCGTCACATGACAGTTGTGACCCAATCATTAGTGCATTATATACATTGTTAATAGGACCCGATTCATGCTACAAGAGATACAATAAGCTAATATATAATGGTGTTCAATTTCGCACATCAGACTTCGATAGTAAGAAGAAGACTCAGAACAATAGAGTTCTTATATAGGGAAATCATGGGGATGTGTAAGCATCAATAGAATTTTATGGGGTTGTAATAGATATATATGAGTTTAGTTACATATAGAACAAGAGAGAGTTTTTATTTAAATGTAAGTGGTGGGATATGGAGAGCCGTCATCATAATGTAAGAGTTGAGAATGGCATTAAAAGTATTAAGTTCACTCCTACTTAGTATATAAATGACTCATATGTGTTAGCATTACAAGCTAAATAGATATATTACTTGGAGGACATGAAATTAGATGCTGATTGACATATGGTGCAACGTTTTGAGCATTGTTATATTTATGATATGGACTCTTTAATTGGTGATGTAAATTTGTTTACTAGTGTGGAGGCTCAATTGGAGGATGAGAGCTTGGACGAACTTGTCATAAGGGATGAGGGAAGAGGAAATGAGTGACATCTAGTTGTCAATTGTGATGTTGAAGTGCTATTAAGAACTGATATGTGTCTTAATACGGTTTTTGGAGAATTATTTAAAATGATAGTTCAAGCATCTAGTGGAGTGTAGCATGATGCTAGTATCAAATCTAATGATGATGAAGATATGGATAAGGCACTCGATGATACACTTATTGACTTAGATACTAGTGATGATGATTTTATGTATGTTATTTATTTTCTTACGCATGAAATTTCTAATGTTGTTTTGATTTTATTTATATATTCATTAGTCATAATGCTTTTACTTTTTTTTACAGAACTTTAATGGTGAGGTGATGGAGGAAGACCTAAAGAAGAGGAGGAAAGGTTAGTCAAGACACCTAAGATGCGATTAGAGGTGAATCAGATTCTCACCATAATGAGGGGAAGGTGTGTGATAATGCTACGACAAATGCCTCCATAAATCAACAAAGGCAGTGCATAATTTCATCTGAGGATCATGTCACACCAAATGCACCCACACAGAATGATGCTTTGACTAATGATGGAGTTGATGTGTCTACACAGGTTGGTAGCATTTCCTTTAATCCCACTCAATGCTCAAGTAATCTACGTAATTATGTATATGCAAATAGAATCAAAGTTCTTAGCTCCTTCATAATCATGGATTTTTTTTCAAATATTTGCACTAGTTGTGAGCTTAGTGTCATATGCGGTTGATCGATGGATGGGAAATAATTATAGAAATCACTAAAGTAAAACTAAAATTTCATGGATAAAGATTAGTGATTCAATTCGACCCAAGGGTTCAAGTGATAATGATTGGAAAAAGAAAATAGAGGAATGGAAGAGAGAGATTGCAGAAGAGAAGGAGATTCTACAATCCGAAGATCTATCTACAAAGGTAAGCTTTAACTTAAGTCATTTTTTTAAGGTTTTGAGTAAATGATGTCATTAACTTGATGATGTCTGAATAAATAAAAGATTAAGGAAATGAGTAAGAAAGTTGCACTTAGGAAAGTCAAATATTTACATAAGTCTGGATTTAGATCATTTGAGAGCAAGAGGGATAAATATGTGAGTATCTCATATAATTTAAGTATATAAGACTAAAATTGATTAAGTCCTTAACTTTATGTATAATGTGTGATTAGATTGAGAGGAATTGCTAACCACCCGAATCAATCGAGTTCTTTAAGGTCACTCGACACAGTGATCCAAGGCTCGATGGTAGTGGCAGTTGGATTTCCTAACAAGCTACTTAGGATTATGTAAGTTTATGGGTTAATTTACAAATAAGCATTGTCATTTTATTTCATGTTTCTATCTAGATTTCTATTATGTTTACATTGTATATTGTTGTCATTGATAATTTAGGAGGATATGGTCAAGATGTATCAAGAATCTCAATCCTTGGAGAATTTTAAGACTTTGAAAGAGATAGTTGATGAATTTATAGCTGCAAACGTATGGACTGATTATCATCTTGGTAGAGGATACGAACCACTAGTGATGTGCCTAAAAGGGAATTAAGCACAAGCAAAAACCAATTTGAAAGACAAACAAACAATGTCAATCAAACTAGTCCAAATGGTGCAAACTTCTTCTAATTATGAACCGATTCCTCTAACAATGGCGTGTTCAATCTTAAATCCAATTATGATATAGCTCTGATACCAAAAAAGATGACGTGCCTAAAACCAAGATTAAGCACAATCAAATGGAACAAAAACCAACCCTAAATGCACTAAATCGAATCTGGTTCAACAAGCTAAGAATTGTGTGATTCCTAATGGAGTGCAAGGAGATCCAAATTTAATAACTAATGAATTAATCAACCACGATGATTTAAAACCCTCAAAACACACTAATTAATCTTGAAATACCACGTGAATCCAAGATCAACAAAATCAATTCTAAGATCCCCCTTTATAGAAAGGCAATTCACGGTTCAAATGATAAGTAATTGATAATGGTTAATAATAAGTAAATTAAGTACTCAAAACAAGCACACTATTTCGAATCAAACTAACTCAAATCTGACCAAAAAATGATTCAATCCAACCCTAAATATTACACACTAGAGAAGAAAAGAATACACAACAATTATGATGAGAGCCAAGCCGAAAGAAGAAATGTGGATCCTCTTGAAGTGCCGCCTGGACCGATCACAAGAAGTCGAGCGAAACGACTCAAGGAAGCACTTAACGGGTTGATAGAGGATGTTCATGAAGCTGGAAAGGATTGGAGCAATCATGAAGTTGGAAAGGATTGGAACAACCATGGGAAGACCCTTGCTCTTGTACAAGTCACACTGGACACGGGATGAAGAGGGCGTGTATTTTCAAGGCACAGCGATGTAGGAATCTCAAGATTGCATAGAATCATACACGGCTAAAAGGTACGGCCGTGTAAGGAGACAAGAATTTCCATAGAATCATACACGGCCAAAGTACACGGCTGTGTATCCCCTACCGGCCATCATGTCTTGTTTGTTATTTTTACGCACTTATTGAAGTGACATCATTTTAGACTTGTATTTTCACGAATTGTAACCCTAGTATAAAGCTCCTAGGGTTTAGAATAGGTTCATAACATACATTTTAGAACATTGAAAACACTTTTGAGAGGCTCCTCTCTTGGTTCTTCAAGAACTAACTCGAACTTATCGGATTAATTTCTGTGGCGTTCATCCCGACTTATCAATCGGTCTTTCATCCCAATTGTGGCGTCTTCATATTATACCAAGGTTCTTGTCTTGCTTATAGACAATGGGTTGCAGTTTCCACTTGGGGGTGTTTGGGCATCTTAGGTAACGAATTCTGAACGTATTGGTATTGGGTTTCGTCACAGGTTGGCGTGGTTCGTATCAGTTTGGTATCAGAGCTTAGGTTTGTCAAAACATCAAGTTTGGTTTAAGGAAGGTAACATCAAAACCCTAAGTCCAATCATTCATATCAATTATCGTATTCAATTTCATAGTATTAATTGTCTATTGAAAGTGTAGTATCTACTAGTCAATTTGTTACAAAAAAAAGGAAGAATCACGACACAAAAAAAAAGAGAAACGTGATTAAGAGCAACAACAAAGACAAAAAAAATCGGATAGAAAAAGAGGAAAAAAAAAATTATGAACCCTAGAGTTGTTTTGAATTCTACAGAAAGGAATTGGTGTAGTTTGGGTTAGTCCCAAGAGAATTGAGAAGAGGAGTTGGCGAGTTGATATCATCATTGTTTGTGAGAATACACGAGTGACTGTGTGATATCATTATTTGAGCGAAACACATAAGAGAGTGTATCGTGAGGTTTAATTTTATATATATTTGTGTTAGTACTAATCTTTTCTACATGAACTATGTCGAGACAACATTCTCCTGAAGGTAAGAGGGGAAGGTTTGATGCTAGGTTAGTAATTGAGGCGTTGAGGGGAGAAATGAAGAGGATGTTCTAAGAGGGAATAGAACAAATTCATGAGATGGTAGAGCAAAGACTAGAGCAATCCACAAACTTATTCCAAGGGCGTAAGAGGGAGAGTCGTTCTAGGAGAGTACCGAGGGGTGGAGATGAAATGTCGGATGATGATTTTGATGAGCCTTCTGTCGGGAGTTATAGAGGATATAGTGGTTGGAATAGAGGAGCTAGGGATTGGGAAG
The DNA here is from genome assembly GCA_037954665.1 of Laguncularia racemosa. NCBI lineage: Eukaryota > Viridiplantae > Streptophyta > Magnoliopsida > Myrtales > Combretaceae > Laguncularia > Laguncularia racemosa. The sequence goes on along the minus strand of JBBMOL010000039.1, from coordinate 3,316,504 downwards.
ATAGAGGAGATAGGAATAGAGAGGATGATCAATTGAGTAGCATAAAGATGAAGATTTCTCCTTTCCAAGGGAAGAATGATCCCGAGGCGTACTTAGAGTGGGAGAAGAAGGTAGAGATGGTGTTTGATTGTCATAACTATAGTGGGAGAAAGAAAGTAAAACTTGCTGCCATTGAGTTTTCGGATTATGCTATAGTGTGGTGGGATTAATTAATGTTGAATAGAAGAAGGAATGGCGAGCCACCTATTGAGTCTTGGGAAGAGATGAAAAGGGTGATGAAGAAGCGGTTTGTGCCTGCGTATTACTATCGTGAATTGCACAAGAAATTGCAAACTCTTAGGCAGGGAAGCCGAAGTGTGGATGAGTATTTCAAGGGGATGGAAGTAACGATGATTAAGGCGAATGTAGAGGAGGATAGAGAGACTACCATGGCCAGGTTTCTCACGGGATTGAATAGAGAGATTCAAAATGTTGTTGAATTGCAGCATTATGTAGAATTGGAGGATATGGTTCATATGGCTATAAAGGTTGAGAACCAACACCGAAGGAAAGGTAGTAGTAATGCTCGGTTTTAATAGGGTAATGGATCATCTACTTGGAAGACTAACCAATGGAAGAAGGAAGAAAAGCCTTTACCCACCAAACCAAAAGGGGAGCTGAGGCAAGTAGGTTCTACTCCTGGTAACCATGGTAACCCTGATTCTTCTACTTCTAGAAATCGTGACATTAGATGTTTTAAATGGTAAGGCAGAGGCCATATTGCTAGTCAATGTCCAAATAAGCGTGTGATGATTTTGCGTGATGATGGTGAGTATGAGACTGAGGGGGATAGTGAAGAAGAGGATATGCCTCCATTAGAGGATGCTAGTGATGATGAGGTACCTGCAATGGGAAGGCTAGTGGCAGTAGTAAAGCGAGTGTTGAATGTGCAGGTGAAGGAAGAAGAGGAGGTGCAAAGAGAGAATATATTTCATACTAGATGTTATCTAGGAGATCATATTTGCAGCTTGATTATTGATGGAGGAAGTTGCACCAATGTGGTGAGTAACTTTACTGTTGAGAGGCTGGGAATCAAAACTGTTAGACACCCTAGTCCATATAAATTGTAGTGGTTGAATGATAGTGGTGAGACTAAGGTGAGTAAGCAAGCCTTGATTGGTTTTCGCATTAGTAGGTATGAGGATGAGGTGTTATGTGATGTAGTGCCAATGCAAGCATGTCATGTGTTGTTGGGGAGGCCATGGCAATTTGATAGGAAGGTTGTTCATGATGGCTTTTCTAACAAGTATACGCTTGTTTACCATGGGAAAAGCTTTAATCTTAAACCGTTAACACCTAAACAAGTGTATGAGGATCAGTTACAACTACAACAGTCTTTTGCAAAACATAAGGTGAGTGAAAAGCAGAGGGAGAGTGAGAGAGCAAAAGATAATGAGAATGAAAAAGAATACAAAAGTTAAAAGGAAAAAGAGAGGAAGGTTGGAAAGAGTGTGAGAGACCAAGTTGAAGGGGGATCAACTTTGGTGGTGAGTGAAAAGGAGAGTGCAGCCTTGCAAAAGGAGAGTTGTGTGGCAAGAGCGAGTGTAGTAAGGAGAGCGTTAGATGAGGCAACCTATGTTGTTGCTGGTTTTTAAAGAAACATGTTTGACTACTAACGAACTATCTAACTCTTTGCCTAGTATGGTTATATCTATTGTGTAGGACTTTAAAGATGTCTTTCCTGAGGAGATTCCAAAGGGATTACCACCTATTCGTGGTATTGAGCACCAGATTGACCTTATACCCAGAGCACCGATTCCAAACAAGCCAGCTTATAGGAGCAATTCGGAGGAGACAAAGGAACTCCAAAGGCAGGTCGATGAATTAATGGAGAAGGGGTACGTGAGGGAAAGCATGAGTCTATGTGTAGTGCCTGTGATTTTGGTGCCTAAGAAGGATGGGACATGGAGAATGTGTGTTGACTGCTGTGCCATCAACAACATTACGGTAAAGTATCGTCATCCTATTCCTCGCTTAGATGACTTATTAGATGGGTTATATGAGTCTAGTGTCATCCTCATAAGCCTTGGGTAGATATTTCCATGGATTTTATGTTAGGATTACCCTGGCCTAAGCATGGTCGAGATTTTAGTTTTGTGGTTGTGGATAGGTTTTCTAAAATGGTTTATTTCATTCCTTGTCATAAAACTAATGATGCTATACACATTGTTGAATTTTTCTTTAGAGAGGTAGTGCGTCCGCATGGTATACTTAGGAACATTGTTAGTGATTGGGATGTAAAATTTTTGAGTCATTTTTGGAGAATATTGTGGGTTAAGTTAGGAACTAAGTTATTGTTTTTGACTATCTGTCACCTACAAATTGATGGGCAAACTGAGGTGGTGAACAGGACTTTAATTCAATTGTTGAGGGCAATCATAGAGAAGAACATTAGGACTTGGGATGATTGCCTACCATTTGTAGAGTTTGCATATAATAGGGCTGTACATAGCACTACTCATTGTTCACCATTTGAGATTGTGTATGGTTTTAACCCACTGACTCCTAATTATTTATTACCATTGCCACCTAACAAGTTTGTGAGTTTTGATGCTAATTCTAAGGTCGATTTCGTAAGAAGGCTAAACATTGAGCGAAGAACAGAGCAGTATGTGAAACAAGCCAACAAGGGTCATTGACAAACTGTCTTTAAACCTGGAGACTGGGTTTGGGTTCACATGCGCAAAGAGCGGTTTCCCGTGCAGCGTCGATCTAAACTACTTCCTAGAGGTGATGGACCATTTCAAGTTCTTGAGCGCATCAACGATAATGCATACAAGATAGATTTACCTAGTGAGTATCAAGTAAGTATCACATTTAATATTACTGATTTGAGTCCTTTTGATGTAGGTGATGATTTGAGGACAAATCCTTTTCAAGAGGAAGGGAATGATGAGAGCCAAGCCGAAAGAAGAAATGTGGATCCTCTTGAAGTGCCGCCTGGACCGATCACAAGAAGTCGAGCGAAACGACTTAAGGAAGCACTTAACGGGTTGATAAAGGATGTCCATGACGCTGGAAAGGATTGGAACAACTATGGGAAGACCCTTGCTCTTGTACAAGTCACACCGGACACGGGATGAAGAGGGCGTGTATTTTCAAGGCACGGCCGTGTAGGAATCTCAAGATTGCACAGAATTATACACGGCTAAAAGGCACGGCTGTATAAGGAGACAAGAATTTCCACAGAATCATACACGGCCAAAGTACACGACCGTGTATCCCCTATCGGCCATCATGTCTTGTTTGTTATTTTTAAGCACTTATTGAAGTGACGTCGTTTTAGACTTGTATTTTCACGAATTGTAACCCTAATATAAAGCTCCTAGGATTTAGAATAGGTTCATAACATACATTTTAGAACATTGAAAACACTTTTGAGAGGCTCCTCTCTTGGTTCTTCAAGAACTAACTCTAACTTATCGGATTAATTTCCATGGCGTTAATCCTGACTTATCAATCGGTCTTTCATCCCGATTGTGCCGTCTTCATATTATACCAAGGTTTTTGTCTCGCTTATAGACAACGGGTCGCGGTTTCCACTTAGGGGTGTTTGGTCATCTTAGGTAACGAATTCCGAACGTATTGGTATTGGGTTTCATCACAGGTTGGCGTGGTTTGTATCAAATTAGAAATTAATATGACTCACAATTTCAATTGTTGCACTCTCCACAATCTCAACTCTTGGGATTAAAATTGATAAGAGGAAATTGAACTAGGGAAACCCTAAGCTCTCTCACATAAAGTGAATGTGTTTAATTTGAAAATTAGCCTCCTCAAAACCCTACTTAAGCAAGTTTTTCTATTTGCTCCCTTTAGGTTAGAAAGTCCACAAAATTACAACTATGCCACTTTTAAGGTAGCCGGTCCTAAAAGAAAATTACAACCAAAATAAAAGGTCCCACAATGCTTACAAAATAAATAGTTCAAAAATAAATTACAAATACAAAAATAATCTTCAATAAACTAGCTCTGCAATGAAAGTCGTCGGTTCAGCTCATCTTCGATTTTTTAGTTTGGTCCATAGATAACCCACAAGCTGAGTCTTAGTGAGTTTATGCATCGCCCTGTGAAGCCAAATAAGTGTGCCTGTTGGAAAACACAATACAAGAACAATAGAAAAGAGGTTAATTTATAAATAATTTCAGGGTCGATGTGCTCAAAATGGGCCCTCATCGCCAAGATTTGAAATCTTTTGACTCTTGCCTTAATGATAGGTCTTAACAGATTTTCATTACTATCAACCAGTCATTGGGAAACCTTCACATATATGAATTAAAATGGAAGAGATGGAAGTAGCACTACGAGAGATACAAGGAAAGCTTGAAGAAGAATGACAATAATGTAAACAACTGGAGGGAAAGTTCAATGACCAAAGTCAACAACTGTTGTCAATGCTTCAAGAAAAATTAGATCTACATATTGCCTAAGCTAAAGAGGTCAGTTTAAGCCTAGACTTTGTAAATAAAAGTATATGTGCTATGTTGTAAATGCTCCTATTACTTCTATGTATAGAGTAGGAATGTTGGGTTTTGATGGCGTAGTGGTTATGTTGATGTGGCAGACTCCTTAAGTATGTGGTGTTGTAGTTTTCCATTATGTGTAATACAAGAGTATGTTGTGTAGTATAAGGGTAGTGTGTATGTGTACTATGTTATGTAGGGAGTAAGTATTGTTGTAGTTGTGTAATATGTATTGTTATATAGGTGTTAAGGGACAATATTTTACAATATTGTAGAATCTACATGGTTTTAATTCTTTTAGGGCAATATTTTGGAATATTGATGTTTTACTTACATGTTGAGGATGAAAACTTTGTTACTTCATAAATGTCTTATAGCTATTTGAGCTTTCTTAAGCAATCGCATGACTTGCTGGGAATTTTCCACGTACTTTAGGTAAATAATCATAAATATGTGATAGTATTCTATCCTTCTCTCTCTCTCTTTCAATTTACAAAACAAAAAAAAAAAGAAAAAGAAAAAGATATAAGTGTATGCATGTGTTACTTAAAGTTTATATATTTTGTGATAGGAACAAAAAATGCACAGGATCTTGTTCATTCACCAAATTCATCTAATAGTGATGATACTAAAAGTAGTGAAGATAATAATGATAGCGATGATGATGAAAGTAGCGATGAGGAAGATTGATGTGAGAAATAGGGTGTTATACAAGTTCATTTAACGTTTAAGCTTAAATGTAATGAAGTTTGAATTTCTTCATCTTATTTGGATTTCTTTTTTCGAGTTATAGTTAAGGATATTGTTCCTAAATTTTGCTCATGTGAAAGCATTTTTATGGGGTTCATTCTATAGGATATGTGAGAAATATATGTTGATGTTAATGGTATTCTAGTATATATAATTGTGCATAAACTAAATAGATATATGTTGGGAAATTTGAGGATTGTGAAAGCAGGTCGAAATCTATGCCCATTACAATTATCAAGTTTAAATGTTGCTACTTTGGCTTAACAACAACGTTTTAACATTGCCAATACACTTTTCATAACATTTAAACGTTACGTATAATTATCTTTAGCTAAGTATAAATGTTGTTAATGTTACTGTTTTACTACATTTAAATGTCACAAATGTGTGTTTTACTACACTTTTTGTGGCCAGTAATATTTTTAATTATAGTTTTACTACATTTAAACGTCGTGTATAATAACTTTTAGTTATGTCTAAATGTTGTTAATGTTAGTCTTTTACAATGTTTAAACGTCGCAATTGTTACTCATTTACCGAGCTTTTGTGGCCAGTAATTCTTTGATTGTGGTTTTACTATATTTAAACATCGCGTATAATAATTTTTAGTTACTTCTAAACGTTGCTAATGTTAGTTTTTTACTATGTTTAAACATCGCAAATGTTACTCATTTACTATGCTTTTTGTGGCTAGTAATTTTTTAATTTTGGTTTTATAACATTTAAAAATCACATATAATAACTTTTAGTTACGTCTAAACGTTACTAATGTTAGCCTTTTTCTATGTTTAAACATCACAAATGTTACTCATTTACTATGCTTTTTGTGTCCACTAATTTTTTCATTGTGGTTTTACTACATTTAAATGTTACTCATTACCTATTTTTAGCTACATTTAAGTGTCGCTCAATATAACACATTTCGCTACGTTTCTACTTTTAGTGATGTTTATTCTATTAACATTATAGATATTTTTTGCAACGAACCTTTGGTGACGTGTATTAGCAATGGTTATTAAACATGGTTAAATATTTTTTGTGATATTTATTTCATGTTAAGAAACATTTATTAAACATCGTCTAATATCGAAATTATTGTAGTGGGTCTTCAATTGAGGGTCTTAACCTTGGCTCCTTCTTCAAGTTGATTTGTTGAAACCCCTTCTTCTTCTCAATGGAATTATTGGCTATTAATTGAGCCACAACTTCAACATACTCAAGGCTTGCTAATCCATCTAATTCTTTTTTTAAATAGCATTTCAATAGGTCTTTTGACAATATTTCCTATGCACAATCAATAATAGAAATTTTAGTAGCATCCAAGCGATAGCAAGTATCTTCATGATCTACAGTCTTTTTTATAGCTTCAAGGATTTTAAAAATTATTTCTTCATCTCTTACCTTTAATATGAACCTACCATCTCTAACGTCTATTATAGCTCTAGCTATAGCAAAAAATGGTCTCCCTAGAATAAGAGATACTTTTATGTCATCATCCATGTTAAGTATAACAAAATCTATTGTAAATATAAACTTTCCTACTTGAACAAGAATATCCTCTATAATTCCTCTAAGGTATCTGATAAATCTATTAGTTAATTGTAAACTCATACATGTGGGTTTTGGCTCTCCTAACCTTAGTTTTAGAAATAAATTATAAAGCAACAAATTAACGCTTGCTCCTAAATCAACAAGAGCTTTATCAATTGCTAAGTTACCAAGAATACAAGGAATAGTAAAAATCCTTAGATCCTGTAGTTTCTTAGGTAGCTTTTTTGCAAAATTGCTGAACACTCACTGCTCAATGTAATAGTTGAGAGCTCCTCTAACTTCCTCCTATTAGATAACATATCCTTAAGGAACTTTGCGTATTTAGGCATTTGCAATAAAGCATCAACAAGATGTAAGTTAATATGTAGTTATTTAAACAAATCAAGGAACTTACCAAATTGCTCATCAGAGTGATCTTTCTTGAAACGCTAAAGGTATTGTATGGCTGATTTGTATTCTAGTACTTTTAATGGTTCCCCACTTTCTTTTTCCTTATTCTCCTCTTCATTCCTTGTTAACCTCGTTTTAGCTTTATGTTCAACCTGCAACTGCTTCCTATTGCAAAGAGTCACTACTCCCAAATGCCCCTTTAAGTTGGTTTCAATGTTTTTTTTTTTTGGTAGTGTCCCTTATTATATTTCCACCTTCATCTTCACGAGTTATCCCACTTGATTTCCCAAGTTGTAGATAGAAGATTCTTGATTCCTTAGGGAAGTTTTAGTGTTCTACAATCAAGCTTTGTTAGTTTGAATATATTTAGTTAAAAGTTCTTCCAAACTTGATTTTTTCTCTTGTGGTAAAGGTCTCTAAAATCCTAGGAGAGGTAGGTTCATTTGCTGTTGATTTTTATTCTAGTTACTCTAAGAAAAATTCAGATGATTTCTTTACCTTGAGTTATAAATGTTGCTATAGGTGTTGTTTTGAGGCCTAGAGGAGTTTCCTAAGTAGTCGACCTATTCCCATTGATTCTCGACATCAACTTCTCCTGAGTTACACTTTGGATTTATAGAAAGTGCATCTAGCTTCCTACTTATAGCATCAACCTTATTAGCTAAGTTTATCACCGCATTTACTTCATAAATGCCTGCTACTCTATTTCTCACCTAGCCCATTCTCATTGAGAACTATTCATAGCCATGTCCTCAATTAATGATTGAAATGCTTTGGATGTTTTTGTATTCAATGTTCCTCCTACAACATTTATCATTTGTCTTGTTGATAAGTTCAAACTATCGTAGAAAGTTTAAATCTGAATGCAAAGTGGTAGGCCATGATGTGGGCATCTCCTTGATAATTCCTTGTATCTCTCCCAAGTGTCATATAAGGTCTCAACCTCTAATTGAGCATAGGATGATATGTCCTTTTGAAGTTTGGCCATCTTAATAGATGGAAAGTATTTTTCCAAAAACTTTTGAGCCATACCATCCCAAGTTCAGATAGATCCCCTTGGGAGTGAATTCAACCATTGTTTTACCCAACCTCTTAGTGAAAAGGGAAAGAGTTGCAATTTTATAGTGTCATCTAAAGCTCCATTGATCTTGAAAGTGTCACAAATCTCCAAAAAATTAGATATGTGAGCATTATGATCCTCATCTTATAGTCCATTAAATTGGACAAATTACTGCACTAATTTTATTATATGGGGTTGAATTTGAAAGTTGTTGGTAGTAATAGGTAACCTTACGATATTTAAGTCAACTCCGACTAAAGAAGGTTTGGAGTAATCGGACATAGTCCATTATTGGTTCTAATTTTCATCACCCATGATGTTTAACTCTTCCCCTTTCTCTTCTATCTTAATTCTCAGAGGAGATCTTTGATTTAGCTCCTCCATTATTTGCCGCACTATTTTTCTTAATCACTTTACTACCCTTTCAATTTCTGAATCACAAATCAATACTTATGGTGGATTGTTTTTGGTTATACACTACAAAAAGAAAATAAGACAAATAAATAAAACAAGAAATAGAAAAAATGGTTAAATTTATAAAGTGATTAGTATTCTTAGTATCGAAATCCTTAACAAGGGCACCAAAAACTTGATACAAGGAAGTGTACCTATCAAATTTTGTAATATAGTGTATAAAAATACGGATATTATCTCACAGAGATTATGAATACTAATACTAACGTAGACCCTATTATCTAACCAGTAAATTATAAAGATTGATTTAGCAAAAAACTATAATAAAATACAAACTAAAGAACTAAGATTTTAGTGAAAGATAGAAAAGCAAATCAAATTATAATTAACTTCAAGTTGGTAAAACTAGTATTTAGACATTATTTCCCTTAGGTATTATTATATGACATTAACAAAATGTATTCAAATTCTTCTTACAATTCATTATCCTGTGGAATTCTCAATTTAGTTTAATAACTTTCTCAAGCTTATTAAACCCTAATATTAAAATTACATATTTGAATATCCTCACAATAGCATAATTCAATGATTGCATTACAAATAGTAAATTTTGATAAAGAAATTAAATAATGCCAGAAGAATCATGTAACTTATCTTTAACATTACATCAATTCTCTTCACATACACAAGATCTAATTATATATCAAATTTCTCGATCCAATATGCAATATCAAATTAACAGATTAATACCTTAGAAATATTAAACTAATCAAAATAAAGAACATATGCATGAATCAATAAACATAAAAATCCATTGAATAATAAAAGAAAATCTCAAGTCATATAATAAACCTAGGTTCCACAAGTCTAGATACTAAGGAAAATTAAGCACTAAGTATACTAGAAATTGAATTCATCGATGATGTATGAACATGCATTATCAAGGAAATCAATTGAAACAAATAAAAACCTTAGATACTTGAAGTGAAAAAGGTAGTTATCTTCTTTCCCTAAAACTCTAGAATGCTTAAAAAAATATTCTCCAAAAAACCTAAGTGTAAAGTCCTCTATTTATATAATGTGTATCCAAAACTCTACGTTTTTAGGTCGACACGCTGTCCAACACAATCGTGCTTTATGTCATGTTTACTTTGTAGCTCAAAAATGTGTAAAATATGACGTTCCAATAGACATGGCCTTAGACATGGTCGTGTTTGTAGGTCGTATCTAAGTTGATCAGATTAGAGAGATACACGACTAATGAACACGGTCGTGTCCAACCATATGTAAGATTTTGTGGATCTTTAGCTACAACACGACCAACAACACGATCGTGTTTAGTCTTTGTATAGCTTTTTGTGAACCTTTAATGTAACATGATCTTTGAATGTGGTTATGTTTATGTTATGTGTAGCTTCAACACTACATAACTTCTATTTAACTCCAAATTGAATAAAATTGAATTCCTTTTCTGCCTTTTAATTGAATTTTCCATCAAAACCCTAAAAGCTAAATATTACTCAATTAAAGTTCACATTCTTCAAAAACACACCAAAGTCAAGGAAAAACATGTTGAATTTCACTCAATATTTATATCTACTACAATGATTAAATCTTGGTAAATATGGATACATCATCCTATATATTTTGTTTTTATCAAATACAATACAATTGATGTAACTACAAATTAAGTTTCATGATCCTTTTCTATCGATCAATTGCACCTTCTTGAAATCATGTCCCAACTTCGCACCCCTAGGATGATAGAACTAAAAATTAATCTCCACACTTAGAAGCTATTTTTTTTTTCCCTTTTGAAGTGCCAAAGTTATTTGAACCCAATCCACTAATTTACTCTTATTTTATTCATTGCAAAGGAAACAAAACAATAGGGCACAGTTTAGTATTGGTTAGGATTTTATTTACCAAAGCTTAAGCATCAACAACAAGATCAAGCATGTAATAAAAATTCATAGCATAGAATCTAGTGTGAGGTTCATCATTTAATGTAATTGCAAATATGGAACATGTGATGCATAAAGCAACATTATGATAGGAATAAAAATCCAACAAGACCTATCATTAAGGCAAGAACTAAAGGATTTTAAATCTTGGCATTGAGAGCCCATTTTGAGCAGATCAACCCCAGAATTATTTATATATTAACCTTTTTCTATTATTCTTATATTGTGTTTTCCAACAAGCATACTTATCATATTCTATAGGGCAATAGACAAACTCCCTCAGACTCAGCTTGTGGGTTATCCATGGACCGACCTGAACCGGCGATGAGCTGGGCCAATGGATCCTATAGAAGACCGGCATCTTGAAGACCATTTCTTTTATATATTTCTTATTTTATGAACTATTTTGGTTGTATTTTGGTTTTAGGACACTTTTATTTTCTTGTAATTTTCATTTAGGGTTAGCCACCTTAAAAGTGGCAAACTTATAATTTTTAGCACTTTTTAACCCTAGGAATAGCAAGTATAAATACTTGCTTAAGAGAGGGTTTGAGGAGGCTTATCATTTTGTAGATTAAACACCTCCTTTCACGTGAAAATTAGGGTTCATACCTTGGTTCCAAACTCTTATCAATTTCAATCCCAAGAGTTGAAATTGTGGCGAGTGCAACATCTTGAAATTGTGAGTTATATCAATTTCATTTTGTTGTGATTTCTTTTCTTCTCTAGTGTCTCATATCTAGGGTTGAATTGAGATAGTTCTTGGTCAGAATTACTTGTTGTTATTCATGAATTCTCGTGATTATTTGAAGGAATTATCAAATTGATCCAATTCATCTTTAAGGATTTCCTTGATAACGTGATCTTCACTATTGGAAAAGGGATTGTTTTGTTACGGTTTTCTTTTGTCAAATTAAGGATTCATTTGCATGGATTACATGAAATGAGAGTGTTGTTAGAAGGAATTTTCATTGTGGTATTCTAATTATATCATTGGTTGTTTGAATTTCATCATTTCATCATTAGGGTTCATTTGAAAAGTGCCCTTTGTGGATCCGATTTTGCCTTGACTTGAGATAGTTTTTCTTTAGTCTTTTGGATGTGCTTTTAAGTGTGTTTTGGCACATCACATTATCTATCCAAAATTTGCTACCTTTTTCCCATGTAAGGCCTACCAAACAATGATATTTTCATAGCATATACGCTAAAGCTAAGAAAACTAATGCATGTAGCATTGAATATATAAGCTCTTTCTATGATGCTTTAAGATCTTTTTGTGACACTAATGGCTAAACACCTTTCCATGAGATTCCCCAACTCACTTATGGTTTTAAGATTCTAAAACCATATCTTGATAATGTCCCTTGTTTGTTAACTCCAAAATTCATATTTAAAGCTAATTTCTTTCACCTTCATTAAATATGCTCATATTAGTATGGTCTGATAGTTCCAAGAAAAGTAGTATTAGGATACAAGTCCCTTAGGACAAGCAAGACATATACGAAAGTGGATGTGCTGGCATGAATAAAGAAAAAATTCCATAAATCATTTACTAGATTTCCAACCCTCAACACTAGAAAAACAACTGAAATAAAGAAAATATAGGTGGTAAGACTTAACAACCTTAAAAATCCAAACTCTCACAAATGAAGAATGCACATTTGTGATCCATTTTTCACATATGCATACACACTAATAAAACTAACAATCCACTAAGTGACTTCTTGATTAACTAACTCATTCATCCATGGAGTTATAATGACCTTAGTGATATGATGCATAGGAAGGAGTCGTTAGATACTCCATTCAAGGTGTATCAATGAAGAAAAGAGAAATAAAATGTAACCATTAGTACTATAATAGTATACTATATAAAAATTACTTAATAAATAATAGATATTAGAGGTAGTGATAGAATTAAGGGCATACTTGTGAATATGCTATAAGAGTGAGGGCAGTAGCATGGCTGACATGGAAAGGTGGATGAGGAGAGAGAAGAAGAAGGCTGATGTGAATAAGCAAGTGGGTGGAGAGCAACAAATTGGAACATAATTAGTTAGAACCGAAGGCTAATGTGGATGTGGGAAGGTGCGAGAATAAAAGAAAGAGGAAGGAGGGAAAAGAGGGCAGAGTATATACACAAGTGAGCAAATGACCTTATGGAGATCAAGTGGCTTCGGCTGAGCTTGAGCTCAGGTACCTTTGATTTGATACTTGTTTACGTGAATTAATTGCTATTATCTTATTCTTGTGTGTGATCTAGAGTAAATTTTCTAGAAAGTATGTGTTTGCGATTAAATTCCTCCCCGAGTGCTTATCAATTAGTTCGACCTGTTGGATGCCATTGATGGAACCTACGGTTAGTATACAGATTATATTTGAAATAGAAGGAGATTCCGAAGGTGTACAGAGTCATGACAAGGATGGAGATAAGGGTGGAAGCATTGGAGAAGAATGTGGAAGATATCCACAATGAAGTAGTAGAGATCTAACACTAATTGATCACCATTGATGGAGAACAAAAAGCCATGTTTGGGCAAGTAACTAAGATGCAAGGCAAGATGGAAAAAATTCATAAACTATTGGAAGACATTTAGCTGAACAAGAGTGGCAAAGGAGGGGGAGGGGAAGGAACTTCGATGGTTAAGGATCGAGGAAAGCAAGTAGTAAGAAATCAAAGGGTGGACGAGGGACTTAAATTTTCCTATGGGGATACGTAACAAGGGGAAATGGAGGATGAGCTCCGGTTGAATGTTACACAAGTCATTTTACCAATCTTCGAGGGGGTTGATCCTTCAAATTGGATTTTAATGGCTGAGCAATATTTCGCAGCCCAACATACTAGGGAAGAACGGAAAGTAGTACTTGTAGCAATGTGTATGAGAGGGAGATGTAATCATTGGTTTCGCATGTTTCAAAGGAGAGAGAATGAATTGACATGGCCTTAATTAAAGATGGAGACCATGAAAAGATATGGGGGACTCTTAGCGGCTAATCTTTTCAAAAGCTTATCCCAGCTCAGGCAACATGGCACGGTCAACCAATACATTGAAGAGTTTGAATTGCTTGTCTCTCACACCCCTACCATGCTAGAGATGCAACTGTTGGGGTATTCATGGGAGGTTTAAGAGACAATATACAAACACGCATCAACACCTTCTCACCGACGACAATAGATCGAGCTATGGACTTGGTAGTGAAGATTGAGAGAGAGTTCGATCTAAGAATCTTTCTATCATTAGAAAGGAGCTACAGGGGAAGAGGAGATCACTGGCTTATCGGAATGCAGTCTTCCGTAACTAATAGAGGGAATCAAAGTAATTCTGAAATAATACCCCCTATGATGGGACATTTTCCCTATCACAACATGCGCTATCAACTCAAAGAGGAGGGCAGGTTAGAGAAGGTGGAGGGACTTAGAAGGGAGCTAAGAATGATTCAGTCTTTAGTGGAAGTCATCAAGGAGGCAGGGGTCTAGGAACTTTCAAAGAAGGAGGAAGGCGTTCCCATGAACAATGACAATTGTCACATGCAGAGTTTTTGGAAAAGAAAGCCAAGGGACTATGTTTCAAATGTGACCAGCCATTTAATTCCAATCATTGTTGTCCTAGCAAATTCCTGCAACTGCTAGTATTGGAGGAAGAGTGCGAAGAGGAGGAGGAGAGCGACAACACCGGCATGTCTAAGGAGGGAGGAAAGTTATCTCTATCCTTATTAGCAATGCAAGGATTCAATGAACCATGTACCTTAAAAATACAAGGTACCCTCAACAATCATCTCGTGATCATCTTAGTCGATAGTGGAGCTAGCCATAATTTTGTGTCCCTTCAATTGATGAACCAATTGGGTATAACTAGCACGGACGATCGCAAATTCATTGTCACCTTAGGAGACGGACGAACGAAGGAATATAATGGATTTTGCACCAGGGTGCCTTTGAAGATGGGGGAGTATGAGACAAGCATTGGCTGTTACATGATGGAGTTGAGGGGAGTAGATATCATCTTGGGAATGGCTTAGCTGAAGACCTTAGGGGAAGTAAGAGTTGATTGGGTTAAGATGGTGGTAAAGGTGGAGCATAAAGGAAGGGAAATTAAATTATGCGGGGATCTAACATTATGTAAATTCCCAATTTTGTTAAAATCCTTACGTAAATTAGATAAAAGAATGATGACCAGATATTGTAGGTGATGGACTCAGAAGCAATAGATCATGGAATAGAAACCAACCCGTAAATGGAAGCTTTACTGACGGAATTTGCACAGGTCTTCACTATCTCAGCAGGGCTTCCTCCTCTCCGGTTCAGGGAACACCACATTCCCTTACAAGAAGGAACAAGTCCTGTTTCGATTAAACCTTACCGATATGCATATGTACAAAAGAACGAGATCGAGAAGATGATTCGAGATATGATAGCAGCAGAAATCATTCACCCATGTTCAAGCCTAGTAATCTTAGTTAAAAAGAAAGATGGCTCATGGAGGTTTTGCGTGGATTATGGGGCTCTCAATGAGGTTACAATTCCAGATAAGTTCCCCATTTCAGTAATAGAGGAACTAATGGATGAGTTACATGACGCGAGTGTGTTCTTAAAGATTGATTTGCGATCAAGATATCACCAAAATACGGATGACAGAAGGGGACATCCACAAGACAGCATTTAGAACTCATCACGGACATTATGAGTTCTTGGTTATGCCATTTGGTCTATCCAATGCACCAGCCACATTCCAATCAACCATGAATGAAGTGTTTCAACCATACCTTCGACATTTTGTACTGGTCTTTTTTTATCATATCTTGGTCTATAGTAAGGACATGCCTACTCACTTGGACTAGTTGAGACGAGTTTTTTCCACACTTCAATAGCAGCAATTCAATGCTAACTGGAAGAAATGCTCATTTGGGAAGTCCTCCTTAGAATATTTGGGGCATATTGTGCCAAGAGAGGGTGTGTCTATGGATCCCAAGAAGGTTCAAGCAGTAGTGGAATGGCCTAAGCCAAAAACCTTGAAGAGTTTACATAGTTTCCTTGGCTTATCAAGTTACTATATGAAGTTCATCAAGGATTATGGAAAGATAGCTAGACTATTGATAGACCTATTGAAGAAGAATAGTTTTTGCTAGTCCAATCCATCTGAAGAGGTCTTTACACGATTGAAAGAGGCTCTCGTTTCAGCACTGATGTTGGCAATACCCGATTTCACGCAACCTTTTAGAGTGGAATGTGATGCATCGGGTAGAGGATTGGGAGCAGTCTTGTAGCAATAACAACGACCCATTGCGTATTATAGTAAAGCCCTAGCCGATTGCACATTAGCCAAATCAACATACGAGAAGGAGCTCATGGCATTAGTGTTAGCCATCCAACATTGGAGGCCTTATCTATTGGGAAAAAGATTCATCATGAGAACTAATCAGAAAAGCTTGAAGCATCTCCTCCAACAACGGGTGGTGACATCAGCTTAACAGAATTGGTTATCCAAGCTGCTTGGCTACGATTTCGAAATCTAATACAGGCAAGGTCACGAGAATACCGTAGCAGATGCACTATCTAGAGGAGATGAGGATGTCTAGTTAGCTCAAATATCCGAGCCTATATGGACTAACTTAAAGGTCATCAGGAAGGTAGTAGAAGAAGATGTGGTTCTAGGGAAGAAATTGTCTTTGTTGCGAAAAGGAAAGGCAGCTAGACAAGGATTCCACCTTGCCCACAATACCCTTTTTTATCATGATTGACTAGTGGTTCCAGCAGCATCTAAATGGCCGCAAGTGTTCATGCATGGATTCCATTCTTCTCCCATTGGAGGATGATAGAGCCATTTTATACTCAATCTTTATAGTATGAATTGTGTTAATTTATTATTGATTTTATAAAAATCATAAGGAAATGGTACTTAATTCTATTATGGTGATAAATCAGGTTAAATGGAGTCAAGGGTGCTAATTCAAGTAAATTAGAGAAGTCATCTACAACTTAGATCAAAGACAAGGATTTACACCACCAGAGGAAGGTACATGGGCGTGTAGTTGAAGTACACGGCCATGTACTTGGTTTTGAATCAACAGGAAAATGCACGGTTGAAGTACACGGCCGTGTATCTATCTAGAGATGTGTGGAGATGTGTGATCTATCTAGAGATGTATGGAGATGTGTGATCTTGTTTAAATAGGTTATCTTATAATCTACTGGCATGAATTGGTGGTCTTTCTAGTTTTTAATGCTATTGATAGATTAAATCCTAAGAGCTTGTCTAGGGTTGTCTGATCGATAAGAGAAATAATCAAAGAGCTTATCTTGATTATCGAGGAAGTAAGGAGAGATAGGTTGTTAGAGCTTGTTAATAACCATAACCAGTTTATCTTGAAATAAGAATAGAAAACATTTGCATCGATGATCAATTCCTAGAATTAAACTATCTTGATTCCTTTAGCTAGGCTTTTATCAATATTCGATTTTATTATCTTGTTTCAACATTATTTGATTCACAAACAAAACCCCCCATTTTTCTTTTCCTCTTTATTCTCTTTGAATAGAAATATATTTAACCAATCCCTGTGGATTTGACCTTACTCACCATTATATGCAAATCATATAATTGTCTAGGAGTAGGTTTTTATTTTTGTTGGATTAGATACCCATCAAATTTTGGCGCCGTTGCTGGGGATTGGTGTCAAATTTATTTCTATTCTTGTATGACTCATTCTTCTCATATAGGTGCATTCAATTATAATCCAGAGATTGAGAAGACTCTTAAGAGGCTGCGACGAGAAGCTAGATCATCCCCTGGACTGAACTTGGCATCGGATTTGTCTTATTCATCCATTGATTCTGAAAAAGAAGACGATATAGCAAATCCCGAGAGAACATTGCGAGAATTGGCTGCACCGGATGTGAATCAACAACCACTTTGTATTCACTATCCCGAACTAGCTGTTGAATTCGAGTTGAAATCTGGGTTGATACATCTGCTACCCACCTTTCATGGTCTTGAGAATGAAGATCCTCACAAGCATTTGAAAGAGTTTCATATAGTGTGTTCTAGTATGAGGCCACAAGGAATAACCAACGATCAAATCAAGTTACGTGCTTTTCCATTTTCTTTAAGTACTAAAGCTAAAGATTGGTTGTTTTATTTGCCTCCAGGTTCTATAACCACTTGGACAGATATGGTGAGAATCTTCTTAGATAAATTTTTCCCCAAGTCTAGAGCTGCTAGTATAAGAAGAGAAATTTGTGGTATCAAACAGAGGGACACCGAGACTCTTCATGAGTATTGGGAGAGGTTCACGCAACTTTGTGCAAGCTATCCACAACATGGGATATCTGAACAACTTCTCATCCAATACTTCTATGAAGGCCTGCTTCCAATGGAGAGGAAGATGATGGATGCTGCAAGCGGAGGTGCCATAGTAAACAAAACCCCTGGTCAAGCTAGGGAATTGATCTCCATTATGGTTGCTAATTTGCAACAATTTGGGTATAGGCATGATACATCTTCAAGGAAGGTAAATGAGGTAAGTGTTTCTAACCTTGAACATCAAATTTCTAACCTAACCTCCCTTGTGCAATAGATAGCCCTCAGAAATACACAGCAGGTGAAGGCTTGTGGAATTTGTGCAGCCCCTAATCATCTTATTGACATGTGCCCCACATTGCAAGATGAAAATCATGAGCATGTCAATGTGGTAGGAGGATTCCCAGGACAACCGCAGAGGAAGTATGACCCCTACTCGAATACTTACAATCCTGGATGGAGGGATCATCCTAACTTCCGATATGGCAATAACCCACAAAGTTTCCAACAATTCTAGCCTAAGCCATCAAACCAAATACCCTAAGCTCCTTCCACTTCAAGTATGTCTCTTGAGGAAGTTGTTAAATCTCTTGTTGTTAATACAAAACAATTTCAGGAGGAAACAAAGCAGAGCATTCAAAACTTGGAGAATCAGGTAAGCCAACTTGCTTCTACTGTAAACAGGTTAGAAACTCAAGGTAAGTTACCTTCTCAAACTATTACAAATCCAAAGCAAAGCGTTAATGCAATTACCTTGAGAAGTGGAACAGAATTGCAGGGATCAAATAAGAAAGGACACCCGTCTAATCTTGAAGAAGAGACTAAGAAAGAAATTTCGACTCCGAGCCAGCAGGACAACCAGATTAGAAGGTCTCTTGTTGAACCACCAAAGGTCATGTTGACACCACCTCCTTTCCCTTCCAGATTAGCGAAATCCAAGCATGAAGTGGAAGAAAAAGAGATTCTGGAAACTTTTCGCAAAGCTGAGGTAAATATTCCTTTGCTTGATGCAATTAAGCAAATACCACGCTATGCTAAATTTCTCAAAGAATTGTGCACTAACAAAAGGAAGCTGAAAGGTAATGAAAGGATTAGTGTGAGTGAAAATGTTTCAGCTATTATTCAGAAGAAGCTTCCTCCTAAATGTAAGGACCCAGGTATGTTTACCATTCCTTGCAAAATAGGTAATCTTGGAATCGCTAAAGCCATGTGTGATCTAGGAGCTTCGATCAATGTCATGCCTTTGTTTGTTTATCAATATTTGAATGTTGGTCCCTTGAAGGAAACAGGTGTTATTGTTCAACTTGCTGACAGGTCCAATGTTTATCCTGAGGGAGTTCTAGAGGATGTTTTAGTTCAAGTTAATGGGTTGGTTTTTCCTGCTGATTTTTATGTGCTTAACATGGAAGATAATGATTCTCATAATTCATCACTGATATTATTAGGGCGACCATTCCTTAAGACATCCAAGACGAAAATTGATGTAAATGATGGTACCCTCACTATGGAATTTGATGGTGAAACGATTAAATTTAACATTTATGATGCCATGAAACATCCTAGCAATATCTCTCCTGTTTTTGTTGCGGATGTTATTGACCCATCACCACGGGCACCAAAACTGGAATCAAAACCCTTACCTAAACATCTAGCCAGGAACGTCTAGCCAAAGACGTTAAAGAAAGGCGCTTCATGGGAGGCAACCCATGTCAAAAAAAAAAAATCAATTTTAGTTTTGTTTTGATTTTAGTTTTGTTTTGATTCTAGTGTTGTTTTGATTTTTTTTTTTTTCTGATTAGCTACAGTAAGGATACATATCATCAGATGACACTCTCTAGTGCCTAAGGGGAGAATTCCAATTACTCTACACTTTATACCAGGGAAGTACCAGTATTCCTTTTCTCTTATTCTCTAATGTTCCTTATGTTGTTAATTCCTCTTTAATTGTGTTGAATTAGGAACAGTGAGGACACTGTTCAAGCTAAGTGTAGGGGAGAGGATAGTAAAATATAGAGAATAGAGAACTGACTTATACTCTGAATGTTTGTCCTTAAGCAATTTTAAGCCAAATTTTTTTCAAAATTATCATGAAATCTGGAGATTGTACTAAATGTTATAATAAGCATCTACAAAATGTGAAATTGACTTGTTCAAATGCTTTACTCACCTACTGCTGTGATTAGAATACTTGGTTAAAATTAAGTAGTGAAATCTTTAAGAAACAAATTTACCTTGCATTTAGCTTTAGAATTGGAAGTCTAAGAGTAAGTCGAGTCCTTAAGTGAAAAATAAACAAGTTTACTTATAGGTTATATTAGCTACTGTATACTCTTTGAAGTTGTTGTGAAAAAAAAAAAAATCAAGCATAGCCATTACTCCAATGATTCAAGTAATTGAGTTAAGAGTATTCAAACTTGAATGTTAGAGTGAGGAAGAGTCCGTAGGGGTATCTCAAAACTCGGTCACTTGAGTGACGAGCTTGGGATGTGCCGACTCAATGAACTCACTATAACGATAAGGGCGAAAAGGCGAAAGTTCATGAAAAGAAGCGGGCAAAAACCCGTCAAAATAGATGCTTGATTAAATCAAAGAACATGAATGTAAACATTCATTGAATAAAACAAGACTTATAAAAGGGAGAATATCTAGCAAAGAGTTGATACTATATGCTTTTACTTTATGTTGCAAGGATTATATACTTGCTAATATCTAATGAAGTTTAATTGGGTGTTTTTCCTTAGTGGATTAAGTATTTACTTTTGGAATAAAAATTCTTTTGCTAAACATGAGGATTAAAGTTTGTTTTGTTTAGATTAGCTATTAAATTTTGTCCATGGTAATTTGATCACAGGAAACCAGTTTGGTTGAAGTATTAGACATTAAAATTACAAGTCATGAATTATAAATGAATAGATGCTTGGAATGATGAAAAGAAAGTTTGTATAATCTATGACAGATTTCTCAATTGATTTGATTCAATTGCTTGAGGACAAGCAAGAGTTTAAGTGTGGGGGAATTTGATAGAGCCATTTTATACTCAATCTTTATAGTATGAATTGTGTTAATTTATTATTGATTTTATAGAAATCATAAGGAAATGGTACTTAATTCTATTATGGTGATAAATCAGGTTAAATGGAGTCAAGGGTGCTAATTCAAGTAAATTAGAGAAGTCATCTACAAGTTGGATCAAAGACAAGGATTTACACCATCGGAGGAAGGTACATAGGCGTGTAGTTGAAGTACACGACCGTGTACTTGGTTTTAAATCAACAGGAAAATGCACGGTTGAAGTATACGACCGTGTATCTATTTAGAAGGAGGCATGTTTTGAGGCACGGCCATGGAGCAAACCATGCTACACACTGCATGAGAAGGAGAGAGACACGGCTTGTCACACGGCCGTGGTGGAAGCCGTGGTGGTAGCTGTGGTGGAAACCATGGTGGAAGCTTGATGAAGCCGTGCCATATACTAAACAAAGAGGAACATCGACCAGAGGATGACACAGCTTGGGATCTAGCCGTAGTTGAAGCCGTGGTACACACTGGACACAGATGAAGAATTGTAGATTATCTACAGAGGAAAGCACGGCTTGACCCATAGCCGTGTTGTGGGGCGTACCAGGCGGACGATTATTCACTTCTCGAGATTTACATAAAAAAGGAAAGATATTTTCGTATCTTGCTAGCAAAAGATCATC
Source organism: Laguncularia racemosa (assembly GCA_037954665.1). NCBI lineage: Eukaryota > Viridiplantae > Streptophyta > Magnoliopsida > Myrtales > Combretaceae > Laguncularia > Laguncularia racemosa. The sequence goes on along the minus strand of JBBMOL010000039.1, from coordinate 3,294,874 downwards.
TGCCATTCCCTTAACAATATAAATAGAACTAACCCTAGGGAGTTATGATAATCTTGGAGACAAGAAGGAAGGAAGGAGGCAGAGCAAGGCAACCGGGAACAGAGGCTTGTTATGTTTTTACTTTTAATTTTCGTTTTGATGATGAACATGTGTAACTAAGCAACTTTTCTAGAAAAAGGGTCATTGAAGTTTAATTCTCCACGAATTGTGAGATCTAATTGATTTGTCTTTAATCTATTCTTTGTTTTTGGATATTCATATATCTTCTAAACGTTTTGTCATTATTATCTTTGTTGATTGGTATGAATTAGAGCTCTTCTACTCAATTAGCAAGTTAATAAATTGTCAACTAGCACGTTAAATCCGTAATTGTTTGATAGTTCTAGTCTCAGTGACACAATAACATGTTTGGTTATAAAATAGATGATCGAATTCATATTATGGAGATGTGTGATCTTGTTTAAATAGGTTATCTTATAATCTACTAGCATGAATTGGTGGTCTCTCTAGTTTTTAATGCTATTGATAGATTAAATCCTAAGAGCTTGTCTAGGGTTGTCTAATCGATAAGAGAAATAATCAAAGAGCTTGTCTTGATTATCGAGGAAGTAAGGAGAGATAGGTTGTTAGAGCTTGTTAATAACCATAACCAGTTTATCTTGAAATAAGAATAGAAAACATTTGCATCGATGATCAATTCCTAGAATTAAACTATCTTGATTCCTTTGGCTAGGCTTTTATCAATATTCGATTTTATTATCTTGTTTCAACATTATTTGATTCACAAACAAAACCCCCCATTTTTCTTTTCCTCTTTATTCTCTTTGAATAGAAATATATTTAACCAATCCCTGTGGATTCGACCCTACTCACTACTATATGCAAATCATATAATTATCTAGGAGTAGGTTTTTATTTTTGTTGGATTCGACACCCATCAAAGGACATGCTGTTTTTTTACGCACCTATAGGAGACGCGGCCAATGTCTATTAGATAGGAATGAAAAGGTATGTGGTTGAGTTTGTTGCAGCATGTGTAGTGTGTCAACGACAAAAGTATCAATCCTTAGTTCTAGCTAGTCTTCTTAATCCTTTGCCTATTCCAGAAGCAATATGGCAGGATATTTCCATAGACTTCGTAGGTGGTCTTCCAAAATCAAAAGGATTTGACGTGGTGTTAGTGGCAGTAGATAGGCTATCTAATTATAGGCACTTCGTACCCACAAGGCATCCCTACACAGCTAAGAGTGTGGCTAGTCTATTTATGAAGGAGGTGGTCCGCTTACACGGGTTACCAAGGACTATAGTAAGTGATAGAGATCCCACCTTTGTCAGCAACTTTTGGGTGGAGTTATTCTGTGCGCAAGGAACCCTTCTTCACTTCAGCACAACCTATCACCCCGAAACTGACGGGCAAACTGAGGTGCTGAACAGATGCATAGAATGCTACCTTCGCTGCTTCGTGGGTGAGCATCCAACCCAATGGAGTACTTGGATACCATGGGTAGAATACCATTACAACACCGCATTCCATATAGCGTCCAAAGTCACTCTATTTGAAATTGTCTATGGAAAACCTCCGCTAGTATTAAGGGCTTTCATAGATAAGGAAATCCGATACCCAGAGCTCCGCACAACATTAAGGAGCCGAGATATTATCCTAACACCGCTGAGATAGAATTTTTTGCGTGCTCAAGCTCTATATTGTTATAGTGCCAGTAAACATAGACGAGATTTCGAGTTTGCAGTAGGGGAATGGGTATTCCTCAAGATGAGACCTACTCTACAACATAACAACAGCACTAAAAAAGCATCCAAGCTATCACCATGCTTCTTCGGACCATTCTAGATCAGCCAGCGAATGGGCAAGGTAGCTTATCAATTACACCTTCCCCCACATTGCCGCATACACCTTGTGTTCCATGTTTCCCTCCTTAAGAAAGCAGTAGGCTCCTTCCCTACAACTGTTGACCTACCTACGGAGTGGCATACCAAACCAATGCCGCTTTCTAAACTACCTACAGCAATTCTAGGAAGACGTTTCCGTCTTGAGGGACAATAGCAAATTCCACAAGTACTAGTACAATGGTAGGGCCAACATGCTGCAGATGCTACTTAGATGGATACCTTGGAGTTTCGCGTCCACTTTCCAAACTTTGTCCTTGAGGACAAGGACAATTTATCAGGAGAGGCAATTGATATGATGCATAGGAAGGAGTTGTTAGATACTCCATTCAAGGTGTATCAACGAAGAAAAGAGAAATAAAATGTAACCATTAGTACTATAATAGTATACTATATAAACATTACTTAATAAATAATAGATATTAGAGGCAGTGATAGAATTAAGGGTATACTTGTGAATATTCTATAAGAGTGAGGGCAGTAGCATGGCTGACATGGAAAGGTGGACGGGGAGAGAGAAGAAGAAGGCTGATGTGAATAAGCAAGTGGTTGGAGAGCAACATATTGGAACAGAATTAGTTAGAACCGAAGGCTGACGTGGATGTGGGAAGGTGCGAGAATAAAAGAAAGAGGAAGGAGGGAAAAGAAGGTAGAGTATATACACAAGTGAGCAAATGACCTTATGGAGATCAAGTGGCTCCGGCTGAGCTTGAGCTCAAGTACCTCCAATTTGATACTTGTTTACATGAATTAATTGCTATTATCTTATTCTTGTGTGTGATCTAGAGTAAGTATTCTAGAAAGTAAGTGTTTGTGATTAAATTCCTCCCTAGGTGCTTATCACTTAGCTTTTTCATTTACATCAAATTTCAAGAACATTTTGGTTTGTCATATCAATAGAATTTCACCAAGGATTTCTAGGAGAGAGGTGAACAAACTCCGATGCCTTATGTCGTACTTCAATAGGAAAGTCAGCTACACATCTAATTCTTGGAATTGATTCTCTCTTTCCCTCTCTTTCTCTATATTGCAACAAACAAGGGTTCAACCCATGAAACCCAATATCAAGAAAATTTTTTGATGTAAACCCAATCAAAGAAATATTTATTTTCCTCAAGATTCAATCACGAGCCCTTAAATACCCATGAAGAGCTCCAAAAGCATGGAAATTTGCTTAAAACGAAAACAACTCAATTGGAAATTTTTGCTTATGTGAATGACTTATAAACTTAAATTAAACAAAAGTTATGGCATATAAATTCAAGGAAAATGACAGGCACCTAATAGGAAAAAGGCAAAGAGAGAAGAAAAGTAGGAATTTTTATCTTTGGAAAGTGAACCTAGAGGATAGTATGTTGAATGAGTCGTTAAACCCATAGAAATATATTGCTAGAAACATAACTCTCATCACATGAATGCTCGTGTACCTCATCTAAATTGGATTTTTCCACTTGAACGAGAGGATTGAGTTCGTTGAGCCATCCTCCTTGCTAATGCTCGCCTTTAGAGTTAGGGCTTAAATCGGGTCGCCAAAGTGATCCAAACTGTTGCGATAATATGAATTTCAACGATGATGTGGTATTTTAGGTCCTGATTTAGGGAAGTTTAATTAGGGATTAGGGTTTTGATTTCGGGAAATAGAATAGTGTCGTTGGATTTGGGATTTGGGTTTAAGATACTGGACTCTAACATCCTCTTAATGGTTTCCTCCATTTTGTAAGATTTTAATTGTAAAGGTCCCGCTAGCAATTAGTAATGGAATAAAAAGTACGCAATAGCTAAAGAAAAGTTCGATAGAAGATAGATGATCTCCGAGAATATCTATTTTTAACAATTTTCTACATTAAAAATGTGATGTATAGATAATAAAGTGATTCGCATTGCAAGATACATGTAGATCATTCATCTAATAAGATTTGTAAAGATTTGCAAAGGTATTTATTTACAAGAAAGATTTGAAAAGGATTTGCTTTAAGATTTATTTTGTTGATCTGATTTGATTTTTTATTTTGAACAAGATTGCAATAAGGAATTTGCTTTAGTATAAATAAATAAGTACATACACATATACATACATATATATATTTATATGTCCATTTATCTATCTTATTATTAAGCAAATATCATTCCTTTTAGACTTTACATTTTCATCCATAAAATTCCTAAAAATACCTTTAAACAATTTAATATATTTGGCATAACCAATACGCAGTTTTTTTTTTTTTTTTTCTTTTTTTTTTTTTTTTATTTTTAAATGTAACCCCTTTATCTTTATACACCATTTTCATATTCTTGAAAGTAATTGTTTGGCAATTCATTTAAGTTTGGCACCCATATTATGGGTGTATAGTCTACTAGTATAGTACTATATATAAGACTCATACTCGCAATGGGTGTATTAAAAACAATATATTTAATAAATTAGTAATAAAGTATGAATCACGAACTGATAGGAATAAAAATCCAACAAGACCTATCATTAGGGGAAGAACTAAAGGATTTCAAATCTTGGCATTGAGGGCCCATTTTGAGCAAATCGACCTCGGAATTATTTATATATCAACCTCTTTTCTATTATTCTTGTATTGTGTTTTCCAACAGACACACTTATCATATTCTATAGGGCAATGGACAAACTTCCTCATACTCAGCTTGTGGGTTATCCATGGACCGACCTGAACCGGCGATAAGTTGGGTCGATGGATCCTATAGAAGATCGACATCTTGAAGACTATTTCTTTTATATATTTCTTCTTTTATGAACTATTTTGGTTGTATTTTGGTTTTGGGACACTTTTATTTCCTTGTAATTTTCATTTAGGGATAGTCACCTTAAAAGTGGCAAACTTGTAATTTCGAGCACTTTTTAACCCTAGGAGTAGCAAGTATAAATACTTGCTCAAGAGAGGGTTTGAGGAGGCCATTTTTGCAGAATAAACACTTCACATTTCGTGAGAGGGCTTAGGGTTTTCCTAATTCCAAATTCTCTTATCAATTTCAATCTCAAGAAGTTGAAATTGTGGCGAGTGCAACAAGGAGAAATCGTGAGTAATATCGATTCCTTATTGTTGTTTTCCATTTCATCACTAGTGCGTCATATCTAGGTTGATTTGGAGGTTCTTGGACTTGTTTTAATTTGCAATTCGTGATCAATAGCTTGTTATAGGATTGATTGTGTTGATATATGATATCATTCTCTTCATTGTGACGTGAATTGGATAGTTGAGGGAAGGGTTGGAATTTGCGGTTTGACCCATTTGTTTTCTTGATTTGATTCACGTAGGTTTCAATTATAATTGTTATTATTTGATGAAGATTACTTGTTTGGATTGATAATAGCAATTGGAGCTCTTTGGATTTCATTCCATTGCCTTAGGATTTCTGCATTTATCTAGTCAACTGAACCGGTTTTTGTGTTTTGTGAATTGAGGAGTTTTCCTTGATTCTTTTGATTGTGCTTGAGCTTGGAATTTAGGCACATCACAAACATTACTTTATACCTAATCTAAGGAGTCAAATAAAAAGAATAATACATGCAAATATATAAAGAAGCTAATACATAAATTGCTATAAGAGTAAGAAATTTTTGGAATATGATACAATTTTTATTGACTTAATAATATAGTAGCAAATGTGCACACATGAAGTGTGTGCATAAATTATAAATTGTACATATAACCAATTATTAGAAAAAAAAAATATGTTAACGAGATCCACATGGACTAATATGCCTATCCCGCAAAAACTTTAGGTAGATGTGGCACATTCAATTAAGAACATCAAGATTGTATCATGCAGAAGATCAATCTAGTAATTTCTCTAATGAAGGTGCAACTTAAGTGGGATCTAATCAGAGCTTTAGCCTATTTCTAGGATTCTAGGCCATCATCATTTGATTTTGGGACTTACAAATTGGCACCTACCTTAATGGAGTACACCCAATTGCTTAGGGCCCCTACTATGGAAAATGGAATAGTGACCCCAAACTTGGAAGCCTAACTCGTGAATGTATTCTACCATTTGTTAGGGATCAAGAAAGGTGAAATTGCTGAATCATTGATTGAATGTAAGACAAGTGTATTCGACTTCCCACATTGGGTAGTTGGTATGAGTATCCATTAATGTGTCTCAATAGATGAGACATTTTTTGTGGAGGGTATGATAATTAGCAAAGGAACCACATCAATGCATTTATATTGGCAGCATTTGCAACCATTCTTTTCCTACAAGGGTGATCCAACGTCCATTTTAGGGTAGCTGAATTAGGCTCTAAATTTTTTATAGGTAAATCCTACATCTTGATAATATTAGGAGAACAAATCTAGGCTGTTAATTTCGTGGAACAACAAGGTCATGGCATGTTCAAGGGAGGGCCTACCTTGTTAATAGTATGTTTTCTCAACCACATTAAGAAATTTGGAGTAGATTTGATGAGGGGGTCCTTAACTCCATAAGTAGACATAGTGGATAATTTTGCTACTCGGGTTAAGTTACCTAGTGACACATTAACTCGGCAATGGTACTGGTTACTCAAGATGATTTAGCAGAGAGATATCGCATGGATGGCTAGGTGGAACCATTGCACAAAAGCCATACTTAGATGTGATGAATATCCAAGTGTACCCCTAATTGGAATTATGGGCTACACGAGTTATTTCCTAACCCAAGTTGTAGGATAGTTAGGCCTCTTATAGGACATTACCTACCTAGGGTCATTGGAATGAGTAACCCTCAACTATTAAGGTGCTAACATACCATTGAAAACCAAGATTACACGCCTCAATAATATCAAGGAGTTATGGGAGAATGGGGAGGTGAAGAAAATAGTAGACCTAGGGGAGTTAGATGGAAGGATTGGGGCCCATAAGGCTACTCGAGAGTTCATCTACGATTTTATGAAGAACACTAGTCAAGCGCAATATGAGTCCCCCGATGTGTTCAAACATGAGCCACAACCACAAAATTCGACCCTAGAAGAGGGGGGAGACAAAGCCACCATACAAGAAAAGGTAGAGGTCTGATATCAAAAATGGAAGAAGGCTGCAAATTACTAGAAAAAGAAGTGTAGGCAGCCCCAACAAGTTATCAAGTATTTAAGAGACCAATTAAGAGAAAAGGATGAGCAAGTTCGACGACTGATGGAGGAAGTAGAAGCAATTCAACCAAGACATTATAGGAGAAAAGCATAGTATAGCTACGTTCTTTTTTTTAAAAAAAAAAAGAAAAAAAATGATTTACTAGTTTACTTTCCTTTATTTCAAATAGAACTTGACATCTTCAGATCATGTAATTATTTAAACATTAATAAAAGTTTGCAGTTTTATGAGTCAGATTAAATTCCACATTACTATTCAGTTACTATTTGTAACATTATTTATGTACCATATAGGTTTTCCTTACCAAAAAAATAAAAATAAAAAATAAAGGAAATGAAATGAAAATTTCAAAAATGAAAAGAAGAAGAAGAAGAAGAAGAAGAAAGAGATAATAGTTTTTCCATAAAAATATCTAGTAAATGTCTATTACTTTTAGGTTGTAAATAGTAACTACTCTTATATTATCTCTTTCCAAGTGCCATCCTTTAATAATTCATTGCCTTTCTATAACCTTAAGTTTTATCTATGTAAAATAATTATTTCTTTTTATGGATTGTCAAAGTCCATTATTCCTATCACTTCTCATGGCTTCAATGTCTCCAAGATGTCAATTTTGCAATAAATTTGGTCAATTCTCTAGACATGTATAAAGCATAAGTGTCCCTTGTACTTTATGTCACTTAAGATTCCTAGTGATGTTGAAGTTTAGGAATTTCGATTATCCCTTAGTAAAATAAGAACCTTAATCATCCCTTAGAAAGCTCAAGAACTTACATTATCCTTTAATTAGAATATTTAAGAGTCCCAATCATCCTGAAGTTTGGGAACTTCAGTTGTCCCTCAATAAAATAAAAACCTTAGCCATCCTTAAGTTTAAGAGCCTCACTTGTTCCTTGAGAAGAAAATAGGATCTTTAGTCATCCTCGAATTTAGGAACTTTAGTTATCCCTTATTGTTAAAATAGGAACCATAATCATCCTAAAGTTAAGGAGCTTTAGTTATCCCTTATTTAAGTAAAAGCTGTAGTTGTCATTTGAAAGCTCAAAAGCTTTAGTCATCTAGAACTCTAATCATGTTAAGTAACAATAAAAAGTACTTAAAACAAGAGTATTTTTTCAATTTTTTTTAAATTGAAAATAAATAATGATAATAAAAAGGGAAACATTGCTAACAAGAGGAGATTTTCATAAAGCTTTGGAAAGTTACTCTTCTGTAGATTTGCCTAGCTCAAAGCTCATAAATTAGTCACTTTTAACCCTAAAAGCTAGCAATGAGCCACATATCAATAACTAAAACCCTGATGTATGAAATTGATCACTTTAGGAGACCATTGGAACTTAACCCCAAAAGGTAACCAAGAAAGCACAAAATGAAATACTTGATTCTCAAAAATTGGTAGAGATGTAATTTGTTCATTTACCAACACACCAAGGAAGTCCCAAACATAAGACCCTAAGCTCAAACACAAATTCTAAAAAACATAAAGTTTGTTTAGTCTTCTAACCAACTAAACTATGCTGGGGCACCCAAAGGACTGAGCTCTTTAATTGAGTTTAAGGCAATTAATTTAGGGCATTTCTAAAGTAGCCAATGGGACCTTTGTTTAACCCCATCAATCTAGTATGGAGCAAACCAAGTGAAAGTTAAGTAGAGATGATAAAAAAAAAAAATTGTATAGGGGAAAGGTATCTCATTGTTTGAAAATTTAGAATGAGAAGAGGTAAACTATGCCCTAAATACTGACCTTAAACATATTTGAGACTTAAGTGATGTCACAGTAAGAATTTGGACTCATTCCTTGAAGGAGGTCTATCTTGAATTTGGTACATAGGTTAAGGTGATGGTAGGCATTCATTTCTCTAGCCTAAACACTATTATCCATTACTAACCCCATGGAGCCATTTTAGAGAAAAAAACATCAGGGCAATTGAGAGGATAAGGGTATCAATTGAGAGAAAAGGATGAAACTAATTTATGCTTGCCTTAGTCACATCGATTCAAGAGTAATCATTGTTATGGATACCTTATTTCCATAAGATGAAGAGTCTCCATTTAGAAGTCATGTGCATCTCCATGCACATATCACACTCAATTTTAAGGGTAAAATCATCCCCATTCCCTCAAAAGCTTGCTAAGGAAAAAGGGGTTAAAAAAAAAACAAAAAGAAGAGAGAAAAATCTATGTAGATATGGAGGAGCTATTACACTGGGTGATCAAGGTAGAGAAGCAGTTAAAGTATAGGGGAACTTCAAAATCTATGATGACTTCCAACCCTTCATGGAAGTCAAATTGGAATAAGAATACTACAAACTTGAAACCAAAAGAGGATGTGAAGGCCAAGAGTCTAGTTACTTCTTCTAAGGGTAAATCTGACACTAAACCACTTACTAGAACTCGTGATGTCAGATGTTTTGGGCATCAGGGGTATAGACATATCACATCCTAATGTCCAAATCAAAGGGTTATGATCATTCACAATAATGGAGATGTGGAAAGTATTAGTTCTAATGACGATGATACATCACCATTAGAGGATTATAATGAAGTCGATTTTAAAGGACCTATGAGTGGAGAGTTGTATGTTACTAGGCGAGTTCTCAACACTCAACCTCAAAGTGATGGTGAAGGGGTTTAATGTGAGCACATTTTTCATACCCAATGTTATGTGCAGGATAAGGTATGTAGCTTGATCATTGATAGTGGTAGCTGCACTAATGTTGCTAGTACCTTGTTGGTTGATAAGATGAGGTTGAATGATGTAAAACATCCAAATCCATATTGATTGTAGTGGTTGAATGAGTGTGTGGAAGTGAAAGTGACCTGATAGGTACTTATTTCTTTTTCTGTCGAGGATTATCATGATGAGGTAATGTATGATGTAGTTCCCATGCAGGCTAGTCACATATTATTGGGTCAACCATGGCAGTTTGATAGGAGAGTGATGTATGATAGGTACAAGAACCAATATTCTTTTATTCTAAACAAAAGGAAGGTGGTTTTAACCCTATAGAAACCATGGGAGGCTTGTGAGGATCAGGTTCGGATAGCAAAAGAGTTTAAAGAGAAACACATGAGTATACAAGAAAAGAGTGAAAAAAAAAAAGAAAAGAGTGAAAGACAAACACTAGTGAACTAAGAGAGAAAAGATTCTGAAACATTAAGTGGAGAGAAAATTGCAAAGAAAAGTGAGGTAAAGAGTGCAATACTAGTAGGGAAACAACTACTTGTACTTATGTACAAGGATGTGTATTTTACTAACACTGACTTAAACTCTTCTTTGCCCAGTACGGTGGTATCTCTTTTGCAGGAGTATGAAGACTTGTTTCTTGGAGAGGTACCAAAGGGTCTACCTCCACTACGGGGTATTGAGCATCAAATGGATTTTATCCCATGCGTGTCTATTCCTAATCAGCCCACTTACTAGACTAATCCTAAGGAGACAAAGGAAATCTAAAAATAGTTTGATGATTTGATAGAGAAAGGGTTCGTGAGAGAAAGCCTGAGTCCATGTTCAGTTCCTGTCATTTTGGTTCCCAAGAAGGATGGAACATGGCAAATGTGTGTTGACTGTTAAGCAATCAATAAGATCACAGTTAAGTATAGACATCCTATCCCAAGACTTGATGCTATGCTTGATGAATTGCATGGTGCTTGTTTGTTGTCTAAAATTGATTTAAAGAATGGCTATTACTAAATTCGCATGAAAGAGGGAGATGAATGGAAAACTTCTTTTAAAAGTAAACATGAGTTATATGAGTAGATGGTAATGCCTTTTGGATTAACAAACACACCTAGTACGTTTGTGAAGTTAATGAATCAAGTTCTTCGTAATTTCATTAGGAAGTTTGTTATTGTATACTTTGATGACATTTTAGTTTATAGCAGGACTTTAAATGATCATGTTCAGCATTTGCAATGCATGTTCACTATTTTGAGAGAAAACAAGTTATATGTGAACTTAAAGAAATGCACCTTTTGTATGGAAACTGTAGTTTTTCTTAGGTTTGTTGTAGGTGCAAATGGGATTGCGGTGGATGAGGAAAAGGTGAAGGCAATTCGGGAGTAACCAACACCAAGGAATGCAAGTGAAGTCACGAGCTTCCATGGATTGGCAAGCTTTTATAGGAGATTTGTAAGGGATTTTAGTTCCATAGCTACACCTCTAAATGATCTTGTTAAGAAGAATGCTGAATTTAAGTAAACTAAACTGCATGAGCAGGCTTTTCAGACCTTGAAAGGTAAGTTGACTAATGCACCCATACTAGTTTTACTAAATTTTGAGAAGGTCTTTGAGATTGAATGCGATGCTTCCGGGAAAGGTATAGGTGGTGTGTTGATGCAGGAGTCCAAGTCAATCGCTTATTTTAGCAAAAAACTTAATGGTGTTGCACTAAATTATTTAGTATATGATAAGGAGTTATATGCTTTAGTTAGGACCTTGCAAACTTAGCAAAATTACTTATGGCCTAAGGAGTTTATCATTCATTCCGATCATGAGAGTTTAAAGTTCTTGAAAACTCAAGGTAAGTTGAACAAGAGGCATGCTAAGTGGCTAGAATTTATTAAGAAATTTCCATAAGTGATTAAATACAAGCAAAGAAAAGAAAATTTGGTAGCTAATGCACTTTCTCGAAGGTATTCTCTTTTGACTTCTCTGCATACTAAATTGCTTAGATTTGAACTCATTAAAGAATTGTATGAGAATGATGCTAATTTTGGTCAAATTTGGGCCACTTGTGCAGAGTCTGGGTATTTGGATTTCTATAGACATGATGGATATTTGTTTAAGAAAGATAGGTTATGTGTACCTAAAAGTTCAATGCATGAATTTTTGGTGAGGGAAACACATGGGGGTAGTTTAATGGGACACTTTAGTGTTAAAAAGACTTTGGATATTTTACATGAACATTTCTATTAGCCAAAGATGAAACATGATGTGCAAACTGTGTGTGATAAGTGCATTGCATGTAGACAGGTTAAGTCTAAACTAATGATGAGATCCATGAAGGGAGCCAAGCCGAAAGATGGAATGTGGATCCTCTTGAAGTGCCACCTGGACCGATCACAAGAAATTGAGCGAAATGATTCAAGGAAGCACTTAACGGGTTGATAAAGGATGTCCACAAAATCGAAAAGGATTGGAGCAATCATGAAGTTGGAAAGGATTGGAACAACCATGGGAATGCCCTTGCTCTTGTACAAGTCATAACGGATACGGGTTGAAGAGGGTGTGTTTTTACAAGGCACGGTCATGTAGGAGTCTGAAGGTTACACAAAATCATACATGGTCATATACACGGCTAAAAGGCACAGCCGTGTATCGTGTCAAGAAAATCCATAGAAAGATACACGTCTAGAATTATACGGTCGTGTATATACCCAACGCCAGCTCCAAGGCCGCCGGCCTTCATGTCCTTGTTTTGTTATTTTTACATAACTTATTGAAGTGATGTCATTTTGGAGCTTTATTGTTATGAATTGTAAACCCTAATATAAAGCTCCTAGGGTTTAGAACATATAGAATATAGAACATACAACATTGAAGTTTGAAAAAAACACTTTTGAGAGAATTCCTCTCTTGGTTCTTTAAAGAACTAATTTAGAACTTATCGGATTTTTGTTCCATGGCGTTCATCCCGACTTATCAATCAGTCTTTCATCCCGATTGTGGTGTCTACATATTATACCAAGGTTCTTATCTCACTTATAGGCAATGGGTTGCGGTTTCCACTTGAGTGTGTTTGGTATCTTGGGTAGCAAATTCCGAACGTATTGGTATTGGGTTTCGTCACATGTTAGCGTGGTTCGTATCAGTTTGGTATAAGAGCAAACCAATTTCGTATTAGTTTAGTATCAGAGCTTAGGTTTGTTAACACATCAGTTCGGTTTGAGGAAGGTAACATCAAAACCCTAACTCCAATCATTCATATCAATTGTTCATAGTCAATTTCATAGTGTTAATTTTTTATTGAAAGTGTAGTACCTACTATTCAATTTTGTTACAAAAAAAAAAAGGAAGAATCACGACAAAAAAAAAGGAACATGATCAAGAGTAACAAACAAAGGAAAAAAAAAATCGAAAAGAAAAAGAGGAAAATTTCGAGCCCTAGAGTTGTTTTGAATTCTACGGAAGGGAATTGGTGTAGTTTGGGTTAGTTCCAAGAGAATTGAGAAGAGGAATTGGTGAGTTGATATCATTATTGCTTTTGAGAATATACGAGTGACTGTGTGATATCATCCTTTGAGCGAAACACATAAGGGAGTGTATCGTAAGGCTTAATCATATATATATTTGTGTTCGTGCTAACCTTTTTTCTGCAGGAACTATGTCGAGACAACATTCTCTTGAAAGTGAGAAGGGAAGGTTTGATTCTAGGTTAGTGATTGATGCATTGAGGGGTGAGATGAAAAGGATGTTTTAGGAGGGGATGGAATAAATTCATGAGACGGTAGAGCAAAGACTAGAGCAATCTAAAAACGTCTTCCAAGGGTGTAAGAGGGAGAGTTGTTCTAGGAGAGTACCAAGGGGTGGAGATGAAATGTCGGATGATGAATTTGATGAACCTTCTGTCGGGAGCTATAGAGGTTATAGTGGTAGGAGTAGAAGAACTAGGGATTGGGAAGATAGAGGAGATAAGAATAGAGAGGATAATCAATTGAGTAATATAAAGATGAAGATTCCTCCTTTCCAAGGGAAGAATGATCCCGAGGTGTACTTAGAGTGGGAGAAGAAGGTGGAGATGGTGTTTGATTGTCATAACTATAGTGGGAGAAAGAAAGTGAAACTTGCTACCATTGAATTTTCGGATTATGCCATAGTGTGGTGGGATCAACTAATGTTGAATAGAAAAAGGAATGGTGAACCACCTATTGAGTCTTGGGAAGAGATGAAGCGGGTGATGAAGAAGCGGTTTGTGCCTGCGTATTACTATCGTGAATTGCACAATAAATTGCAAACTCTTAGGCAGGGAAGCCAAAGTGTGGATGAGTACTTCAAGGAGATGGAAGTAACGATGATCAGGGCGAATGTAGAGGAGGATAGAGAGGCTACCATGACTAGGTTTCTTGCTGGATTGAATAGAGAAATTCAAAATGTCATAGAATTGCGGCATTATGTAAAATTGGAAGATATGGTTCATATGGCTATAAAGATTGAGAACCAACACAGGAGGAAAGGTAGTAGTAATGCATGGTTTCAACAGGGTACTGGTTCATCCACTTGGAAGACTAACCAATGGAAGAAGGAAGAAAAGCCTTTATCCACCAAACCAAAAGGAGTGCAGAGGCAAGCGGGTTCTACTCCTGGTAAGCAAGGTAAACCCGATTCTTCTACTCCTAAAAATCGTGACATTAGATGTTTTAAATGCCAAGGTAGAGGCCATATTGCTAGTCAATGTCTAAATAGGCATGTGATGATTCTGCTTGATGATGGTGAGTATGGGACTGAGGGGGATAGTGAAGAAGATGATATGCCTCCATTAGAGGACGCTAGTGATGATGAGGAGCCTACAATAGGAAGGTTAGTGGCAGTAATGAAACGAGCTTTGAATGTGCAGGTGAAGGAAGAAGAGGAGGTGCAAAGAGAGAATTTCTTTCATACTAGATGTTATCTAGGTGATCATATTTGCAGTTTGATCATTGATGGAGGAAGTTGCACCAATGTGGTGAGTAATTTTATTGTTGAGAGGCTGGGACTCAAGACTACTACACACCCTAGTCCATATAAATTGCAATGGTTGAATGATAGTGGTGAGACTAAGGTGAGTAAGCAAGCCTTGATTGCTTTTCGCATTGGTAGGTATGAGGATGAGGTGTTATGCGATGTGGTGCCAATGCAAGCGTGTCATATGTTGTTGGGGAGGCCATGGCAGTTTGATAGGAAGGTTGTTCATGATGGCTTTTCTAACAAGTATACGCTTGTTCACCAGGGGAAAAGCTTTAATCTTAAACCTTTAACACCTAAACAGGTGTATGAGGATCAGTTGCAGCTACAACGGTTTTTTGCAAAACATAAGGTGAGTGAAAAACAGAGGGAGAGTGAGAGAGCAAAAGACAGCGAGAAAGAAAAGGAATACAAAAGTCGATCTCAAAAGGAAAAAGAGAGAAAGGCTAGAAAGAGTGTGAGAGACCAAGTTGAAGGGGGATCAACTTTGGTGGTGAGTGAAAAGGAAAGTGCAGCCTTACAAAAGGAGAGTTGTGTGGCAAGAGCGAGTGTAGTGAGGAGAGCGTTAGTGATGAAGTAACCTATGTTGTTGCTAGTTTTTAAAGAAACTTGTTTAAATACTAACGAACTATTTAACTCTTTGCCTAGTGTGGTTGTGTCTATTGTGTAGGACTTCGAAGACGTCTTCCCTGAGGAGGTTCCAAAGGGATTACTACCTATTCATGGTATTGAGCACCAAATTGACCTTGTACCTGGAGCATCGATTCTAAACAAACCAGCGTATAGGAGTAATCCAGAGGAGACAAAGGAACTCCAAAGGCAGGTCGATGAATTAATGGAGAAGGGGTACGTGAGAGAAAGCATGAGTCCATGTGCAGTGCTTGTGATTTTGGTGCCTAAGAAGGATAGGTCATGGAGAATGTGTGTTGACTGCTACACCATCAACAACATCACGGTAAAGTATCGTCATCCCATTCCTCGCTTAGATGACATGTTAGATGAGTTACATGGTCTAGTGTCTTTTCCAAAATTGATTTGAAAAGTGGATATCACCAAATTAGAATGAAAGAAGGTGATGAATGGAAAACCGTATTCAAAACGAAATATGGATTGTATGAGTGGTTAGTAATGCCTTTCGGTTTAACTAACACACCTAGTACTTTTATGAGACTTATGAACCATGTTTTAAGGACTTTTATTGGCAAATTTGTGGTTATCTATTTTGATGATATTCTTATTTACAGCAAGAGTTTGGAAGACCATATATCTCACTTGAGGGATGTTTTAGAAGTGCTTCGAAACGAGCAATTATATGCTAACCTCAAGAAGTGCACTTTTTACACAGACAAACTTGTGTTTCTTGGTTTTATTATTAGTGCACAGGGGATACAGGTTGATGAAGAAAAGGTTCGTGTGATCTAAGAATGGCCTAGTCCAACTAATGTAAGTAATGTGTGGAGTTTCCATGGACTAGCGAACTTTTACAGGAGATTTGTGAAGGATTTCAGCACCATTTCAGCACCACTTATTGAGGTAATTAAGAAGAACGTGGGGTTCAGATGGGGAGAGCAACAAGAGAAGGCCTTTTAGTCGCTTAAAAATAAGCTGACTCAGGAGCCATTACTTGCTTTACCTAATTTTGCTAAAACGTTTGAAATTGAGTGTGATGCTTCAGGATTAGGTATTGGAGCAGTGCTCATGCAGGAGAGAAGACCAATTGCATTCTTTAGCGAGAAGCTAAGTGGGGCAACCTTGAACTACCCTACTTATGACAAGGAGTTATATGCATTGGTTCGCGCACTAGAGACTTGGCAATACTATCTTTGGCCAAAAGAGTTCGTAATCCACACTGACCATGAATCCTTTAAGTACTTGAAGGGACAACACAAGCTAAACAAAAGGCATGCTCGTTGGGTGGAGTTCATCGAAACATTTCCCTATGTCATCCACTACAAGCAAGGTAAAGAGAATGTCATTGTTGATGCACTTTCTAGAAGGTATGCTCTTATCTCTACTCTTAGTTCTAGACTGCTTGGTTTTAAGCACATTAAGGAATTGTATGCTACTGATTGAGATTTTTGTGAAGAGTATGTGCATTGTGAGAAGAGTGGTCATGGTAAATTTTATAAACATGAAGGATTCTTGTTTAGAGAGAGTAAATTATGCATTCCAAATTGTTCCTTAAGAGAACTACTAGTGAGAGAGTCTCATGGAGGAGGTTTAATGGGACATTTTGGAGTAGCTAAAACCTTAGGGGTATTGCAAGAACACTTCTATTGGCCTCACATGAAACGAGATGTTGAGAGGATTTGCGAGTGATGTGTCACGTGTAAGTAAGCAAAATCTAGAGTCCAACCTTAAGGGCTTTATACCCTACTTCCCATTCCTCATGAGCCTTGGGTAGATATTTCCATGGATTTTGTGTTAGGATTACCTAAGTCTAGGCATGGTCGAGATTCTATTTTTGTAGTTGTGGATAGATTTTCTAAGATGGCACATTTCATTCCTTGTCACAAAACAGATGATGCTTGCAATATTGCTAATTTGTTCTTTAGGGAAGTTGTGAGATTACATGGTATGCCTAGAACAATCGTATCGAATAAAGATGTTAAGTTCTTGAGCTACTTCTGGAAGACCATGTGGGCTAAGTTAGGAACTAAGTTATTGTTTTCTACTACTTGTCATCCACAGACTGATGGTCAAACTGAGGTAGTAAATCGAACTTTATCTACTTTGTTGAGTACTGTCATTAAAAGGAACATTAAAAGTTGGGAGGATTGTTTGCCGCATGTTGAATTTGCCTATAATCATACAGTGCATTCTGCTACTAAGTTTACTCCTTTTGAAATTGTGTATGGTTTTAATCAACTAACACCTTTGGATTTATCACCTTTGCCTATTTCTGAGTATGTTAATCTAGATGGCAATAAGAAGGCAGAATTTGTTAAACAGATCCATGAGAAGACAAGGCTAAACATTAAGCGAAGAACAGAGCAGTATGTTAAACAAGCCAATAAGGGTCGTCGACAAGCTGTCTTTGAACCTGGAGACTGGGTTTGGGTTCACATGTGCAAAGAGCGGTTTCTTGTGCAGCGTCAATCTAAATTACTTCCTAGAGGCGATGGACCATTTCAAATTCTTAAGTGCATCAATGATAATGCATACAAGATAGATTTACCAAGTGAGTATCAAGTAAGTGCTACGTTTAATATTACTGATCTGAGTCCTTTTGATGTAGGTGATGATTTGAGGACAAATCCTTTTCAAGAGGAGGGGAATGATGAGATCCATGGAGGAAGCCAAGCCGAAAGATGGAATGCGGATCCTCTTGAAGTGCCACCTGGATCGATCACAAGAAATCGAGCGAAACGATTCAAGGAAGTACTTAACCGGTTGATAAAGGATGTCTACGAAACTGGAAAGGATTGGAGCAATCATGAAGTTGGAAAGGATTGGAACAACCATGAGAATTCCCTTGCTCTTGTACAAGTCATAACGGATATGGGTTAAAGAGGGCGTATCTTTACAAAGCACGACCATGTAGGAGTCTGAAGGTTACACAGAATCATACATGGTCATATACACGGCTAAAAGGTACGGCCGTGTATAGTGTCAAGAAAATCCACAAAAAGATACACGTCTAGAAGTACACAGTCATGTATATACCCAATGCCGGCTCCAAGGTCGCTAGCCTTCATTCCAATGCCACCGCCCTTCATGTCAACACCGCCGGCCTTCATGTCCTTGTTTTGTTATTTTTACGCAACTTATTGAAGTGATGTTGTTTTAGGGCTTTATTGTTACGAATCGTAAACCCTAATATGAAGCTCCTAGGGTTTAGAACATATAGAATATAGAACATACAACATTGAAGTTTGAAAAAAACACTTTTGAGAGAATTCCTCTCTTGGTTCTTTAAAGAACTAATCTAGAACTTATCGGATTTTTATTCCGTCGCATTCATCCTGACTTATCAATCGATCTTTCATCCCGATTGTGGCATCTACATATTATACCAAGGTTCTTATCTCACTTATAGGCAACAGGTCGCAGTTTCCACTTGAGTGTGTTTGGCATCTTGGGTAGCAAATTCCGAACATATTGGTATTGGGTTTCGTCACACGTTGGCGTGGTTCGTATTAGTTTGGTATCAGAGTAAACCGATTTCGTATCAATTAATGCCCCATTAGGAATACATTCCATTGCCTGCATCTAATCAACCTTGGACTGACATTTCTACGGATTTTGTACTAAGGTTACCACGCTCTCAAAGTGACAAGGATAGCATATTTGTTGTTGTCGATAGGTTTAGCAAGATGGCTCATTTCATTGCCTATTCTAAAACTAATGATGCACGACATATTGCTAAATTGTTCTTTAAGGAGATCGTGCGGTTACATGGGTTGCCTAGATCCATTGTGAGTGATAGAGATGTGAAATTCTTGAGCCATTTTTGGTGTACTTTGTGAAATAAGCTAGGCACTAAATTGTTGTTCTCTACTGTTGCACACCCTCAAACTGATGGTCAGATGGAAGTAGTCAATAGGACTCTTTCAACCATGTTACATGTCGTAATTCATAAGAATTTAAAACAATGGGAGACATGTTTACCTCATGTAGAATTTGCATATAACAGGACTATGCATTCCACTACATCATGTTCTCCATTTGAGGTTATGTGTAGCTTTAACCTGTTGACTCCATTAGATATTTTGCCTTTGCCTATTAACAAATTTGTTGATCTTGATGGAAAGAAAAAGGCAGAATTTGTTAGGGAATTTCATGTTGAAGTTTGGACTAACATTGAGAAGAAAAATGGGCACTATGCTCGTCAGGCCAATAAAGGTCGTGTAAAGACCGTTTTTCATCTAGGAGACTAAGTGTGGGTGCATTTGAGAAAGGAGAGACTTGTAGAGTAGAGGAAGTTGAAATTACACCCTAAGGGAGATGGACCTTTTCCAGTATTGGAGTACATTAATGATAACGCTTGCAAGATTGACTTACCAAGTCACTATGGTAATATAAGCTCAACGTTTAATGTTTCTAACCTTACTTTATATGATGTAGTTGATTCGAGGACGAATCTTTTGGAGGAAGGAGTGAATGATGAGGATCAACTAGCATCAAGCGTTCCTGAACCGAAGTCCAATGATCCACTACATGGTATTGGAGGTCTAATGACAAGAGCTAGAGCTAAGCAGATGAGTGAAGCTTTGTAAGGATTAGTGATGAATCCACAAGAGAGGGAACCAAGCTATGCTAAGGGAGAATCGACCTTTATTCACTTGATTCAAGCTTACATAAAGGTGGACAGAGATATGAGAGCAGTAGGATGAAAATTATAGTAAAGAACTTTAAGCCGCTGGTTTAAAAGGGGAATTGGACTGGGTTAAAGGCCGCCTGGCCATATGCCATTTGTTTTATTTTTCTTTTATTTTTTCGGCCCTTCTCAAGTTAAGGCCGGTTTTCTATGTTGGAAAGACTATTTTTTTTAGGTTTTGTGCGAAATAATAAAAGCTCCTTGTGAGGGAGGGGATGGAACAACTTCAACATTTTGAATATACATATTGGAGAGACTCTCTAATACGATTCCAAGAGCTAAGATACGAGCGTCAAAGAAAACAAAGTCAATCTGAGCTCTAGGTGGTAGTACAGGGTCCAAAAAAAAGGAGGACATAAGCGTCGAGAGGACCCAAGGCGAAGTTCGGCCAGCCTTAAGCTAGCCTTGAATAAAGGCCGGCCGAGTTAGCTTCAAAGCTGTCGGCCTAAATGAAGGCCGCCAGCCTTGGTGCTAGCCTAAGTGAAGGCCGCTGGCTTGTGGCACCGGCCTTGAATGGCTTCTTACAATTTTTTTAGGATGATATAAATAAGCATCCTTATGGTTTTTCGAGACAAAAAAATGATATCTTTGCTATAAACAGAAACACTTTGAGTGTGTGTGTGAATCCTCTTTGGGACTCTTGAATATTGAGAATTGATTTTCACTTTATTCGTATTGTTCTTATCAAATTCTTGGTTCCTATAGAATTTGTGGTGAGCATCGTTATTGAATTCTTAGAATTCTTTAACCTTAAGTTATTGATTTATAGAACGTGGTCTCTATCGTTCTATGATTTGATTGCGAATTACTTTAATTTTATCAATCTTGGCATCTATAGATTGGTAATTTTATCCATATCCTTTGATTTTACTTTGTTAGTACCAAAATCTAGAAAAAAAACCTAAAATTGTTATTGACATTTTGATTTGTGTGAAAAGGATTCGATTCCGAATTCGTATCGTTTGGTATCAGAGCAGAACGAGTTCGTATCACTCTCACTTTTTTCTTTGAGTATAAACTCCTCGATTTCCTCGATCTAAATGCTTGGGGAAATTAATTGATAACTAAGGTTTCAATCAATAGGTGTGGTTGGGGTCTAGTTTCGTCATAGCTTGTTCAAGACGATTGTTGAGGGATTCGATTCAAATAACCATTGATAGGTTCTACATTTAATATAACTAAGGTTTGCATCATGTGAACAACCAACCCCAACAACAAAATGGTGTGTCAAATTACTTCAAAATTGAAGTCTAATTCATGAGTTTGAACACTAAATTGATGGAAAGAACAAACAAGTGTATAAACTTCAATGGAATAACATGGAAATGAACTAGAATTCAATCTCAAATTGAAATGATCAAATTTGAAAATATATAACCCTAATTCATGTGATAAAAAAAAGTAACAAAAAAATTGTACTTATATATTACTCACTAAACATAATTTGTAAAACAATAAAAGTAAGATTGATATGACTCACAATCCACTCTAGTTGATTCTCGCTACAATTTAACTAAGAAATTGATAAGAGATATATTGCAATTAAAGGAAACCCCTCACGGCAACAAGTGTTTGATTTTCAAATTTGTCAAAAAGCTCCGTAAAAACCTTAGTTAGCAAGTATTTATACTTGTTCCTATTAAGGTAAAAATACACCAAAAATTACAAAAATGCCACTTAAGTGGCCGGTTCCCAAAACATAAATTACAAGTACAAAAATAAAATGGTCAATTCTCATAAGCAACAATTACAAATACAAATGGTCTTCAAGTAGCCAGTTCTTCACTTCAATTGAACAATTTGTGGGTCATTGGATGTGACTCCAAGAATGTCCTATAAGTTGATCCTTAGTGCATGTTATTTAGCTATCTTGTAAAACTAATAAATGTACCTGCTAAAGTGCAAAATAAAACATTATTAGATAAAATGTGGCCTTATGTGGATTCTAGGCTCATGCATCCAAGTTAGGTTTCCCCACTGCTGGAGCCACAAGGTCGATTCCCATCATCTCCTTAGGCCTCTAAAAGATTTGCCCTCAAATCTAAAGGGTCTTCTCTTGGACTGAAACCCAGTGTTTGTTTTTACTTGTTAGCTGGACTTCTAGAAGGGCTGGAGGTATTTCTAATCTATTCCTGGAAAGAGAGAACTTCAGACGGAGACATAGGAGTCAATACTATCTGTGTACCATCCTTTTAAAACATGTAAGTATTTTTGAACCTGTCATGTAATACCTTTCTATCAAATAACCAAGGTCTACCTAATAATAAGTGAAAGGCGCACATAGGAAGCACATTACAGATAATCTCATCACTGTATTTATCTCCTATACTGATTGACACATTTGCCCTCTGTGTAACATGTAGACTACCTCAATTGTATAACCAATGCAATTTATAAGGGCTGGGATATGGTCTAGTGGCTAGTTGTAAGTTATTTACTAATGCAACAGATATGACATTAGTGCAACTACCACCATTAATGAAAAGCACACATAGGTTACCTCAAATCCAATAAGGTTTGTGGAATAAGTTCTCCCTCTGTATATAAGGTTAAAACCCTGTGTAACACATTAATAGGTAAGCAATTTTCACCCTTTTTGTCTTCATGTGTCTTAGCGTTCTAATCATCATAATACTCCTGCAAGGCTATGGACAAATCTGTAGGCTCGATAGCTTCTTCCTCATCATCTTATTCATTACCCTCCATAACAGACATTACCCTTTTATTAGGACATGCTGCAGCCATATGTCCAAATCCCATGCATTTGAAACATTTAATCTAGTGTGTCTTCCCACTGGTTGACCTTAGTACTGTCTGCTTAACATCAGATCCAACTACCTCTTTGTGATGTGCCTAAAAGGGGGTTTATGCACATACAAATGAACTAAATTACAATCCTTAAAGGATGAGATCAAATTCGGTCCAAAAGGCAACAAATATTGCGTGACCCTAATTGTGTAAGTTATTCCGAAATGCTAAACTTCAAGAAAATAAAATCACAATGATGAAATCCTCAATTAAATCACTAAATCATCTTTAAAATTCCAAGAGAATTTCCAATCATCAACAATAGAAAAAAAACCATGACCCTCCTTTACAACAATGCCAATCTACGCAACAAAGTATAGAAAAATAGATGGTTAAAACAAATGCTAAAACAAATCAATCTTATATCATTACAAAGGGGTTACAAATGCAATCAAATTCAGATCAAGAAAAATCCTTATCACCCTAGATATGACTCACTAGTGATGAAAAGGAAAAATACAACAAAGGGTATTGATATTACTTACAATTTTCTTTGATGCCACTCGCCACAATTTCAATTTTTTTTATTGAAATTGATAAGAGCAATTGGATTTAGGATGACCTTAACCCTCACACATGAAGTGTATATGCTGTAAATTTTGAAAGCTCCCCCAAAACCCTACTTAAGCAAGTATTTATACTTGCTCCCTTTAGGGTTAAAAAGTCCACAAAATTAAAACTATGCCACTTTAGGGTGGCCGGTCCAAAAAGCACCTATTACAACCAAATAAAAGTGTCCCAAAAACTTACAACATAAATGATTCAAATAAATAAATTACAAGTGAAAATAGTCTTCAACATACTAGTTCTTCAATAAGATTCATTATCTTAGCTCATCGTCGGTTCAAGTCTGTCCATGGATAACCCACAAGCTGAGTCTTAGTGAGTTTGTCCATTTCCCTATAAAGCCTGATAAGTGTGCTTGTTAGAATATACAATACATGAGTAATAGAAAAGAGGTTAGTAAACAAATAATTTCGAGGTCAATTTGCTCAAAATGAGCCCTCATTGCTAAGATTTAAAATCCTTTAGCTTTTATCCTAATGATAGGTCTTGTAGGATTTTGATTCCTATCATCTCCTCGGGCCTCAAAAAGATTTGTTCTCAAATCTAACAGATCAAATGCAGTAGAGACTCTGTTTTCTCCTAGCAAGCCAGTGGAAGAAGTATCACTACAAAATCCCAATATCTAAAATACCACAGGGGGTGATTGCTTTCTCTCCTCCATTTCTAAGATGTATCTCATCTGCAACACAAATAATGCCCCATTATCCACTAAAGTTTCCCCCGTCTCAACTTGTTCCATTGATATTGTTTCTTCCTTTTCTAACTCATCTGTATGTCGCTGACCTTCATGGCCCTCTAATGGTTGGCTTAACCGCTCATGGCCCTTTGAAACCTCTAAAGGTGGACACAAATGTCTCTGAATAGTCTGGTCTTCTGGTGATCTGCTCATATCACTCTAACCCTCAGTATCCCCTAAAGGTTTCCTCAACTACTCATGAGCCTCTAGTACCTCTGACGGTGAACACAACTGCCCCTAGACAGTTTAGTCCTCTGATGGTCTGCTCATCTGACTCTGACCATCAGGATCCTCTGAAGGTTGGCACATCTGTGTTTGACAAATTTTGTGCTCTATAGGTTGGCTCATGAAATTAGAAACCTCAGGAACCTTTGAAGATTTGATCATGTGGTTATGATCCTCAAGAATCTGTGATGGTTATCTTATTTTTCTTTGCATCTTCTGGACCTCTGATGGCAACATAGGGTTCAATACTATATGTTTATCATCCTGTTGGAACATATAAGTATTTCTATACCCATTATGTAATACCATCCCGTCATATAACCATGGCTTACCAAGTAATATACGGGATGTACACATAGGAATAATATCACATTCAAATTCATCACAGTACTTGTACCCTATATTGAAGGGTACCCTAGCCCTTTGGGTCACACAAAGACTATCTTGATCATTTAACCAATGTAATGTATAGGGTTCGAGATATGGGATAGTTTCAAGTTTCAACTTCGAAACTAATGATGCAGCTACAACATTAGTACAACTACCACCACCAATAATAATTATGCATAAATTTTCTTGTACCTTACAAGAAGTAATGGAACAAGTTTTCTCTTTGCCCATCATCAATGGTTAGTGAAGAAGTCACTACTTGATGTACCAAAATAATAGAAGCATGCACATCATTTGACATGGTTATTAACTAACTTCAACAAGTTAACAACACACTTCACTACAAGCACCACAACAAAACACCCTTATACACCCACGGTGCTCACACTCAACCAATACAAGAAATGCTTACTGTTACTTCAAGTAAAGTCAAGTGAAATAATTGAAGTATAAATAAATAATTCTTGGTAATTCAAGTAAAGTTAAGTAAATGAAGTACACACAATTATTTCTAAGTAGTTAACAATTAAATTCAACCATAAGTGTTAAGTAATGAGTTCAATTACTTTCAAACTTTAATTGTTTTGTTTGAATTTCAAATTCCACTACTCAACTTTCCTTTTCTTGCTTTGATTTCACACCAATTACTTCACAAAAGGCAGCACCTCAACACATAAAAAAAATATACAACTTCACCACCACATTACTTCCCCTTGCTTCACGGTTCCACACCCTTCACACCACCAATCAACACCTCTTTATATAACACACACAACACCCACACCAAAGGCACATAAACCATTTACTAACTTTACAAAAGACAACACTACACACACACCTCTTCAAGTCATGGTGCACTTCCCACTTCCACACAATTATCAAACCACAACTACAACAACAAAGGCAGCTCAAATTTCAAATTCAAAATGAGTTCAATAATTGCAAGATTCCACAAATGGTATGGAGCTATTTCAAATTCAAATGAACACACAATTAAACATTCACTTAATATGTGTTTTGAAATTCAAATTGCTTCCTTAACTCACACCTCAATTTTGAAAATTCAAATATGAAAATAACAACTACTACTCCCCATTTCCGAAAATACATTACACAATTCACACTTCTCCAATTGATCACCACTCTTACTCCTTCAAGGTCCACTTCCAATACACTACACATTCATGGCTAAAGATTAAAGGAAGCCAAGAGTGTTTAAGTCTCCAAGTGTACAACCACTAATCAACAAGATAACAATTCAACAACACGATTGAAAAAGATCAAGCTTTACATCAACAAATTCGGATCAATGTGCTACTCAACAATCCCCTAATTTCTGAATTCTGAATTGCAAAATCCCTTCTCTTAAACCACAAGCTCTAATAACAAATTATGATATGCTCAAAAACCAATTTTAAGCACATCCAAAACCAATTTAGAAGATAAACATACAATGTCAATCAAACTAGCTTCCAATCACGTGAACTTCTTTTACTCATAAACCGATCCCACTAATAAAGATGTGATCAATATTGAATATCTAAATGTGATTAGCTCTAATACCAAAAGATGATGTGCCTAAATGGGGGGTTAAGAACATATAAATGAACCAAATTACAATCCTTAAAGGATGAGATCAAATCCGGTCCAAAAGGGCAATAAATATTGCGTAACCCTAATTGTGTAAGTTATTCTGAAATGCTAAACTTCAAGGAAATAAAATCAAAATGATGAAATCCTTAATTGAATCACTAAATTAACTTTAAAATTCCAAGAGAAATTCCAATCGTCAACAATAAAAAAAACTGTGACCCTCCTTCACAACAATGCCAATCCATGCCACAAAGTATAGCAAAATTGACTATTAAAACAAATGCTAAAACCAATCAATCTCATATCATTACAAAGAGGTTACAAATGAAATCAAATTCAGATCAAGAAAAATCCTTATCACCCTAGATATGACTCACTAGTGATGAAAAGGAAAAATACAACAAAGGGAAATGATATTACTCATAATTCTCTTAGATGCTACTCGCCACAATTTCAATTTTTTTTTATTGAAATCGATAAGAGCAATTGGATTTAGGATGAACCCTAACCCTCACACATAAAGTGTATATGCTGCAAATCTCAAAACCTCCCCCAAAACCCTACTTAAGCAAGTATTTATACTTGCTCCCTTTAGGGTTAAAAAGTTCACAAAATTACAACTATGCCACTTTAGGGTGGCCGGTCCAAAAAGCACCTATTACAACCAAATAAAAGTGTCCAAAAAACTTAAAACATAAATGATTCAAATAAATAAATTACAAGTGAAAATAGTCTTCTACATGCTAGTTCTTCAATAGGATTCGTTGGCTCAACTCATCGCCGGTTCAGGTCGGTCCATAGATAACCCACAAGCTGAGTCTTAGTAAGTTTGTCCATCGCCCTATAAGGCTTGATAAGTGTACTTATTGGAATATACAATACATGAGTAATATAAAAGAGGTTAGTAAACAAATAATTCCGAGGTCGGTTTGCTGAAAATGGGCCCTCATCGTCAAGATTTGAAATCCTTTGGCTCTTGCCCTAATGATAGGTCTTGTTAGATTTTGATTCCTATCACTTTGCCTTTCCTAGAAACATTTTTCTCTTTTTCAATGCTAAGGATAACTGTGTCTATAGCCTTAGCATGTTCGCCTACTCCCTTTGGTCCACTCAACTGACCATCAATCCTCATGGATTTAGCAGTAGTACTATACCTGTTACTGGTGATCCAAAATGGATTGGATCGCCTCTGCCTTTCCACTTTCAAGGCTAACTGTATAGCATCATCAAGTGTACTATACCTTTGCAGATCAACAACATAGGCTATCTTGTATTTTAACCCAGACACAAAATGTGCTAAAGTTTGCTTAGGAGGCTCAACTGATCCACATCTAATCATTAATGTCTCAAACCCCTGGACATAGTCATCTACTGTTTTACCTCCCTGTCTCAATGTTTGGTGACGCAAAAATAGTTCCTACCTATAGTGCTCAAGTATGAACCTTTTTCTCAGAACTCGTTTCATGTCTCTCTATGTGTGTATTTCAGCCTTTCCATCCCTTTACCTATTGATCACCAGATTCTTCTACCACAAGGCGACATATCCTATGAACTCCATAACTACAAGACAAACCTTGGTGTTATCATCAATTTCATAACACTCAAAAAGACCCTCAACTTTGTCTTCCTAATCCAGGTAATCATCTACTGAGCCCTTGCTATCAAATGAAGGCATCTGTAGTTTCACATACTCTAATCCCCTAGGTAGCCTGAAATCCCTATCTAGGTATGGATTAGCCCCAAAATTATCATCTCTTTCCTCCCTAAGAGCATGATAATCTCCTTCTACTCTCCTTCCCATATTTCCTCCTACTGTTCCCTCCCTCTGAATGTTTTGAAGAGCTACTCTAGGTGATGGTGCTTGAGGATTTGCCACTAGTAGTTATGGTATCATCATCTTATCTATCCTTGTTGCTGGTGTAGCAACAATAGTGGTAAGGTCCTGAAGCTGTTCCTCTAAAGTTTTTCCACCTGCAGTATGATGACCCTGTCTGCCACTAACTTGGCTATTAGCTTCATTGCCAATCCCCCATTCACACTATCATTCGACATAGTTATGGAATTGATTTTTCGAATTACCAAGATAATTCAAAGCAATGTAGTACACTCCCTTCACTACAATCATACTTCAACCACCACACAATAACCAAATAACCTACAAAAGTAAACACAAGACTCCACTTAACTTCATGCACACTTGCACACTTCAATTATGGCAATGGCAAGTAGAAGTAATAATTAAACACTTCTCCAATAGTAAGTTAATAATTTTAACTAAGCAAAGTGTTTAAGCATCAATACATAATAACTTCCACACTTTAATGCTTGCTTTTTGAAATTCAAATTTAACCACTACAACTCCCTTCTAATCACGACACTTACACATACTTACAATCCACGTACAGCACCCTTCACCACAACACAAATAACATAACTTGTTGCAATACCCTTCACAACACAAACTCACTTCGCCACATACACACACACCTCAACCATAGTGCAAGCTTCAAACATAACCTACACTTACACTTTACGGTGCAACACTTCTTCAATCCACAATACACTCACTTCACAACACAATCACGGCACAACAAATTCAAATGCTACTCTTAATGAAAGTTCTCTACAAATGGTAAGAAAAAATTCAAAATTCAAATAGCATTCAATCAATACTATACAATAACTTCTTCAAACTTAATGAATGTATTTGAATTCAAATAATTTCCCTATTCTCCACGTAAGGAAAATCTGGAAATGCAATTGACAATCCTCAATTCTAAAACCACAAACGAGTAATTCACTCCTCTTTTTCCTCAAGGAATGTATCTCCAATTCCAAAACAAATACAAGGAAACACACCTCCTACTTCCCCTTCTCTTCACGGTAAGATCAAGAACAAAAGAACTACTACAAGATCTCCACTTTCACTTCAACAATCAACATATATAACATAACAAAATCAAATTTAAGTACTTCAATTCCACTTCAACAATTTGGATCAAGAAGTAAAATTCAAGAACCCTAATTTCAATTGAAGTTCACGCAAACCCTACTCCACAACCTATGCTCGAATACCTAAAATTATGATGTGCCTAACCAATTGGATGGCAAACACATCAATCAAGAGGCGTGAACAACCAACTCCAACAACAAAATGGTGCGTCAAATTACTTCAAAATTGAAGTCCAATTCATAAGTTTGAACACTGAATTGATGTAAAGAACAAACAAGTGTATAAACCTCAATGGAACAACATAAAAATGAACTAGAATTCAATCTCAAATTGAAATGATCAAATATGAAAATATATAACCTTAATTTACGAGATAAAAACAAGTAACAAAAAAATTGTACTTAGATAGTACTCATTAAACACAATTTGTAAAACAACAAGTGTAAGATTGATATGATTCACAATCCACTCTAGTTGATTCTCGCTACAATTTCATTGAGAAATTGATAAGAGAGCTACTGCAATTGAAGGAAACCCCTCATAGCAATAGTATTTGATTTTCTAATCTATCAAAAAGCTCCTTAAAAACCCTAGTTTGCAAGTATTTATACTTGCTCCTATTAGGGTAAAAATATACCAAAAATTACAAACATGCCACTTAAATAGCCGGTTCCCAAAACACAAATTACAATTACAAAAATAAAATGGCTGGTTCTCATAAGCAACAACTACAAATTCAAATGGTCTTCAAGTGGCCGATTCTTCACTTTAATTGAACAATTTGTGGGTCATTGGATGTGACTCCAAGAATGTCCCACAAGTTAATCCTTAGTGCATGTTATTTAGTCATCCTATAAAACAAATAAATGTACTTGCTAAAGTGCAAAATAAAACATTATTAGATAAAATGTAGCCATATGTGGATTTTGGGCTCATGCATCCAAGTTAGGTTTCCCCACTGTTGGAACCACGGGGTTGATTCCCATCATTAAGCTAAATGCGTTAAACTGGTTTGACAACGTGCTGTTGGATATGTGGATGTTAGCTCATGACGGTTGCTATCGATTTGGGTATATGACCTCCAATGTTGTTGGAAGCTATAACTCTGTATTGAAGAGGGCTCAAGGGTTACTTGTGACTACTTTGGTGAAGAAAACATTCTACAATAACATCGAGTACTTCATTTAGATGCAAACAAATGCATTGAAGAATATAGCAAATGATAGAATTTTCACCAAATATGCAACCAAAAAAATCGACCAATGGAGTTCATGAGTTAGCAACCATAAGGTCATCGACTACATCAAGCATGATAGAGTTTTTGAAGTCCTTACTGATAGTCATCACGTCACTAGCGAGTTAAAGGGAGGAGGTTGAACGCATGTTGTTGAATTTCCTCACAGTACATACAGCTGCCAAAAGTGGCAAATATACAGAATTCCATGCTCCCACACCTAAGCAATGGCTGCTTCGCTTAGGTTTGATATGATGCATTCTATACCTAATTGGTACAGATGGACACATCGGGACCATACATATATGATGCGCTTTATGCTTATAGGGGATGAGTTGGATTGGGAGCTAGTGCATATCCCAACATTTCACCCAAAGGGAGACCTCGTATAGAAGAAGGGAAAGTCGAGGCAAAAAATGCGGAAGGCGGGGGGGGGGGGGGTGGGGGGCGCAGGGGGCGCATAATAGAAGAACATGCCCACGTCAACATGATAATGGTAATGGATGAATACCATAACATATTTTATTATGTTTGACATTGCATTTATGATGCTAACATTAGCTTTTAGCTTTTTCTCTTTTGCAACTTAGGCGAATCCTTGATTACTTCATCTACTTTATTTAAAGACATAGTAGAAGGGGGATACTTCATATTCTGTATATATACATGCAATTTTGTCATTTATTAAGAAGTTGTTTTGAATGTCAATTTGTTTAGACATTTGTTAAATGTTCAGAAATATTCGAAGTTGTAAAATCGTATATGTACACATTGCATGTGAAAACGGCAAGGGGTAATGGTGTTGGCGCACATAATGCATACTAATTTATTACAAATTGTAATAATACATAAATTTAATCATTACAGTGGACCATATACATATGCAAATAATCAAAAAAATAATTGCTTCCTATTCTTATCCCCTCCTATCTCCTACCCCTAATCAAATGCTTAACTAGCCAAGCAAAGGCATTGGATGGCCTTACACATAGAGTTAGAGGAGATTCAGACTCTTGGGTTGGATGCTGGTGGGGAGTACTATTGAAAACTTATGGAGGCATGGGACTCCACTCTATTAGCTTATTGGATGATTCACCCTAGTACATAGGTCGTTTTCTAGGGTGTTGCTTCCATAGAGCTGGTGGTGCCAGTGTAAGGCCATTGATAGAATGCCAATGAAGTGTCTCATATTAGCTGAACATCAGCCCTAAGCTAGCATGCACCGCATCAGGATCAATGTGCATTTGTTAGTCTTGCCTGGGATTTTCTTGTAGCTCACTTCAGTTTCGAGGTCATCATCGTTCCCCTGTTCATCGCTGCACCAGAATCGGTTCTAACTCCTCTTAGGTGTTTTGCTGCTGCGGTTGTGGTTATAGTATTGACATCCCCCACCCAACCAACCCACCCCCCCCCCCCCCCCCCCCCCCCCCCCCAGGGTGAAGCATGAATTGAAGACCCTAAGTAGCTATTCTCATGGCTATGTCTATATTAGGTGATAAGCAAATTTGTCATAAGGTATCACCATGCAGGTATGAACAAAACATAAATTAAGGTTAACATGATCATGTAATTATTTGGAAATTAGTAAGAGTTTATGTTAATCATTATTATCAAAAATCCAAGAATTGCCCTTATGCAACCAATGTATCACCTGCTAATTAATCCATACCATTGTAGGTGACTGTCATACATACTACAAGGGCCATCCATATGAACGACTCGACCGATTCGCTATTCGCACATGTTCAAATACACTTCATGCAAGATGGTCCAGTCAACATCAATTCGGCTACGCAGGCCGATTTCATGGGACATTTCAAAATTTATGGGACATTTCAGTCTTAATTGACAACTTCTCTCTCACATATACTAATGCGATCATGGTACAATTCTCTAAAAATACAAGCTAATAATATGATAAAAAATTAATTATATTGTTTCTCATTGATCTTCTAGCAAAAAATATGGTTTTCCTTCTTCAATTTTAAACTCTAGGAAACTCCAACAAAAATTTTAAACGTTACTATGGGTAACTAACGCATAATTAACTTATTTATTTTATTTTTAAGGAGAAAGGGTTGATTTGACAATTTTATTTGATGTACTAAAAACACCCCATCCTCTTAAATAACATATAGGTATATGAAAAAGGAGTTATTTTGGTGAATTCCTTATATAATTAGTATATAAATAATATGTATGTATATGACTTTCTCTAGAATTGGAGTCGGCATGCTATAACCTAAGACTTTTCAAGCCTCAAATGCGCGCAAAGTCAAGCACACCTGAAGGATCCATAAAAGAATCTGACTATATAAACTATTCTGACATGAAAATTCAATATGGACTGCGAGCCAACCTTTGATTTCTTATATCATCTCAAGAGTTGTCCGATTACTCAGTCTGCACCAGAAAAAGCTGTGTAGACCAGCTTCCAGGTCTTTTGCTAGTTGGACCCCGTCCCCCTTGGCCAGTTTGCTTCAAGTTACGAGCCTTTTCGATGTGTCCGATCTCATATATTATATGCAAGTGAAAATGTTACAATTTGTTTCACAAGAATTCTCGTATGTGTGCAAACTCTCTTTGCAATGCTCCTACATTCTCTAAACAAACAAAAACAAACCAAGTCCCTAATAGATCACGAACAAGAATTACAAAATGT
The DNA here is from genome assembly GCA_037954665.1 of Laguncularia racemosa. Taxonomy (NCBI): domain Eukaryota; kingdom Viridiplantae; phylum Streptophyta; class Magnoliopsida; order Myrtales; family Combretaceae; genus Laguncularia; species Laguncularia racemosa. The sequence continues at coordinate 3,261,722 of JBBMOL010000039.1, read as the reverse complement.
CTCAACAAACAGATAAGACAAGAACATGTTTGTACTGCATATAAATTAATTTACCAATCACCATGTATGGCTAGGCAATAGAGATTGACCTTGCGATATAATGAAACCACAATCGGCATCTAATTCAAATTGCCCTGACACAAAAATATCAATGCAATGTTCGGCTTTTCCACTTATTCATCCGTTTAATGGATGTTTGAATGACGTTTCATTTTTAGTCTTTTAACTTTTTTTCTTTAAAAAAAATGTAAAATAGTGGCATGTGCTTTACACTTTGGAAAGAGGTGATACGTGTTTTCATTTTTAATATGTATATGACCTGAGTTACGTATTTTGTGATTATGATACATCTGATTTCTCTATAAATAATTAATTAACATAAATAATATTATCAAATATATTTATTTATTTAATTTAGCAAAAATAAAAAATTACAAAATATAAAAAAAATTGAAAATAAGAAAATGAAAAATCACTGATTGCTGCCATGGCTTTGGGGGAAGGGGTCGTGGCTTTTCCTTTCTTGTTTAATTTTTCTTTTTTAAATTTAATCCCTTTGTATTTTTATAATTTTTATTAGAAAAATTACAAGCGAGGAATTCAACATCTAGGATCAAGTTCAAATATGATATTGAACTTTTAAATAGTTAAAATAGAGGATTAACGTTATATTAAATAATTAAAATAGATTATCAAACTTTCAAGTGATTAAAAATAGAGGATCAACATTTTGGTAAGTGGTTCAAATAAAGGATCTGCTACTATCTTGTGAACATATTCAATGGTTCAACAAAAAAATATGTTACTATCTATAATAGCATTATAATGGAATCCCCTATTTGAATTATTTAGTATAACATTGATATTTTATTTGAATTACTTTAAAGTTTGATCCTCTATTTAAACTTGCTTCTAAACGTTGATCCCCTTACATGTAATTTTTCAAATTTTTATTTATATTATTTACTTAAATCACTTAATAATACTATGGACCAATGAGAAAGTGTTAGATGTGTCACAATAGTGCCCAATGTGCCATGACACTTTCAATATATTTTATGAATACTATTAATAATAGGTAAGTATTTATTGTATTTGTATACTTTTATATTCTATATATTCTACAATAAACTTTTATAGATAATTAAAGTATATCTAGAATAATATCTAGAATAATAATAAAGGTATACTATCAGTGGGATTCAATAACATCTTATTATCTAAAAGTTATCCTTGAATGAAAAAATATATATCATGAGGAGATATAAATATTTAGACCAACACATCGTACGATTTAGGTCATTCTTATTTTATTAAAGAGAAGATATCTATGTTATACAAGTGAGTGCTCAAAGTTAAATAGGTATGCTGAACCCACTAATAGAGGATACCACATGTTTAATGTCATTAGCCCCTCCTCTAGTAGATGAGTGTAAATAATTCCTAAACTTGAGACCTTCACATATCCTATATATGGAATGCCATGCTTTGATATCATTAAACACAATCTTAATTTTATATTGTAAATAATATGGCTATTAGGTATGATATGAGATATAGAAAGGATAGTGATGAGTTAAAATAGAATTCATCATCCTCTTGGATTAGGGAGTCAATATCTAAAGGTCGCTTAGTTGATGTAAGAGTGGCTTGTAAGCTCGCAACTATTATAGGTTTTATTGAGTCTAATTTATCTCGAAAACCAAGAAAAATGATTGAATATTGATGACTCTACATTCAATAGTTTAATCAAGATATCTTTGATTTATAGATTTAATTATAGTAATTGGCTTATAATAGTTTATGGTTCATAACCTTTTTATCACTTTGGATGGCCAATAGTTGTTGCTAGATGATTACCTTAGGTTGTGTTTGATGAGACACTACCTTCATGTATAGAAATTTAAAGAGTTGCACACAATAGCACAATTAACAAAAATGAGTTAATTGACTAAGAATTTTAGTGGATACTAACAAGTGTCAAAAGACCCTTATTATTTGTGTTTATTTGGATATATTTATTATGTATTTCTTGTGATTTGTTGAAGAAAGGATATTTATTTTGTGAAAAACTTCATTTCAGGGTTCAAAGAGCTCATTTGGAATATTTCATGATGATCAAAGAGAAATCAATGTAAATTTTGCATTCAACATGACCATACCTGAATGACAGGGCTAACCACAACAAGCATCAGAGGTGAAAGCATATAGACTCTATTTTTCAGCCCTACCTCGAGCACAACCATGCAGTAGGCCATGTTAACCCATGATCATTAAAAGTTATAAATAGTGTCTTGATTTTGTATTAGGGTGATTTAGGGGGGTTAGCTTTAGAGTTTTTAGATAGGGAGATCATTTTTTTTATCTAAACCCTAGGAGAGAAAATACAAAGAACTTCAAGAGAGAAGTTGCTTATATATCATTGGAGATCACAAGACATTAATTACAGGGGTTTTACCTCTACATCATGATTTCTTTTGTCTTCTCTAGATCTTTTGTGCTTATTGTAAACTTCAAAAAGGAGTAAATTTCTCATGTCTTGCACCTTGTAAAACCTTAAACCATGTGAATTGAATTGCCATTTGATTAATGAAAAATTCATATTTTTGTATCTATTCATGTGATTTCATTTTCTTGTGATCGATTTGTGGATGAATTAATTGTATGTTTGATTCTTATTACATAGAATGAGGTTTCATGTAATAAGATAAATCTTCATGAATAGAGAAATTGCATGTTTCACCAAGAGGTGGGGAATTTTTTATTTTTTTCTATAAGAATTTAATTTTTGTTGTAAAGATCATGAACTTCATGCAATCTCATATGGCATTAATGAGGAAGAGGTCTCCACTATCTCATGTTTGGTTAGGCATTAATTGACTCAAGGGAGTAATTGATTTAGTTAAGGAAATCATACAATGCAGAAGAAGAATAATTGATTAATCAATTCATTGTCATAAGAATTTTAAGGTTTAGGGTAGATCAAGGTGGGGGGCATATCTTGTGATTGAATTCAACTTTCGGAAGCATACATAATTGACCTTAAGATTACTAGATTAGTTGTTTAATATTTGAATTGATGCGAACCCCACCAACTTGTGATGAAACTTGACAACTAGATTTGTTAATCCTCACAACCTATGGATGTATCAAGAACAATGGAAACCACGGCTCGTTGTCTATAGATGAGACAAGAACATTGGCATAAGTGAAAACGCCATAATCAATTATAGAGTGATTGATTAATGAGTTTGAATGAATTCTAAGGATTCAAGACCCTATAAGTTCAATAGTTCTATCAAGAACCAAAGAGAAATTTTCTCTCAAAAAGTGAATAAACATTCTTAATACTTAATTCTATTACAATGAGTCTATGACAACTATTTATATTCTCATAAGAATAAGCAAACAAAATGACATAAAAAAACCTTATTTGAATAAAGCACAAACATTATATGTCGGTGGCCTAAAATATTACAAAGTCTGCTTATAATTGTAGCAAAGTCGATACCAAAGCCGGCGGCTTCAAAAAATAACCAAATTGGCTTTCCTTAGACATAAGCCGGCCACTTAGGCTAGCGGCCTTCTTCTCCACACCAGCCATTTAGGCTAGTGGCTTACATCGCCAAGGCCGATAGCCTTCAGTGGTTTTAAAGTTGTTGGCCTTAAATCTCTTCCTCAACTTTCGCCTTTGTGCTCTGCACTTCAAGTAGGTTCACAACCCACAATTCTTCTTAACTCAAACATGCGTGATTCTCCTCTTCTTATATTATATTGACTAATCCATTAAGTGTTTCTTTAAGTCTCTTAGCTTTAGCTCGTGTCACTGGTCTAACTGGTACTTCAAGTGGATTCGCACTGCTTAGAGCAATCCTCCTAGTTTGAACTTCATCATTCCTATTCTCTTGAAAAGGATTTGTCTTCAAATCATCACCTGCATCATAAGGACTTAAATCAGTAACATTAAAAGTAGCGCTTATTTGATACTCACTTGGTAATTCTAGTTTGTAAGCGTTGTTATTGATACGCTCGAGGACTCGGAATGGACCATCACCTCGTGGAAACAACTATGATCATCTTTCTTTTGGAAACCTTTCTTCATGCATGTGCAACCAAGCCCAATCTCCTGATTCAAAAACAACTTGACAATGCCCCTTGTTGGCTTGTTTTGCATACTGCTCAGTTCGTCTCTCAATGCTAATCTTGGCTTTCTCATGAATCTGCTTAACAAATTCAACCTTCTTTTTACCATATAAATTCACAGACTTAGTTACAGGTAAAGGTGATGAATCCAATGGAGTTAAAGGATTAAAACCATATACAATCTCAAATGGTAAAAATTTAGTAGCATAATGTATAGTATGATTGTAAGCAAATTCAACATGTGAGAAACATTCTTCCTATGTTTTAATATTCTTTTCAATGACAACCCTTAACAATGTAGATAAAGTTCTATTCACTACCTCAGTTTGACCATCAGTCTATGGATGACAAGTAGTTAAAAACAACAACTTTATTCCTAACTTATACCATAAGGTCTTCCAAAAGTAACTTAAGAACTTAGCATCATGATCAGAAACAATCATTTTAGGCATACCATGTAATCTCACAATTTCTTTAAAGAATAAATCAGCAATGGGAAGCATCACTAGTTTTGTGGCATGGAACGAAATGTGCCATCTTAGAAAACCTATCCACCACCATAAATATAAAGTCCCTTCCAACTTTAGTCCTAAGCAAACCTAATACAAAGTCTATAGAAATATCTACCTAAGGTTCACTAGGAATTTGTAATGGTGTATACACACCATGGGGTTGCACTTTAGATTTTGCTTGCCTGCAAGTAACACATCTACCACAGATTCTTTCAACATCACCTTTCATGTGTGGCTAATTGAAATGTTCTTGTAAAACTCCTAAAGTTTTTACTACCCTAAAATGTCCCATTAATCCTCTACCATGTGATTCCCGCACTAACAAATCACGAATGGAACAAATTGGAATGTACAATTTATTTTCCCTAAATAGAAAACCATCATGCCTGAAGAATTTATCACATGTTCCTTTTTCACAATTAACATGATAATCACAAAAGTCAAAAGCAGTAGCATACAACTCCTTAATTTGTTCAAAACTAATTAACTTAGCATCAAGAGTTGAAATTAACATGTACCTTCTCGACATCGCATCTGTCACGATGTTTTCCTTACCTTGCTTGTAGCGTATGATGTATGGAAACGTCTCTATGAACTCCATCTACCATGTGTGCCTCCTGTTCAACTTATGTTAACCTTTTAAATGCTTTAGCGGCTCATGATCAATGTGGATCACAAATTCCTTAAGCTAAAGATAATGTTGCCACATCCTCAACACCCAAACCAATGCATATATCTCCTTATCATAAGTAGGGTACTTCAGTGTTGCCCTGTTCAACGTTTCGTTTAAATATGCAATCGTCCTTCCTTCTTGCATGAGAACTACACCAATAGCTACACTAAAAGCATTACATTGAATTTCAAAGGTTTTGATAAAATTAAGTAATGTAAGTAAAGGAGCATCTGTCAACTTCCCTTTTAGCAATTGAAATGCTCTTTCTTGTTCTTCTCCCCAATTGAACCCTACATTCTTTTTTATTGCTTCAGTGATCAATGTGGCGATGCTGCTAAAATCCTTTAAAAATCGCCTGTAAAAGCTCGCAAGCCCATGAAAACTTCGTTTTTTGTTCACATTAGTTGGACTTAGCCAATCTCTAATAACACGAATTTTCTCCTCATCAACCTATATGCCTTGTGCACTTACCGCAAAACTAAGAAATACAAGTTTTTCTATGAAAAAAGCGCACTTCTTAAGGTTAGCAAATAACCTTTCTTTTGATGTACCTAGTATCCAATTACAATTACACAATGCCAATTAGAGAATCAACTAAACACAATTCACAAAAATGGCGTGATTTTACTTCCATGTTAACCCTACTATCATAAACTAATTTGATTTTGATATGAAATTACAATGTACTCAATTGGAATTCTAATACCAATCAAAGAAACAAACATAATTGATTCCAATTTCCAAATAAATGGCGTGAACCCTAACTTGAAAATTGAACCCTAATTTACATGAATCAAGAACAACATAAAAGTAACTAATTCCTTACTAGATATCACGCACTAGTTGGAATTAGGATCAACTTGTAATTTATTGATATCACTCACAACAAATCCAAGTTCACTCGCTACAATCCTAGAGTAAAATCGATAAGAGTATTTTTGTGAAAAGAGTCACACCCTTCAAGTAAAGAGGCAGCCGAAATGTGTTTATCGAAAGTCCCCTTCTAAACCTACTTAGCAAGTATTTATACTTGCTCTAAATAGGGTAAATTCAACAAAACAAAATTACAAGTAAAAACCCACAAGTGACCGGTTTTTAGCAACAAAAGACAATTACAAATAAACCCTCAAAAGTGGCTGGTTCTTCACTTCCATGGAACAATTGTTGGACCGATTGATGTAAGTTCATGAATGACTCACAATTAGTCCTTAGTGAATTTTATTCACCATCTTGTAAAACCGATAAATTTACTTACTACAATGCAAAGATAAATTGTTATTCGATAAATAAAATAACATGTGGATGTTTAGGCTCTTTTATCTAATTTGATTTTCTCACTGTTGGATCCATAGGTTTGATTCCCATTATCTCCTCAGGCCTTTGAAAGATTTGCCCTCAAATCTAAGGGGTCTTTTCTTATACTGACATCCAGTGTTTGCATATGCTTAGTGGCCTAAAATCCTGAGAAGCTATTAGTTTTACTAATCTGTTCTTAAAACGTGTGAACTTCAAATGGAGACATAGGAGATAAGATAACTCGTGCACCATCTTTCTGAAACATGTAAGTGTTTCTGAACCAGTCATGTAGCACATTTCAGTCAAACGACTAAAGCTTACCCAACAGTATATGAAAGGTGCACATAGGAAGAACATCACTGTATCTATCTCCTATACTAAATGGCACCTTTACCCATTATGTAACATGCAAACTACCTCGGTCATCCAGCTAATGTAATTTATAAGGGTGTAGATGTGGATTAGTGACTAGTTGTAAGTTATTTACTAATGTAGTAGATACGACATTAGTGTAACTATCACCATCGATGAAAAAAACACACAAGTTACCTCAAATCCGATAAGGTGTGTCGAACAAGTTCTCCCTCTATATGTCCCTGACATCTAGAGATATGGTCATAACTCTATGTAATACATTAAAAGGCAAGTATTGATCATCCCTCTTATCCTCATGTGTCTCCACATCATGATCATCATAATATTCCTATAGAGCTATGGACAAATTTGTAGGCTCGACAACTTCTTCTTGATCATCTTCATTGTTTCCCTCCATAGCAGTCATCACCCTTTTATTGGGACACTGCGTAACCATATGTCCAAAACCCATGCATTTGAAACATTTAATTTAGCACATTTTCCCACTGGTTGATCCTGGCACTATCTACTTAAATCAACCCCAACTATCGCTTTTCCTTTCCCAGAAGTATCCCTCTCCCTATCAGTGTTAGAGACATTTTTGTCTAAAGCCTTAGGATGTTCCCCTATTCCGTTTTGTCCTCTTATCTAACCATCTAACCCAAGAGGTTTAGTAAAAGTTCCATACCTGTTACTAACAGCTTGGAAAGGGTTGGATTGCTTCTACCTCTCCACTTTCAAGGCTAACTGGATAGCCTCATCAAGTGTATTATACCCCTGTAACTTTATAACACAAGCAATCTCATACTTCAATCTAGACATAAATCATGCTAGGGTTTGCTCAAGAGGCTCGATCAATCCATATTTGATCATCAGTGTCTCAAACTCTTATACATAATCATCAACTATTTTGCCTCCCTACCTCAATGTTTGGAGATGCATGAATAGTTCTTACTTGTAATGTTCAAGTATAAACCTTTTCCTCAATACCCGTTTCATGTCCCGCCAAGTATGTATATCAGCCTCACCATCCCTTTACTTGCTAATCATAAGATTTTTTCACCATAAGGTAGCATAACCTATGAATTCCACAGTTGCAAGACGAACCCGAATGTTATCATCAATCTCATAGCACTTAAACAGACCCTCAACCTTGTCCTCCCAATCCAAATAATCATTTATAGAACCCCTACCATCGAATAAAGGCATTTGCAGTTTCACATACTCCAATCCCCGAGGTGGTCTGAAATCCCTGTTTAGGTAAGGGTCATTCTCAAAATTATCATCTCTTTCCTCCATAAGAGCATGATATTCTCCCTCAATCCTCCTGCCCCTATTACCTTCAACAGCTCCCTCCCTGTGAACATTCTAAGGAACTACCCTAGGTGGAGGTGCTTGAGGATTTGCCACCAGTGGTTATAGCATCGTCATTCGATCCATCCTTATTACTAATGTAGCAACAATAGTGGTGAGATCCCGCAACTGCTCCTCCAATGTTCTTCCACCTATAGTTTGATGACCCTGACCGCCACCAACTTGACTATTAGCCTCATTGCCGATTCCCCCATTAACACTATCATTTGACATGGTTGATGAATTGATTTGTTGGAACACAAAAACAATTCAAGGCAATTGCAATATACTTCACGTCAAATGTAAAACATAATAATCACTTCAACAAACACTTACTCCATGGCATACATACACAATCACAATGCAACACCCTTCAAATCACAACACACACACTTCTACGCCACACACATATACACTTCACCATGGTGCAACAACCTTCAACCACACCACACTCACTACACCACACACACACATACACACTTCACCCGCGGTGCAACAACCTTCAATCACAACACACTTACTACGCCACACACACACACACATACACCTTACCCACAGTGCAACAACCTTCAATCACAACACACTCACTACGCCATACACACACTCCTCACTCATGATGCAGCACACACACTTCAACAAACACTCTTAATCACGGCAACAAGCAACAATAGAAACAATTAGTGATACTTCTCAAAATAGTAAGTAAACAATTCAAACTAGTCAAAGTGTATTATGATTAACAATACACAATAACTCCTTCAACTTAATGATTGTTTTTTAATATCAAATTGTTTCCAAATCCTCCATGCAATGAAAGCAAAATCTGGAAATGAAGGTAAGTTCTAATTCTAAAATCCCCAAGAAATGTAATTCCCTTCCTCCTCAAACAAGCAACTCATGGCAAAGGTGAAGAATAGATAGATCAAGTCTAAAATTTCTACTTCCAATTCCGCAACAATGAAGGTATATCACAATACAATCACTTAAAATTACTTCAATTCCACTTCAAATAACTTCAATTAAGAAATGGAAGATCAACACTTACCACAAAACTATGAAATACAAGTTATTCTATGCAAAAAGCACACTTCTTAAGGTTAGCAAATAACCTTTCTTTTCTATGCACTTCTAAAACATCTTCAAATGCATCAAGTGCTCATCTAAGTTCTTGCTGTAAATAAAAATATCATCAAAATAAACAACCATAAATTTTCCAATAAAAGCACACAAAACATGATTCATTAATCTCATAAAAGTGCTAGGTGCATTAGTCAACCCAAAAGGCATAACTAACCACTCATATAAACCATATTTTGTCTTAAATGTGGTTTTCCATTCATCCCCTTCTTTCATCCTAATTTGACGATATCTACTTTTCAAATCAATTTTAGAAAATATGCAAGACCTATGCAATTTATCTAACATATCATCTAAGTGTGGAATAGGATGCCTATACTTTACAATATTGTTGTTGATAACTCGACAATCAACATACATTCTCCACAATCTATCCTTCTTAGGCACTAGAATCACTGGAGCTGCACATGGACTCATACTTTCTTTCACATACCCTTTATCCATCAACTCATAAATCTACTTTTGGAGTTCTTTGGTCTCCTTAGGATTACTCCTATAAGCCAATCAGTTTGGAATAGTCGCACTAGGTATAAAATCGATTTGATGCTCAATCCTTCTTATAGGTGGTAAACCCTTTAAGATCTCCTTTGGAAAGACGTCTTCATAGCCCTGCAAAAGAGAAACAACAACATTAGACAACAAAGTATCAAGCTGGTTAGCATTAAGAAGGGCATCTTTATACATAAGTATAATCATTGGCTATTGCAAAATCATAACTCTCTTAACTTCACTTGACCTCGCATAAAAAATTTCTTTTCTCTCAGCTTTTCTCTTTATTTTCTCACAAGTCTCATCTTCCCACTCTTTTCCTTTTATTATCTCACTCACACTTTTTCTTTTGACCACTCTCTTTTTGCAATCTCACTTAGTCCTCATAAACTTGCTTAAGGATTTAAAGCACAAGAGTAACTAGCCTTTGATTGTGCTTAAAATAATATTTATTAGTAAAGTCGTCATGCTTAACCCTCCTATCAAACTTCCATAGTCGCCCAAGCAACAAGTGAGTAGCCTGCATCAGAACTACGTCACATAAAACATCATCTTCATACCTTTTAATGCGAAAAGTAACTAGCACTTACTTTTTCACCCTCACTTTACCACTATTATTTAACCACTGCAATTTGTAAGGTTGAAGATGATTACTAGTGGAAAGTCCTAATTTCTCAACCATAGATGCACTTGCCACATTAATACAACTCCCACCATCTATAATCACACTACACACCTTGTTTTGAACTAGGCACCTAGTATGAAAAATATTCTTCCTCTATGCCTCTTCTTCATCTCTAACCTGTACATTCAAAGCTCTCCTGGTTACTAACAACTCCACCAGAATAGCATACTCCTCACCATCAACATCATCCTCCAGTGGTGGCATAGAATCACAATCAGATTCACTATTAGTCTCAATTTCCCCATCAACCCTCATCACCATAACTCGTCTATTAGGACATTGACTGGTTATATAACCTCTACTTAGACATTTAAAGCATTTAATATCACGATTCCTAGAAGTAGAACAATTGGATTTACCTTGAATGCCAGTATGAACAGACTTCGATTTCTTTTCAAAAGTTGGTTTAAACTACTTCATCTCCTTTTTCCATGGAGTTGTTTTCTAAGTAGATGAATTGGATGTAGCACATGTAGTACTAGTACCCTTCCACTTGAGTTTCTTCTCAACTTTGATACCCATATGAACCATATCCTCCAGTTCCATATAATGCTGCAACTCCACCACATTCTGAATCTCCATATTCAAGCCTGCTAAGAACCTGGCCATAGTTGCCTCTCAATCCTCCTCAATATTAGCCCTAATCATGATAACCTCCATCTCTTTATGATATTTCTCCCTATAGTAGTATATAAGCACAAACCGTTTCCTCATGATCCTCTTCATCTCTTCCTACGTACCTATTAGTGGTTCCCTATTCCTCCTCCTATTGAATAAAAGTGAATCCCACCAAACAATTGCATAATCATAAAATTCAATGGCAACAAGTTTTACCTTTTTAGCTTCAAAATAGTTGTGGCACTCAAAAATCAACTCCACCTTCTTCTCTCACTCTAGATACACCTCAAGGTCATTCTTTCCTTAGAAGGAAAAAATTTTCATCTTTATGTTTCCTAGGTAGTTATCGTCCTCATTCCTAGCTCCTCTACTTCTCCATGCATTCCATCTATAACCCATAAATGAATCCTGATCAGATTTAGCTATAGATCCTTCCCTACCCCATTCATCTTCCTCCATGTACACTACCCTTCTCAGCATTTTATCCCTCCTACACCCAGTAGAAGCAATCCGTGACTACTCAAAGTTCTACTCCATCTACTCATGAAGCCAATCCATCTCCACTCTAAACATTTTCCTCATCTTAGTAGTTAAAGTTTCCGTGGTCAATTTTATATCAATTCTCCCCATCACATTTTCAGGAGAATTTCTATTCAGCATAGTGCTACACAAGAAAATGTTAAAGGTAATAAAATAAAACTCTCATAATTTCGCTCGCTCACATGTTTCACTCAAATTGCTTTATTATTCTCACCAAATCCTTACCCACTCAAAATTTCTCTTTTCGATTCTTTTGGAACTAACAATCCTATCGGAGTTATTCCTGTAGAAATCCACCCAATTTTCTAAATAGCAATCTCGTAACACAATTTGATAAGATTCACAAAAAGCTAAGAATTGTAATAAGGATAACCACAAACTCTAAATCAACAATTTTCATGAGACTCTTTTTTTTATGTACGAATCTCCTTTTTCTTTTTCTTCTTCTCTTTTTTTTTTTTAATTCTTGAGAAAGGAAGTGATGTTCTCAAAACCAAGTTCAAGCACAATCAAATGACTCAAGAAAACAAGTCTCAAATCAATCACAAACCGATTCAATGTGGATGAACAATTCATGTGAAACCCTTTGAGATTTGATGGAAAAATGATAATCAAATGATGTAATTGCAATCCCTTTTTGTATTATTCACCAAGTGACAACAAAAAGAGTTGAGATTCACGTGAAATCAGATCAAAAGGAAGCAACACAAACCATGAATTCCACTCCCCCCTTCAATTCCAAATTCACGCCAAACACTAAAATGATATTGAGTTCAATAACCAAAAGAACAATCAATCTTACAAGATTGTTGTCCACGAAATACAATCACAAATAAGTCCAAGAAAGATTCAAATCTACCCTAGATATGACTCACTAGAGAAGAAATGAACATACAACAAAGATGAATCTATATGACTCACAATTCTCCTTTGTCGCACTTGCCACAATTCCAATTCTTGGGTTAAAATTGATAAGAGTTTTGAACTAAGGATGAACCCTAATTCCACACATGAAAGTGCTAGGTTATTTCTGCAAAATATGGCCTCCTCAAACCCTCTTCTAAGCAAGTATTTATACTTGCTACTCCTAAGGTTAGAAAGTGGTCAAAATTACAAGTTTGCCACTTTTAAGGTGGCTAGTCCTAAATGAAAATTACAAGGAAATGAAAGTGTTCCAAAATTATTACAACATAAATAGTCGATGAAAATGAAAAATATATAAAAGAAATTGGTCTTCAAGATGCCGGTTTTCTATAGGATTCATCGGCCCAACTCATCGCTGGTTCAGGTCGGTCTATGGATAACCCACAAGTTGAGTTTAAGTGAATTTGTCCATCGCCCTATAAATATGATAAGTGTGCCTGTTGGAAACACAACACAAGAATAATAGAAAAGAGGTTAATTTATAAATAATTCCGGGGTCGATTTTCTCAAAATGGGTCCTCATCACCAAGATTTGAAATCCTTTAGTTCTTGCCTAATGATAGGTCTTGTCGGATTTTTATTCCTATCAGGAAGTGTGTATGTTTCCTTTTAGAAACTACCAACATTTGTATTGAAATCTACTTGCAAATTGAAATTCAAAGAATGATTTTTTTTTTTCAAACCCTAGATCTAAGAATAAGTAATTGCAACAATAAGATAAGCGATCTTGACAAACCTGATTACTCTGATACCAAACTGATGCGAACCTTGCCAACCTTTGACAAAACCTAACAACTAGATTTGCTAATCCTCACAACCTATGGATCTATCAAGAATGATAGAAACCATGACCCATTGTCTATAGATGAGATAAGAAGCTTGGTATAAGTGAAAAAGCCATAATCAAATATAGAGTGATTGATTGATGAGTTTGAGTGAATGCCATGAATTCAAAACCTGATAAGTTCAATGGTTCTATCAAGAACCAAAGAGAAATTTTCTCTCAAAAAGTGAATAAACTTTCTTAATGCTTAATTTTGTTACAATGAGTCTATAACTATTTATATTCTCATAAGAATAAGTAAACAAAATGACGTAAAAAACCTAATTCAAATAAAGGACAAACATTATACGTCGACGACCTAAAATATTACAAAGTCAACCTATAATTGTAGTAAAGATGGCACCAAAGCCGACGGCTTTGAAAAATAACCAAACTGGCTTTCCTTGGACATACACTGGCCACTCACGCCAATGGCCTTTAGTGGTTTTGAAGCTGTCAGCCTTAAATCTCTTCCTTGACTTCCACCTTCGTGCTGCACACTTCAAGTAGGTTCACAACCCTCAATTCCTCTTAACTCAAGCGTGCATGATTCTCCTCTTCTTGTATTATTTTGACTAATCCATTAAGTGCTTCTTTGAGTCTCTCAGCCTTAGCTCTTGACACTTGTCCAACCAGTACTTCAAGTGGATCTGCAATCCTTGGAACAATCCTCCTAGTTTGATCTTCATCATTAATCATAAATCTCACTTCAAAATTTAGTCTAAACAGTAAAAAAACAGTAATATTGATACTTGTTTTCAATATCCTTGTAGATGACACCTTAAAATTTATGCTATATTAGATAAGTATACTTGCCTAGCTCAAATCATAGATTTAATTAGATTTATAAAATTAGAATTTTATATGATCAGTAAGTGTGCATCAAGTTTTTTGAGCCATTATCGAGGATCTAGCAAAGCAATATTAGAAAAAGCCTTAGTATCTACTAATTTAGTCGTTTTTCTTATTTTCTTCTCATTCCCCTATTTTTTGAATAATTATAATTAGTGACTGTTTGTTTGTTTTGTTGGTGCATGACAAGAAGTATTCCTATAAATATTCTTAATCTAGATCCTAAGATCAAGAGAACAATCTGTAAGATTCAAAATAACATGATTGCTAGTTCTTTGGGGTAATCGACAATTAAGGGAGAGGCTCTTGATATTAAAGTCAAGACGGAAGCAAAGGCAAAGATATTTAGAGAATTTCTAGATAATAGATCACGATCATCTAAATGTAGTGAAGAGGAAACAAAAATCATGTTAAGGAACATCATAAAACCAATTTAGAGTATGCTAAGTCTACACTTAATGGCACCGGTCCAACAATTTTGAAGCCTCCAATTGGAGCTAACAATTTTTAGATAAAAGGTGTTGTGATTCAACTCTTGTAGCAATATTGTTAATTTGATAGATTATCGGATGAAGATCTACATGTATATATTCAAAGTTCTTAGAAATTTGTGAGTCTTTTAAAAATAATTGAGTTGAGGATGATGCAGTGCAATTGTGATTGTTCCCTTTTTCATTAAAAGGGAAAGCTAAGACTTAGTTAATATCCTTAGGTGTTAGAGCTATTACCACTTGGGAAGATGTAGTAAAGCAATTTTTGGACTATTATTTTCCTCCATGCAAGACTACTAAGTTAAGGAATGACATTTCTTCCTTTGTTCAAAATGATGCTAAACTTTATATAATGCTTGGCAAAGGTAGAAAAAATTGTTAAGACGATGTCAACATCATCAATTACCACCATGGATGCAAGTTTAGACCTTTTACAATGGGCTCAAAATAGCCACTAGATAATTAGTTGATGTTGCAGCTGGTGGTACCTTGAATTCTAAGACACTAGAGGAGTCCTTGAAGCTTTTTAAAGAAATGGCTAAGAATAATTATCAATAGGGGAACAATTGAGGCAAGAAAAGAGTAGTTGGATTGTATGAGGTTGATTTCATGACCATTATTGTTCCTAAGATAGATGCACTAAGTAAACAAGTTGCTAATATCAAGAATAACACCAATGATCCAATTTAGAGAATCATCTGAAGATCATAACAGCTTCTTTGAACATCAAGAACATGTTGACTATTTAGGCAATCATGATAGACAACAAAACAATACTTATAGCAACACATATAATTTGGGTTAGTGGAATCATCCCAATTTCAGCTATGGCAATATAAACATTTAGTGATGTGCTTGATCGGTGTCGAATCCAACAAAAATAAAAACCTACTCCTAGAAAATTATATGATTTGCATATAGTGGTGAGTAGGGTTGAATCCACAAGGATTGGTTAAATATATTTCTATTCAAAGAGAATAAAGAGGAAAAGAAAAATGGGGGGGGTGGCTTTGTTTGTGAATCAAAATAAAGTTGGAACAAGATAATAAAATCGAATATTGATAAAAGCCTAGCCAAAGGAATCAAGATAGTTTAATTCGAGGAATTGATCATCGATGCAAATGTTTTCTATCCTTATTTCTAGATACACTGGTTATGGTTATTAACTAGCTCTAACAACCTATCTCTCCTTACTTCCTCAATAATCAAAACAACCTCTTTGATTATTTCTCTTATCGATTAGACAACCCTAAAACAAGCTCTTAGGATTTAATCTATCAATAGCATTAAAAACTAGAGAGACCACCAATTCATGCCAATAAATTATAAGATAACCTATTTAAACAAGATCATACATCTCCATAACATGAATTCGATCATCTATTTTATAATCAAACATGTTATTGTGTCACCAAGACTAGAACTATCAAACAATTACGAATTTGATGTGCTAGTTGACAATATATTAACTTGCTAATTGAGTAGAAGATCTCTAATTCATACCAATCAACAAAGATAATAATGAAAAAACGCTCAAAAGATATATGAATATCCAAAAACAAACAATAGATTAAAGACAAATCAATTAGATCTCACAATTCATAGAGAATCAAACTTCTATGACCCTTTGGCTAGAAAATCTGCTTAGCTACACATGTTCATCATCAAAACGAAAAATAAAAGTAAAAACATAACAAGCCACTGTTCCCAGTTTCCTTGCTCTACCTCTTCCCTTCCTTCTTGTCTCCTGATGGGTGTCGAATCCAACAAAAATAAAACCTACTCCTAGACAATTATACGATTTGCATATAGTGGTGAGTAGGGTCGAATCCACAGGGATTGGTAAAGATATTTCTATTCAAAGAGAACAATAAGAAAAAGGAAAATGGGGGGTTTTGTTTGTGAATCAAATAAAGTAAAACAAGGTAAGAAAATCAGATATTGGTAAAAGCCTAGCCAAAGGAATCAAGATGGTTTAATTCTAGGAATTGATCATCGATGCAAATGTTCTCTATTCTTGTTCTAGATAAATTGGTTATGGTTATTAACAAGCTCTAACAACCTATCTCTCCTTACTTCCTCGATAACCTCGGACAAGCGCTTTAAATTATTTCTCTTATTGATTAAACAACCCTTAGACAAGCGCTTAGGATTTAATCTATCAATAGCATTAAGATCTAAAGAGACCACCAATTCATGCCAGTAGATTATAAGATAACCTATTTAAACATGATCACACACCTCCATAACATGAATTCGATCATCTCTTTTATAACCAAACATGTTATTGCGTCACTAAGACTAGAACAATCAAACAATTACGGATTTGATGTGCTAGTTGACAATATATTAACTTGCTAATTGAGTAGAAGAGCTCTATTCATACCAATCAACAAAGATAATAATGACAAAACGATTAGAAGATATATGAATACCCGAAAGCAAAGAATAGAATAAATACAAGTCAATTAGACCTCACAATTCGTGGAGAATTAAACATCTATGACCCTTTGGCTAGAAAAGTAGCTTAGCTACTCATGTTCATCAATAAAACGAAAATAAAAGATAGAAACATAATGAACCCGGTTGCTTGCTCTGCCTCCACGTTTCCTTCTTCAAGATCCAAGATTCCGAGATCAAAAGTTCAAAAGTTATCCTAACCCTCTAGGGTTGGCTCTATTTATACTATTAGATGGATAGCATGTGATCTTTTGCTAGCAAGATACGAAAATATCTTTCCTTTTTCAAGTAGATTTCGAGAAGTGAAGATACGTCTGCCTGGCACGCCCCACCACCCGGCCGTGGGTTAAGCCGTGCCATCCTCTGTGCATATTCTTCAAGTCTTCAACCGTGCCCAGTGTGAACCACGGTTACACACACGGCCAGATTTCAAGCCGTGTCTTCATCTGTGCATAATCTTCAAGTCTTCATCCGTGTCCAGTGTGTACCACGGTTACACCCACGGCTAGATTTCAAGCCGTGCCTTCATCTGGTTGATGTTCCACACTTTCTTCTCCTTGGTCCTAGCTTCCACCACGGCTTCAAGCACGGTTTATCCCACGTGTTCCACCACGGCCGTGCCTTAAGCCGTGTCTCTCTCTGTTCAAAGTCCTCATTTTCTCCTTCTTTTCCAGTGTGTAACACGGTTTGAACCTTGGCCGTGCCTCAAACCGTGCTTCCTCCGGTGGTGTAATTTCTTGTCTTGATCCAAGTTGTAGATGACTTCTCTAAAATACTTGAATTAGCATCTTTGACTCCATTTAACCTGATTTATCACGATGATAGAATTAAAGTACCATTTCCTTATGATTTCTATAAAATCAATAATAATTTAACACAATTTATACTATAAAGATTGAGTATAAAATGACTCTATCATCTCCCCAGATTCCTCAAAAACTCTTCTAGGGTTAGTTCTATTTATATTGTTAAGGGAATGGCAGAGGATCTTTTGCTAGCAAGATACGAAAATATCTTTCCTTTTTCAAGTAAATCTCGAGAAGTAAATAATCGTCCGCCTGGCACGCCCTACAACACGGCCGTGGGTCAAGTCGTGCCTTCCTCTATGGGTAATCTACAATTCTTCATCTATGTTCAGTGTGTGCCATGGTTTCCACCACAACCAGATCCCAAGCCGTGTCATCCTCTGGTCGATGTTCCACAATTTCTCCTCTTTGTTTAGTATATGGCAAGGCTTCATCAAGCTTCCACCACGGTTTCCACCATGGCTTCCACCACGGCCGTGTCACAAGCCGTGTCTCTCTCCTTCTCATGCAGTGTGTAGCACGATTTGCTCCATGGCCGTATCTCAAACCGTGCCTCCTTCTAGACAGATACACGGTCATGTACTTCAACCGTGTATTTTCCCGTTGATTCAAAACCAAGTACACGATAGTGTACTTTAACTACACGCCCATGTACTTTCCTCCGGCGGTGTAAATCCTTGTCTTTGATCCAAGTTGTAGATGACTTCTCTAATTTACTTGAATTAGCACCCTTAACTCCATTTAACCTGATTTATCACCACAATATAATTAAGTACCATTTCCTTATGATTTCTATAAAATCAATAATAACTTAACACAATTTATACTATAAAGATTGAGTATAAAATGGCTCTATCAAATTCCCCCACACTTAAACTCTTGCTTGTCCTCAAGCAAATTAATCAAATCAATTGAGAAATCCATCATAGATTATACGAACTTTCTTTTCATCATTTCAAGCATCTATTCATTTGTAATTCATTACTTGTAATTTTAATGTCTACTACTTCAACCAAACTAGTTTCCTGTGATCAAATTACCATGGACAAAATTTAATAGCTAATCTAAACAAAACAAACTTTAATCCTCATGTTTAGCAAAAGAATTTTTATTCCAAAAGTAAATACTTAATCCAGTAAGGAAAAACACCCAATTAAACTTCATTGGATATTAGCAAGTATATAATCCTTGCAACATAAAGTAAGAGCATATAGTATCAACTTTTTCCAAAGATTTCCTCCCTTTTTATTATAAGTCTTGTTTTATTCAATGAATGTTTACATTCATGTTCTTTTGATTTAATCAAGCATCTATTTTGACGGGTTTTTGCCCACTTCTTTTCATGAACTTTCACCTTTTTGCCCTTATCGTTATAGTGAGTTCATTGAATCGGCACATCCCGAGCTCGTCACTCAAGTGATCGGGTTTTGAGATACCCCTACGGACTCTTCCTCACTCTAACATTCAAGTTTGAATACTCTTAACTCAATTACTTGAATCATTGGAGTAATGGCTATGCTTAATGATTTTTTTTTTTTTTTGGTTTCACAACAACTTCAAAGAGTATACAGTAGCTAATATAACCTAGAAGTAGACTTGTTTATTTTTCACTTAGGGACTCGACTTACTCTTAGACTTCCAATTCTAAAGCTAAATACAAAGTAAATTTGTTTCTTAAAGATTTCACTACTTAATTTTAACCAAGTATTCTAATCACAGCAGTAGGTGAGTAAAGCATTTGAACAAGTCAATTTCACATTTTGTAGATGCTTATTACAACATTTAGTACAATCTCCAGATTTCATGATAATTTGGAAAAAATTTGGCTTAAAATTGCTTAAGGACAAACATTCAAAGTTTCAAAATATGAGTCAATTCTCTATTCTCTATATTTTATTATCCTCTCCCCCACACTTAGCTTGAACAGTGTCCTCACTGTTCCTAATTCAGCACAATTAAAGAGGAATTAACAACATAAGGAACATTAGAGGATAAGAGAAAAGGAATACTGGTACTTCCCTAGTATGAAGTGTAGAGTAATTGGAGTTCTCCCCTTTAGCACTAGAGAGTGTCATCTGATGATATGTATCTTTGCTGCAGCTAATCAAAAAAAAGAAAATCAAAACAACACTAGAATCAAAACAAAACTAAAATTGATTTTTTTTTTTTACATGGGTTGCCTCCCATGAAGCGCCTTTCTTTAACGTCTTTGGCTAGACATTCCTGGCTAGATGTTCGGGTAAGGGTTTTGATTTCAGCTTTGGTGCCTGTGGTGATGGGTCAATAACATTTGCAACAAAAACAGGAGAGATATTGCTAGGATGTTTCATGGCATCATAAATGTTAAATTTAATCATTTCACCATCAAATTCCATAGTGAGGGTACCATCATTTACATCAATTTTCGTCTTGAATGTCTTAAGGAATGGTCGCCCTAATAATATCAGTGATGAATTATGAGAATCATTATCTTCCATGTCAAGCACATAAAAATCAGCAGGAAAAACCAACCTATTAACTTGAACTAAAACATCCTCTAGAACTCCCTCAGGATAAACATTGGACTTGTCAGCAAGTTGAACAATAACACCTGTTTCCTTCAAGGGACCAACATTCAAATGTTGATAAATAGACAAAGGCATGAAATTGATCGAAGCTCCTAAATCACACATGGCTTTAGCGATTCCAAGATTACCTATTTTGCAAGGAATGGTAAACATACCTGGGTCCTTACATTTAGGAGGAAGCTTCTTCTGAATAATAGCTTAAACATTTTCACTCACACTAATCCTTTCATTACCTTTCAGCTTCCTTTTGTTAGTGCACAATTCTTTAAGAAATTTAGCATAGCGAGGTATTTGCTTAATGGCATCAAGCAAAGGAATATTTACCTCAACTTTTTGAAAAGTTTCCAGAATCTCTTTTTCTTCCGCTTCATGCTTGGATTTCGCTAATCTGGAAGGGAAAGGAGGTGGTGTCGACATGACCTTTGATGGCTCAACTAGAGACCCTTTAATCTGGTTGTCCTACTGACTCGGAGTAGGAATCTTTTTCTTACTCTCTTCCTCATGATTAGATGGGTGTCCTTTCTTATTTGATCCCTGCAATTCTATTCCACTTCTCAAGGTAATTGCATTAACGCTTTACTTTGGATTTGTAATAGTTTGAGAAGATAACTTACCTTAAGTTTCTAACCTGTTTACAGCAGAAGCAAGTTGGCTTACCTGATTCTCCAAGTTTTGAATGCTCTGCTTTGTTTCCTCCTGAAATTGTTTTGTATTAACAACAAGAGATTTAACAATTTCCTCAAGAGACATACCTGAAGTGGTAGGAGCTTGTGATACTTGGTTTGATGGCTTAGGTTGGAATTGTTGGAAGTTTTGTGGTTTATTGCTATATCTGAAGTTAGGATGATCCCTCCATCCAAGATTGTAAGTATTCAAGTAGAGATCATATTTCCTCTACGGCTGTCCTGGGAATCCTCCTACCGCATTGACATGCTCATGATTGTCATCTTGCAATGTAGGGCACATGTTAGTAGGATGATTAGGGGTAGCACAAATTCCATAAGCCTTCACCTGCTGTGTATTTCTGAGGGCTATCTGTTGCACAAGGGAGGTTAGGTTAGAAATTTGATGTTCAAGGTTAGAAACACTTACCTCATTTACCTTCCTTGAAGATGTATCATGTCTATACCCAAATTGTTACGAATTAGCATCCATAATGGAGATTAATTCCCTAGCTTGACCAAGGGTTTTATTCACTATGGCACCTCCACTAGCAGCATCCATCATCTTCCTCTCCATCGGAAGCAGGCCTTCATAGAAGTATTGGATGAGAAGTTGTTCAGATATCCCATGTTGTGGACAGCTTGCACAAAGTTGCTTGAACCTCTCCCAATACTCATGAAGAGTCTCGGTGTCCCTCTGTTTGATACCACAAATTTCTCTTCTTATACCAACAGCTCTAGACGCAGGGAAAAATTTGTCCAAAAAGAGTCTCACCATATCTGTCCAAGTGGTTATGAAACCTGGAGGCAAATAAACAACCAATCTTTAACTTTAGTACTTAAAGAAAATGGAAAAGCACGTAACTTGATTTGATCGTCGGTTATTCCTTGCGACCTCATACTAGAACACACTATATGAAATTCTTTCAAATGTTTGTGAGGATCTTCATTCTCTAAACCATGAAAGGTGGGTAGCAGATGTATCAACCTAGATTTCAACTCGAATTCAATAGCTAGTTTGGGATAGTGAATACAAAGTGGTTGTTGATTCACATTCGGTGCAGCCAATTCTCTTAATGTTCTCACGGGATTTTCCATATCGTCTTCTTTTTCAGAATCAACGGATGAATCAGATAAATCCGATGCTAAGTTCAGTCCAAGGGGTGATCTAGCTTCTCTTCACAGCCTCTTAAGAGTCTTCTCGATCTCTGGATTATAAGTGAGTTCACCTGTCTGATAAGAACGAGTCATACAAGAATAAAAATAAATTTGACACCAATCCCCAGCAACGGCGCCAAAATTTGATGGGTGTCGAATCCATCAAAAATAAAAAACCTACTCCTAGACAATTATATGATTTGCATATAGTGGTGAGTAGGGTCGAATCCATAGGGATTGGTTAAATATATTTTATTCAAAGAGAATAAAGAGGAAAAGAAAAATGGGGGGGGGGGGGGGGGGGGGGGGGGGGGGGGGTTGTTTGTGAATCAAAATAAAGTTGAAACAAGATAATAAAATCGAATATTGATAAAAGCCTAGCCAAAGGAATCAAGATAGTTTAATTCGAGGAATTGATCATCGATGCAAATGTTTTCTATCCTTATTTCTAGATAAACTGGTTATGGTTATTAACAAGCTCTAACAACCTATCTCTCCTTACTTCCTCGATAATCAAAACAAGCTCTTTGATTATTTCTCTTATCGATTAGACAACCCTAAAACAAGCTCTTAGGATTTAATCTATCAATAGCATTAAAAACTAGAGAGACCACCAATTCATGCCAGTAGATTATAAGATAACCTATTTAAACAAGATCATACATCTCCATAACATGAATTCGATCATCTATTTTATAATCAAACATGTTATTGTGTCACCGAGACTAGAACTATCAAACAATTACGGATTTGACGTGCTAGTTGACAATATATTAACTTGCTAATTGAGTAGAAGAGCTCTAATTCATACCAATCAACAAAGATAATAATGACAAAACATTCAAAAGATATATGAATATCCAAAAACAAAGAATAGATTAAAGACAAATCAATTAGATCTCACAATTCGTGGAGAATCAAACTTCTATGACCCTTTGGCTGGAAAATCTACTTAGCTACACATGTTCATCATCAAAATGAAAAATAAAAGTAAAAACATAACAAGCCTCTGTTCCCGGTTTCCTTGCTCTGCCTCCTCCCTTCCTTCTTGTCTCCCCAGATTACTCAAAAACTCTTCTAGGGTTGGTTCTATTTATATTGTTAAGGGAATGGCAGAGGATCTTTTACTAGCAAGATACGAAAATATCTTTCCTTTTTCAAGTAAATCTCGAGAAGCACGCCCTACAACACGGCCGTGGGTCAAGCCGTGCCTTCCTCTATGGGTAATCTACAATTCTTCATATGTGTTCAGTGTGTGCCACGGTTTCCACCACGGCCAAATCCCAAGCCGTGTCATCCTCTGGTCGATGTTCCACAATTTCTCATCTTTGTTTAGTATATGGCACGGCTTCATCAAGCTTCCACCACGGCTTCCACCACGGTCGTGTCACAAGCCGTATTTCTCTCCTTCTCATGCAGTGTGTAGCACGGTTTGCTCTATGGCCGTATCTCAAACCGTGCCTCCTTCTAGACAGATACAGGGCCGTGTACTTCAACCGTGTATTTTCCTATTGATTCAAAACCAAGTACACGGCCGTGTACTTCAACTACACGCCCATGTACTTTCCTCCGACGGTGTAAATCCTTGTCTTTGATCCAAGTTGTAGATGACTTCTCTAATTTACTTGAATTAGTACCCTTGACTCTATTTAACTTGATTTATCACCATAATAGAGTTAAGTACCATTTCCTTATGATTTCTATAAAATCAATAATAACTTAATACAATTCATACTATAAAGATTGAGTATAAAATGGCTTTATCAGTGCTCAAGACCAATTACAAGTTCACAAATGCAAATGAGGATCCAATTAAATGATACACGATCAAAATGGCATGAACCCTAAATTGAAAATGGAACCTAAAATGGCGTGAAAAGGAATAGAAAAAAAAGAAGAACTAATTCCTCACCAGATATTACTCATTAGTTAGAATTATGATGGCTTTGATGTTGTTGATATTACACATAAAAAGGATCAAATCCCACTCGCCACACTTCAAGAAGAAATGATAAGAGCAATGTTTGCATGAAAGAGAGGAGTCTCCACATGGTTTCAATATCTAAAAAATGATGTGTCAAAAAGTCCCCTTACAAAACCTAATCAACAAGTATTTATACCCTACGCTAAATAAGGAAATTATAACCATGTAAAATAGTCAAAAACTGGTCTTAAAGAGCACTTGATGAATCAATTGCTCCACATGGAATGAAGGTGAAAATGGTTGGTTTTTCTCAAGTGAAATGCAAATGAAATGAAGGTTGGTTCCTCGTGTCTTTGTAGGTTCAATTCGGTTCATTATAGATTGTGATCCATTCACAAACCAATTGTTATTGTGCTTAATCGTCTTCTTGTAAAAAAACAAACAAAAATGTACCTGTTAAAATGTAAAAAAAAAAATATTACTATAAAATAAATAAAGATAAAATGTGAATGTTTAGGTTCCATTTGGTTTAAGTAGGCTTCCCAATGTCGAATCCAGAGGTTTGATTCCCATCATCTCCTCAGGCCTCTAAAAGATTTATCCTCAAATCTAATGGGTCTTTTCCTAAACTGAAATCCCTTATTTACATGTACTTGTCACCATAAAGTCTTGAGTGCCCATTATTTCTATAGATCTGTTCTTGGAATTAGTGTACCTCATTTGGAGACATAGGAATCAAGAAAACTCATACACCATCCTTCTGAAACATATAAGTGTTTCTAAACATCATGTAGAACCTTCCTGTCAAACAACTAAGACCTACCCAGTAGTATATAAAAGGCACACATAGGAAGAACATCACAAATAATTTCATCATGGTATCTATCTCCTACACTGAAAAGCATCTTAGCCCTCTATGTAACATGCAGACTACCCCGTTCATTCAGCCAATGTAATTTACAAGAATGAGGATGTGGACTAGTGACTAGTTGCAATCTATTTACTAATGCAACAGCTATGACATTAGTGCAACTACCACCATCAATAAAAAGAACACACAAGTTACCTAGAACCCAACAAGGAGTATGGAATAGGTTTTCCATCTGTACGTCACTAACATCTAGAGATATAGTGATGTGCTCAAAATCAAGTTCAAGCACAATCAAATGACTCAAGAAAACAATTCACAATCAATCACAAAAACCGGTCCAATGTGGATGACAAATCACATGAAACCCTTTGAGATTTGATGGAAAAACCAAAGATCAAATGATATAATTACAATCCCTATTTGTAATATTCACCAAGTAACAACAAAATAAATTGAGATCCATGTGAAAATCGGATCAAAAGGAAGCAACAAATCCGTGATTTCCACTTTTCCTCCAATTCCAATTCACGCCAACACTATATTGAAAGATAGTTCAAGTACTAAAGGAACAATCAATCTTAACAAGACAATTGTTCATGAATTACACTCACAAATAATTCCAAGAAAGCTTCAAATCCACCCTAGATATGACTCATTAGAGAAGAAATGAAAAACAACAAAGATGAAATCGATCTGACTCACAATTCCCCTTATTGCACTCGCCATAATTCCAATTCTTAGATTGAAATTGATAAGAGATTTTTAAACTAGGATGAACCCTAATTCCAGACGTGAAGTGCTATGTTTAATCTGCAAAAATGGCCTACTCAAACCCTATTCTAAGCAAGTATTTATATTTGCTACTCCTAGGGTTAGAAAATGATCAAAATTACAAGTTTACCTCTTAAATGAAAATTACAAGGAAATGAAAGTGTCCCAAAACCAAATACAACCAAAAATAGTTCATAAAACAATTACAAAGTACAAATATCATAACTCTTCATGAACCAATTCTTCGGAATGGAAAACAATCGCAGCAAGTCTTTGATTGTCACTCTGAAAATGTTCTATGTCTATCAACTGTTGTAGGACATATTGGCATCCTATGGAGAATTATCATTGTAACTGTAAGATTATTTCTCAAATATTTATTAGAATAAAAGACATAAAGTAAAATATGAGTGATTTGGATCATCATCCAAATCGAGTTTTGAAAATGTCGAAGATGCCGAAAATTTTGGCATCATCTCCTTGGGCTTCTGAAAGATTTGCCCTCAAATCTAGAGGGTCTTTTCCTGGACTGAAACCCGATGTTTGGAATGGCTTGTTGGTTGAAAATCTAGAAGAACTATATGTGCTTCTGACTAGTTCCTAGAAAGATCGCACCTTAGACGGAGACAAAGGAGTCAATAAAATCCTAATGCCATCCTTTTGATACATGTAAGTGTTTCTGAACCCATCATGTAACACCTTTCTATCAAATAGCCATGGTCGACCCAGTAGTAAATGAAATGCATACATAGGAAGTACATTACAGATGATCTCTTCACTATACCGATCTCTTATACTGATTGGTACCATTACTCGCTATGTAACATGCAAACTACCTCGGTTGTCCAACCAATGCACTTTATACAGGTTAGGATGAGAGCTAGTGGTTAACTATAAGTTTTCTACCAATGCAGTAGATATGACATTAGTACAACTACCACTATCAATGAAAAGCATACATAGGTTACCTCAAATCTGATAAGGTGTGTGGAATAGATTCTCCCTCTGTATATCTCTGGTATCTGGAGAAATAGTTATATCCTAGTGTAACACATTAATGGGTAAGTATTTTCCTCCCTTTTTATCCCTATGTGTTTCAGCATGTTCATCATCACAATACTCCTGTAAAGCTAAGGATAAATCTGTAGGCTCAACAATCTCTTCCTCATCATCTTCCTCGTTATCCTCCATGACGGTCATCACCCTTTTATTGGGACACTGCGTAGCTATATGTCCAAATCCCATGCATTTGAAACATTTAATCTGGCACATCTTCCTACTGGTTGACCCTTGTACCATCTGCCCTAAATCAGATCCAACTACCTCTTTGCCTTTCCCAGGAACATTTTTCTCCTTTTCTATAGTAGGGATAATTTCGTCTACAACCCTGAAATGCTCACCTGCTCCCTTTGACCCATCCAACTGACCAACAACCCCCATAGGCTTTGTATTAGTAGTGGGCCTGCTTCTAGTAACCTGGAATGAATAGGATTGCCTCTGTCTTTCCACTTTCAAGGCTAACTGTATAGCCTCATCAAGTGTACTATATCTTTGAAGCTCAACTATACAAGCTATCTCATACTTCAACCCAGATACAAAACGTGCTAAGGTTTGTTCAGGAGGTTCAACTGATCCACATCTGATCACTAGTGTCTCAAACTCCTGTACGTAGTCATCCACTATTTTACCCCCTTGTCTCAGTGTCTGGAGACGCATAAAGAACTCATGCTTGTAGTGTTCCGGTACAAATCTCTTCCTCAAAACTCGTTTCATGTCTCTCCAAGTGTGTATTTCTGTCTCTCCATCCCTTCGCCTGCTGATCACCATATTTTTCCACCACAAAGCGGCATACCCTGTGAACTCTATAGCTGCAAGTCATACCCTGGAGTCATCATCAATCTCATAACACTCGAAAAGACCCTCAACTTGGTCTTCCCAGTCTAGGTAATCATCGGTGGAACCCCTACCATCAAATGAAGGCATCTATAGCTTCACATACTCTAATCCTCAAGGTGGTCTAAATTCCTTGCCTGGGTATGGATTAACCTCAAAATTATCATCTCTGTCTTCCCTAAGAGCATGATAATCTCCTTCTACTCTTCTCCTCAAATTTCCTCTAACTGCCCCTTCTCTCTAGACATTTTGAGGAGCTACTCTAGGTGGTGCCTAAAGGTTTACCACAAGTATTGGTGGCAATGTCATCCTATCGATCCTTGTTGCTAATGTAGCAACAATTGTGGTAAGGTCCTGAAGTTGTTCATCTAGAGTTCTTCCACTTGTATTTTGACGACCTGGTCTGCTACCCACTTGGCTATTGGCCTCATTGCCAATGCCCCCATTCACACTATCATTTGACATGTTTGTGGATGCGATTTATTTGAAGTACAAATGTAATCTCAAATAAATGTAGCACACTCCCTTCACTTCACCACGTCACAATAACACCATACACACACTATTTACTTAGCACACAAATGCAATGCCACACACACACACCTTTTCTATACATGGTGCATAATAAATTCAACCACCAAAACAATAATATTTCCCTACTCTTTTCAATTACGGTGCAACAACTTTTCCCAAATTCCACAAAACACTCACTTCACAAGAAACTCCCATGGCAACAACACAAGTGGTAACAATAACAAATACACTTCCACTTCCACGGCAACAATAATAAATGGCAACAACAACAAATACACTTCCACTTCCACGGCAAGGATAATAAGATATTCTCCCACTTTCCACAATTTAATCCACAACTTAACAATAGGCAGCAATTCAAATTTGAATTTCAACCTCTTCACTAATTGCAAGCCTTCCTCAATTGGTAAGAAATGAATTTCAAATTCAAATAACACTCATTAACTCCCACAACTTAATGGATGTGTTTGAATTCAAATAGATTCATTACTACTTAACACAATGCAAATCTATAAAATACACTTCCCCAATTCAGAATTTGCACAATGGAATTACAACAACAAACTTCACAAGCTCCTTCACGCAACAAGCTAGTCACGGCAAGAAAAGGCAATTTTTCAAGTTCAAAGTAATGTTGAATTAACAACACTTCTACTCTCCTTCCCTTCCATGAAAATAATCAATCACAAGAAGCTACAATAATCCCTCCAATCCAACTCTAACAAGCAACTTAAAACTACAACACATAATTTCGGTTCAAATATAAAGAACCCTAATTGAAGATGATAACCACGAAATTAACCAACACTTAATCCCTTCTCTCAACTTGTGTTTGATACCAAAAGATGATGTGCACAAAATCAAGTTCAAGCACAATCAAATGACTCAAGAAAACAATTCACAATCAATCACAAAAACCGGTCCAATGTGGATGACAAATCACGTGAAACCCTTTGAGATTTGATGGAAAAACCAAAGATCAAATGATATAATTACAATCCCTATTTGTAATATTCACCAAGTAACAACAAAATGAATTGAGATCCATGTGAAAATCAGATCAAAAGGAAGCAATAAATCCGTGATTTCCACTTTTCCTCCAATTCCAATTCACGCCAACACTATATTGAAAGATAGTTCAAATACTAAAGGAACAATCAATCTTAACAAGACAATTGTTCATGAATTACACTCACAAATAATTCCAAGAAAGCTTCGAATCCACCCTAGATATGACTCACTAGAGAAGAAATGAAAAACAACAAAGATGAAATCAATCTGACTCACAATTCCCCTTTGTCGCACTCGCCACAATTCCAATTCTTAGGTTAAAATTGATAAGAGATTTTTGAACTAAGATGAACCCTAATTCTACACGTGAAGTGCTATGTTTAATCTACAAAAATGGCCTCCTCAAACCCTATTCTAAGCAAGTATTTATACTTGCTACTCCTAGGGTTAGAAAATGGTTAAAATTACAAGTTTGCCACTTTTAAGGTAGCTAGTCCTAAATGAAAATTACAAAGAAATGAAAGTGTCCCAAAACCAAATACAACCAAAAATAGTTCATAAAACAATTACAAAGTACAAAATATCATAAGTCTTCATGAACCAATTCCTCGGAATGGAAAATAATCGCAGCGAGTCTTTGATTATCACTCTGAAAATGTTTTGTGTCCATCAACTGTTGTAGGACATATTGGCATCCTATGGAGAATTATCATTGTACCTGTAAGATTATTTCTCAAATATTTATTAGAATAAAAGACATAAAGTAAAATATGAGCGATTTGGATCATCATCTAAATCGAGTTTTGAAAATGTTGAAGGTGCCGGAAATTTTCCCATCATATAGTCATGACCCTACATAACACATTAATAGATAGATATTTATCATTTCCTTTATCTTCATGTGTCTCAACATCAGGATCATCATAATACTCCTGTAGTATTATTGACAAATCTGTAGGTTCAACTACTTCTTGACCATCCTCACTGTTTCCCTCCAAAACAATCATGACTCTTTTGTTGTGACATTGAGCAGCCATATGTCTAAAACTCATGCATTTGAAACATTTTATTTGACACATCTTTCCATTGGTTGTCCCTAGCACTGTTTGTCTAATATTAGCTCTAACAACCTCCTTTCCTTTTCCTGAAATTTCCTTCTCCCTTTCAATAGTAGTTGTGTTTCTGTCCATAATCCTATCATTTCCCCCCCATTCCCTTTTGTTTACCTTACTGACCATCCAACCCATAAGGTTTGGTAGAAGTTCCATACCTATTGCTCACTGCTCGAAAAGGGTTGGATCACCTTTGTCTCTCCACTTTCAGAGCTAGTTAGATGGCTTCATCAAGTGTGTTATACTTCTGGAGCTTCACGATGTATGCAATTTCATACTTTAACCTTAGCACAATGTTTAGGAGGTTCAACTGACCCACATTTGATCATTAATGTCTTGAACTCCTATATATACTCATCAACTATTTTACCTCCCCGCTTCAGTGTTTGGAGACACATGAATAGCTTCTACCTGTAATGCTTAGGTATAAACCTTTTTCTCAATACCTGTTTCATTTCCCGCTAGGTATGTATATTAGCCTTACCATCTCTTCGTCTACTAATCACAAGATTTTTCCACCATAAAGTGGCATAGCCTGTAAATTCTACAACTACAGGACATGAGTGTGATCATCAATCTCATAACACTTAAATAGACCCTCAACCTTATCTTCTCAATCTAAATAATAATCTACAAAACCCCTACCATCAAATGAATGCATTTGCAATTTTATATATTCTAAGACCAGAGGCAGTCTAAACTCCCGATTTAGGTAAGGCTTATTCTCAAAATTATCATCCCTTTCCTCTCGAATAGCATGATAATCTCCTTCCATTCTCCTTCCCCTATTACCTCCAACAGCTCCTTCTCTACGAACATTCTGATGGGCTACCTGAGGTAGGGGTGCCTAAGGATTCGCCACTAGTGGTTGTGGCATTGTCATTTGATCTACCCATGTTGCTAATGTAGCAACAATAGTGGTGAGATCCTGCAATTGTTCCTCTAATGTTCTTCCACCTACAACACGACGACCCTGACCTCCACCAACCTGACTATTGGCCTCATTTCCAATTCCACTATTCACACTACCATTTGACATCCTTTTTTTTTTTTAAATCACTTAATCACTCCTTTACAACAACAACACACTTCACGGTTCAATACACATAACAACACAACACACCTTTCACGGTACCACATAACCACACACTAGCACCTCTACGGTTCAAGTATACACACACCCACTGTACACACACAACACACTCTTACGGTACCACACCACTTCACACCACAACAATACAATTCCCTTCATGGTTCACCCAACACTACAACACACACCACGGCAACACACACTCACACACATCCACGGTGCAATGAACACTTAATGTAACACACAACCTCAACGGCTTCACACACTCCCACGCTTCAATACACAACCACACAACACACACACTCGCACACACCTATGGTGCACTTCACACTAGAACAACTCCAAATATCATGGCAATAAAGAAAATGGAAATAACATATACGGGAAGTCTTCACGGCAAGCAAATGATTCCCAACGTAGTCAAAGTGTATTTAAAGTGATTAATACACAATAACTCTACAAGTAATGATTGAATTCAAATTTAAAATACTTCCTAATTCTCCATTGATGACCTCACGACAAGTCTTCCCAAATGATTACTCAAAGATGTAAATCAAAAATTCACACCTCACGACACACACACTTACACACCACGTCACACAACACGTCTCAACAACAACACACAACCTCACACCACATCTACATGACGACAAACACACACTCCCACAAGACTACACAACCTCATGGCACCACTTATCCCATGGCATAACTTCACAATTAATCACGGTTCAACACACCTTCAATAGCACAACACTCACAAGCAATCACGATTCCCACACACAACAATGTTACAATAATCACTTTCCTCAATTACTCAAGTTAATGTTGTAATCAAAGCAAATCAATGAGCAACTACTATACCCTTTACAATTATGGAATTCAAATTCAAATAGTCTCCCTATCTTCTACACAAGGAGCTCATGGCAAGATGACTATCACAATGGAAAAATCTGAATTTCACACTTCTAATTTCATAACCAACAAAGTATAATACGGCATAATCAATACAATTACTTTAATTCCACTTCATACAACTTCAATTATGAAATGGAAGAACAAGAACCCTAAATCCCCAATTTGTGATTCACGAATTCCCTTCCACAAACCTACGCTCTAATACTAAATTATGATGTGCTCAAGACCAATTACAAGTTCACAAATGCAAATGAGGAATCAATTGAATGATACACAATCAAAATGGCATGAACCCTAAATTGAAAATGGAACCTAAAATGGCGTGAAAAGGGATAGAAAAAAAAAAGAACTAATTCCTCACTAGATACTACTCACTAGTTGGAATTAGGATGGATTTGATGTTATTGATATTACACACAACAAGGATCAAATCCCACTTGCCACACTTCAAGAAGAAATGATAAGAGCAATGTTTGCGTGAAA
Source organism: Laguncularia racemosa (assembly GCA_037954665.1). Lineage (NCBI taxonomy): Eukaryota > Viridiplantae > Streptophyta > Magnoliopsida > Myrtales > Combretaceae > Laguncularia > Laguncularia racemosa. Next base: position 3,228,575 of record JBBMOL010000039.1, on the reverse strand, counting down.
GAGAGGAGTCTCCACAAGGTTTCAATATCTGAAAAATGATGTGTCAAAAGTCCCCTTACAAAACCTAATCAACAAGTATTTATACCCTACTATAAATAAGGAAATTACAACCATGCAATATAGTAAAAAACCAGTCTTAAGGAGCACTTGATGAATCGATTGCTCCATGTGGAATGAAGGTAAAAATGGCTGGTTTTTCTCAAGTGAAATGCAAATGAAATGAAAGTTGATTCCTCTTGTCTTTGTAGGTTCATTTCAGTTCATTATGGACCGTGATCCATTCACAAACCAATTGCTATTGTGCTTGATCATCTTCTTGTAAAAAACCCACAAAAATGTACCTGCTAAAATATAAAAACAATTACTATAAAATAAATAAGATAAAATGTGAATGTTTAGGTTCCATTTTGTTCAAGTAGGCTTCCCAATGCCAGATCTGAAGGTTTGATTCCCATCACTTAGAGAGCTAACTATCTAGCTTCAAGATTTCAAAGACCACAACTGCCATCACCTCAACTAATGCCTCAACTCCAAGCTCTGTCACCATCAGAAAAGAAGGCAAGTTTAGAAGATCTTATGACTCAATTCATATCAAGCTCCAAAGTAAGACATCGAAATCATAAAGCTTCTATCTACAACCTTGAGAAACAAATTGGCCAATTGGATAAGATGTTGTCTAAGAGACAGTCGGGTTCTCTTCTTAGTAATACCAAGCTTAATCCAAGGGAACAAGCAAAAGCTATTACTTTGAGAAGTGGAAAGGAGTTGCAATCTGAGAAGCCAAAAGAACAAGACAGAGAAGAAAGTAAAAGCCCTATAGTAGAAAAAGTGATACTTGAAAAGTCAGAGCCTACAAAGAAATCGCCATCTCCAACTACAGAGGAGTACAAACCTTAGATTCCATATCCATCACACCTTAATCAAACAAAAGACAGAGCAATTTGATAAATTTCTTGATTTGTTCAAAAAATTGCATATTAGCATTCCTTTTATTGAAGCTGATGGGTGTCGAATCCAACAAAAATAAAACCTACTCCTAGACAATTATATGATTTGCATATAGTGGTGAGTAGGGTCGAATCCATAGAGATTGGTTAAATTTATTTCTATTCAAGGGGAGTAAAAAGCAAAAGGAAAATGGGGGGTTTTGTTTGTGAATCAAATAAAGTTAAAACAAGATAAGAAAATTGAATATTGATAAAAAGCCTAGCCAAAGGAATCAAGATAGTTTAATTCTAGGAATTGATCATCGATGCAAATGTTTTCTATTCTTATTTCTAGATAAACTGGTTATGGTTATTAACAAGCTCTAACAACCTATCTCTCCGTACTTCCTCAATAACCAAGAGAAGCTCTTTGATTATTTCTCTTATCGATTAGATAACCTTAGACAAGCGCTTAGGATTTAATCTACCAATAGCATTAAAAACTAGAGAGACCACCAATTCATGCCAGTAGATTATAAGATAACCTATTTAAACATGATCATACACCTCCATAACATGAATTCGATCATCTCTTTTATAATCAAACATGTTATTGTATCACTAAGACTAGAACAATCAAACAATTACGGATTTGACGTGCTAGTTGACAATATATTAACTTGCTAATTGAGTAGAAGAGCTCTATTCATACCAATCAACAAAGATAATAATGACAAAACGAGCAGAAGATATATGAATACCCAAAAACAAAGAATATAATAAATACAAGTCAATTAGACCTCACAATTCGTAGAGAATTAAACATCTATGACCCTTTGGTTAGAAAAGTAGCTTAGCTACACATGTTCATCAATAAAACGAAAAATAAAAATAAAAACATAACAAGCCTCTGTTTCCAGCTGCCTGCTCTGCCTTCTCGTTTCCTTCTTGTCTCCAAGGTGATTCAAGATTCAAAGATTGAAAAATTGTCCTAACCCTCTAGGGTTGGTTCTATTTATATTGTTAGGGAGATGGCATGTGATCTTTTGCTAGCAAGGTACGAAAATATCTTTCCTTTTCAAAGTAGATTTCGAGAAGTAAATGTCCGTCCGCCTGGCACGCCCTAACACACGGCCGTGGGTCAAGCCGTGCCATCCTCTGTGCATATTTCATGTATCATCTTCCGTATCCAGTGTGTACCACGGCTCCACCCACGACTAGATTTCCAACCGTGCCTTATTCTGTGCATAATCAACAAGTCTTCATCCGTGCCCAGTGTGTACCACGGTTACACCCACAGCAAGATTTGAAGCCATGCCATCCTCTGGTTGATGTTCCACAATTTCTTCTCCTTGGCACGTCTAGCTTCCACTACGGCTCCAAGCACGGCTGCCACCACGGCCGTGCCCTAAGCCTTGTCTCTCTCTATTCAAAGTCCACATTTCCGCCTTCTTGTCCAGTGTGTAACACGGTTTGCACCATGGCCGTGCCTCAAACCGTGCTAGTTCCTAGGTAGCTACACGGCCGTGTACTTAAACCGTGTATCTTCCTGTTGACTCAAAACCAAGTACACGGCCGTGTACTTCAATTACACGCCCATGTACTTCCCTCCGGCGGTGTAAATCCTTGTCTTTAAACCAAGTTGTAGATGACTTCTCTAATTTACTTGAATTGGCACCCTTGACTCCATTTAACCTGATTTATCACCATAATAGAATTAAGTACCATTTCCTTATGATTTCTATAAAATCAATAATAATTTAACACAATTTATACTATAAAGATTGAGTATAAAATGGCTCTATCAGAAGCACTTTCACATATGCCAAAATATGCCAAATTCTTGAAAGAACTCTTATTTAAAAAATAGAGATTAGAGGAGATTTCTTGTAACGCCTCAAAACTTAGGCCGTATTACTGCTTGCCACGTATCTTTATTACACAAGAATACGTGAGGGCTTTGAGACTACTTTAATACCATGCAATTCAACAATTCTTGTAAATATCCATTCACTATCTATAATAATACCATCATTATGTAAAAACATTTTAATCCATCCTTCAAACCTTGAAACCAATTTAACATGAACCCATATTCAACATCTAATGCAATAGAAGTCTATAAAACTCTAAATTAATATTCTCTAGATACTATAAACTATTACATCCTAATAACATAATTCCTTCTAATTTCTAATTACCACAGTAATAATGATGACCATCTTCTTCCTCTCTTTATAGTTCACCCAATCCCAAGCTATCTTCTAGGTTATCATTTCCCTCAATACATGCATCTAAACATATATATATATTCCCTAAAGGGTGAGCTAATGCTCAGTACGTATAATACACTCATAAATGCATGAACAAACATGAACATATTTCACATACATTATGTAGTAATTAACCAACAAACAACCATTTTATGATCAACTTTAAGTCCACAAGCAACAATCGGCTACTCATGACCCACTTAATACACTTATAAACATTAGAACATGAATTGGTGATAGGAACTGCCACTATGGGCACTATACCCATGATCCCTTAAATATTTAAACTTGGTAATAAAAACTGTCACTATAAGCCCTACACCTATGATTACTTAAACACTTAAACTTAGTGATGGGAATTGCCACTATGGCCTTAACACTTGTGATCACTTAAGCATTTAAACCTTAATCATTTCCAAAATGACTCTACTACGGATAATGTCATATAAAGATCATTGGAGTGCTCCTTAGAGATCTACCATTATAGGCTCCTAAGTCGAGCCAAGCACATACAACATAAACTTAAACACTTAACCAGTCATTTACTTAATCTATTCCTATATTCTAACTTAAGCAAACACAAGAAACACATAAGTTACACATACCTTGAATCCTAGCCTTAAGCATGTCTAGTCCTCAACTTAAGCTAAGCTGAAATCTATACAACATTAGTATGTCCTTCTTAGTACTAATCTAAGAATAATATAATCTCTTAACTCTCTTAATCTATTAAATTTTCCAAGGTCTTACTAGCTTTCTAGGTTGTGCAGAAGTTAGCTTAATTAGAAATTAAATAGGTATACAATTAGGTTATGTTTCACTCAACATGGTCATGTAACTTATCATGGGATAGCACATAGTCGTGCCAAAGGTCGTGTACTTTTCTATATAGGATAATTGTTTTATGTAAGGTAACACACAACCATATTAGGAGGTTATGTTCCTTTCTGTAAGGTCTGGGTTTAACATGGGCGAGACATGGCCATATCGAGATGCTATATATCTCTCCGTACTTCTAGGTTTAACATAGTTGAAAACAGCTGTGTTGGAAAGTTGTGTACCTCTCTATAAGTCTAGGTTTAACACATGCATGATACGTCCATGTTGGGAGGCCATGTATCTCTCTATAAAGTTTGGGTTTAACATGGTTAAAACACGGTTGTGTATCTCTTAGTATAGTTTTGTGAACCTTAGTTCCTCCATACCAATTCATCCTAATTTCAATTCTTTTTGTTCCTAAGTTTAAATTATTCCTAAAACATGTATTTTTTTAGGCAAATTGCATAGATTAGAATACCTACTTTGAAATTTTTGCAAATCATATCCTTGATCGATTGATTTTAGTGCTCGTTACGTCCTACCCTTGATTTGGATCCTAAATAAAATAGGTGGTAGAAATCAATTAAATTCTCCATTCCATAAGTACAAAAACCATTAAATCGATAAGTTTGCTTACTTAGTTTCCTCTTAATCATCCATGTGGCTTGCGAAGTACTCTTGCGTATTGGAAAACATTTTCTATTCCTTCTGTATTATTATTATTATGAGGAGGTGAAAAAGAGGAGAACTAGGTTAACATGGAGTATTTGTACTTTAGCCATAAAAAGACCTATTTACCCCTCATCATGACCTTGGTTTTACGTATATATATATATATATATCTATATTAATTTAGATAAATCTGAGTATTCACATTCTCCCCCCCTTATAAAAACTTTCATCCTTGAAAGTTACCTGCTTCTAAAGAAGTTCTTGATACTTCTTTGTTATCTTTTCTTCTAGTTTCCACATTGCTTCCCATTCAGTTTGATTTATCTATTATACTTTAACAAAGGGAATCATTCTCCATCTTAGTACTTGTTCTTCTGTGTCCACAATTTTAATGGGTCTTTCCATAGATGTCAAGTTTGGTTGTACATTCAATAGTCTAGAACCACTATCTGATCTAGGTTAGGTATATTTTTACTCAACATGGATACATAGAATGCGTCATGTACCCCAGCCAAACGTAGCGGAAGAGCCAACCTATAAGCTACCACACCTATTCTTTCTAAGACCTCAAATGGGCCTACATACCTTAGGGTCAGCCTCCCGCTTAAACCAATCTGATTATCCCTTTGGTTGGAGAAATTCTCAGTAGGACCTTATCTCTCACTTGAAATTCTGAAGGGTGTCTTCTCTTGTCTACATAACTCTTTTATCTAAACTGAGTCGTCTATATTCTTTGCCCAATTAGCTTCACCTTCCCTACTGCCTCTTAGACTAATTCTAGTCCCATCATCCACCATTCTCCTACTCCATCCCAATGTAGTGGGGATTTACCCCTTCTTCTATAAAGAGCCTCACAAAGAGCCATCTGGATGGTTGCCTAATAGCTATTATTATAGGCAAACTCAATCAGAGGTATATGCTCATTCTGGTTACCTCCAAAATCCAGTGTGCATGCTCTAAGCAAATCTTCCAGTATTTATATAGTCCTTTCAAACTATCCATCCATCTGAGGGTGGAAGGTAGTGCTGAACTACAGTTTAGTGCCCAAAGCTTTATGTAAGTTATTCTAAAATTTGCTTACAAATCTTATGTCTATATTAGAAGTGATGATCACCAACACTCCATGTAATTTAACTATTTCTTGTATGTATATATATGCTAGTTTCTCTAATTTGTATCCCACTCTAATAAGTAGAAAATGAGTAGACTTTGCTTTCTCATGACTCTCTTCATCTCCTCCCATGTCTCTACTGGTAGCTCCCTATTCCTCCTCCTATTTAATAATAGTTGATCCCACCAAACAATTGCATAATTAGAAAATTTAATGGTAGCAAGTTTTACCTTCTTGGCCTTAGAATAATTGTGGCACTCAAAAATCAATTCCACCTTCTTCTTCCACTCAAGATATACATCAGGATCATTCTTCCCTTAGAAGGAAGGGATTTTCATCTTTATGTTCCTTAGGTTGTTATCTCCCTCATTCTTAGCTCCTCTACTTCTCCCCGCATTCCTTCTGTAACCCACAAATGAATCCTGATCAGATTCAGCTACAAATCCTTCCCTACCCCATTCATCTTCCTCCATGTGTACTACCCTTCTCGGCATTTTATCCCTCCTACACCTAGTAGAAGCAATTCGTTACTGCTCAAAGTTTTACTCGATCTGCTCATGAAATTGATCCATCTCTACTCTAAACATCCTCCTCATCTTAGTGGTTAAAGTTTCCATGATCAATTTTATATCAATTGCCCCCCATCACACTTTCAAGAGAATTTCTGTTCAACATAGTGCTACACAAAATAATGTTAAGAGTAACAAAATAAAATCTCACAAATTCACTCGCTCACGTGTTTCACACAAATCACTCTACTGTTCTCACTAATCCTAATGTGCTCAAAACCAAGGTCAAGCACAATCAAATGAATCAAAGAAAACAAACCCCAACTCACATACAAAACCGGTCCAATTGGAATGGAAATTGTGAGAACCCTATTGGAATTTAGGTGAAATCCAAAGGTCCAATGATGCAATCACAATCTAATAATGATAAACTTCACTAAATAACAACAAATATAAGTGAATTCCACTTGAAATATATGGAGAAGAAAAGAACTAAAACCGTGATTGTATCCTCTTCCAACAAGCACAATTCACGCCACCAATGAGATGATAATATCAAGTACTAAAGTAATCAATCTTATACGAGATAATTATCACAAATGCAATAAAAAATTTGACCAAGAACTATCTCAATTTACCCCTAGATATTACACACTAGAGAAGAAAAGAAATCTCAACAAATTGAAATTGACACTACTCACAATTTCAAAGTATTGCACTCGCCACAATCTCAACTCTTGGGATTGAAATTGATAAGAGTCTAATGACAATTAGAAGAACCCTAATCCTCACACAAAGTGTATCTCAATTCTACAATTTTTTTGCCTCCTCAAACCCTACTTTAAGCAAGTATTTATACTTGCTCCCTTTAGGGTTAGAAAATGCACAAAATTATAACTATGTCACTTTTAAGGTGGCCGGTCCTAAAAGACAATTACAAGCAAATAAAAGCGTCCCAAAAGAAAATACAACATAAAATAGTCCAAATAACAATTACAAAATAAAAGAAAATAGTCTTCATCATGCGAGCTCTTCTATAGGATTCGTCGACCCAACTCATCACCGGTTTAGGTCGGTCCATGGATAACCCACAAGCTGAGTCTAAGTGAGTTTGTCCATTGCCCTATAAAACATGAATAAGATAAAAGAGGTTAGTAAACAAATAATTCCAGGGTCGATTTGCTCAAAATGGATCCTCATCGCCAAGATTCGAAATCCTTTTGTTCTTGCCCTAATGATAGGTTTTGTTGGATTTTGATTCCTATCATCTCCTCGAGCCTCAAAAAGATTTGTCCTCAAATCTAGCAGATCAAATGCAATAGAGACTTTGTTTTCTCCTAGCAATCCATATAAAGAAGTATCTCTGCAAAATCCCAAAATCTGAAATACTACAGGTGGTGATTGTTTTCTCTCCTCCATTTCCAGGATGTATCTCATCTATAACACAAATAATGACCCATTATCCACCGAGGTATCCCCTATCTCAACCCATTTCACTGATATTGTTTCCTCCTTTTCTAACTCATCTGTATGTCCCTAATCCTCATGGTCTTCTAATGGTTGGCCCAACTGCTCATTGCCCTCTGAAACCTCTGAAGGTGAACACAACTGTCCCTGAACATTCTGGATCTCTGATGATAGACTCATCTAACTCTGATCCTCAGAATCCTCCAATGGTTTACTCAACTGCTCGTGAACCTCTAGTATCTCTAAAGGAGAACATAACTGACCCTAAACATTTTGGTCCTCTAGTAATCTGCTCATTTGACTATGATCATCAGGATCCTCTAAAGGTTGGCACATCTGTGTCTGACAAATTTTGTGCTCTAAAGGTTGGTTCAATTGCTCATGGCCCATTGATGGTCTATTGATTTGTTGCTGAACCCTTTGAACCTCTAAAGGCGACATCGGATTCAAAACAATTTGTTTTCCCTCCTTCTGGAATGCATAAGTATTCCTGAAGCCATCATGTAAAACCCTCCTATCATATAACCAAGGCTTGCAAAGCAATATATAGGATGTACACATAGGCAAAATATCACACTTAATCTCATCAAAGTATTTATCCCCTACATTGAATGGTACCCTAGCTCTGTGGGTCACATGCAAACTCCCTTGATCATTAAGCCAATGCCATGTATACGGTTCAGGATGTGGAGTAGTAGTAAGTTTTAGTTTTGATACTAACGATGCTGCTACCACATTAGTACAACTACCACCATCAACTATAAGGACACATAAATTTCCTTATACCCTACAAGAAGTATGGAACAAGTTTTCCCTTTGTTCATCATCCTTAGTAGTAAATGTAGTCAATGTCCGGCGCAATACATTAGCTTAATGAAACATTTCACTAGACATGATTGTGCTCAAATCCAAAAATTCAATAATTATCTTCACACTTCCAAGGTTCAAGTACACAACAAAGCCACAAATGAAGTACACTCAACTACTTTCAAGTAGATAGAATTAAATTCAACAAGTGTTTAAGTAACTAGTTCAATTACTTTTACACTTTAATGATTTGTTTAAATATTAAATTCCACTACTCAACCTTCCTTTTCTTGCCTTGATTTCACACTTCAAATAACCACAATGTGAAGCACCTTACACTACACACAAGTGCACAAATTCACAAGTGGCAATTCCCTTACTTACACATTCACTCCGCCACATATAAACAAGGTAACAACAAATTCAAATTCCACTTTAAATGCAACCTCTTCTACAAATAGTAAGAAGAAAATTCAAATTCAAATAATCATTTACTCAACTATCACACAATAACTTCTTTCAACTTAAAAAATGGTGTTTGAATTTGAAATAATTTCCTTTTCTCCACACTCTTCAAATCTGGAAATGGTAAAAGACAACCACAATTCCAAAATCATCAACACTCCATTCACTCTTCTTTGCTTTCAAAATTCAAACTACAATTCCGAAATCATCAACTCTCCATTTGCTCTTCTTCTTTTCTTTTTTTTTAAATCTTCCACTTTTTCCAAGTGATCACAAAGAAACACCACTCTTCCTCACGTCAAGCTCAAAGACACCACATTGCAATTCCTTTAATCAACATACACACACAACGCTACACATACATACCCTTCACTAACACACAAACACAATGCCACACACACACTTCCTTCACTCACGATGCAACAATTTTTCCCAAATTCCACAAGACACTCACTTCACAAACAACTCCATGCCAATTTGACTCACACCGCAACTTACACAATACACACACCACACTTTATTTCAAACAACAATAACACACACATGTTGTAAGAATCGACTCCCATGGCAACAACAACAACAAATTGCACTCCACTTCCAACACAAATTCTAACTGCAACTTTACACAAATAGGCAACAATTCAAATTTGAAAATCAAACCACTTCACTAATTGCAACCCTTCCACAATTGGTGAGTAATGATTTTCAAATTCAAACAAACACTCATTAACTCCTCAACTTAATTGATGTGTTTGAATTCAAATAGATTCCCAATTATCTACACAATGCAAATCTGGAAAATTGTACTCCTCCAATTCCGAATTGCACAAGGATTCACATAACACACTCTACAAGCTTCCTCAAACAACAAATGAATTACGGTATGGATGGGATAAATTTCAAATTCAGAAATTTGAATCAGTAACACATTTCTACTCTTCTTCCCTTCCACGAGAATGATCAACCACAAGAAGCTACAACAAGCCCTTCAATTCAACTTCAACAAGCAGCAAATTCAATTCTCAATCAAGACAATTTCGCCACCTCCATTCTCAACACACAATTTCGGATCACAATATGAAGAACCCTAATTAAACATGAAGATTAAGAAATCAACCAACACTAAATCCCTTCTCTTAACTTGTGCTCTGATACCAAAAGATGATGTGCTCAAAACCAAGGTCAAGCACAATCAAATGAATCAAAGAAAACAAACCCCAACTCACATACAAAACCGGTCCAATTGGAATGGAAATTACTAGAACCCTATTGGAATTTTGGTAAAATCTAAAGGTCCAATGATGCAATCACAATCTAATAATGATAAACTTCACTAAATAACAACAAATATAAGTGAATTCCACATGAAATATATGGAGAAGAAAAGAACTAAAACCGTGATTTTATCCTCTTCCAACAAGCATAATTCACGCCACTAATGAGATGATAATATCAAGTACTAAAGTAATCAATCTTATACAAGATAATTGATCACAAATGCAATCAAAAATCTGACCAAGAACATCTCAATTCACCCCTAGATATTACACACTAGAGAAGAAAAGAAATCACAACAAAATGAAATTGATATTACTCACAATTTCAAAGTGTTGCACTCGCCACAATCTCAACTCTTGGGATTGAAATTGATAAGAGTCTAATGACAATTAGGAGAACCCTAATCCTCATGCGAATCTCAATTCTACAAATTTTTTGCCTCCTCAAACCCTACTTTAAGCAAGTATTTATACTTGCTCCCTTTAGGGTTAGAAAATGCACAAAATTACAACTATGCCACTTTTAAGATGGCCAGTCCTAAAAGACAATTACAAGCAAATAAAAGTGTCCCAAAAGAAAATACAACATAAAATAGTCCAAATAACAATTACAAAATAAAAGAAAATAGTCTTCATCATGCGAGCTCTTCCATAGGATTCGTCGACCCAACTAATCGCAAATTTAGGTCGGTCCATGGATAACCCACAAGCTGAGTCTAAGTGAGTTTCTCCATTGCCCTATAAAATATGATAAGTGTGCCTGTTGGAATATAAAATACATGAATAAGATAAAAGAGGTTAGTAAACAAATAATTCCATGGTCGATTTGCTCAAAATGGGTCTTCATTGCCAAGATTCGAAATCCTTTAGTTCTTACCCTAATTATATGTCTTGTCGGATTTTGATTCCTATCAAATCCTTACCCACTCAAAATTCCTCTTTTTAGTTCTTTCGGAACTAACAATCCAATCGGATTTGTTCCTGTAGAAATCTACCCAACCGTCCCAATAGTAGTTTCGTTACTTGATTTGATAAGATTCACATAATGCTAAGAATTCAATTAAGGATCACCAAAAAAAAAAAAATCTAAATCATAAACAGTAACACAACCACCACTCAATCTCCAATTCTCAATCAAAGCAACCCAATTGACAATAATTTCCTTCTTTTTTTTAATATGTTTTTTTTATACGAATTTTTTTCTCTTTCTTTTTTACTCTTGAGAAAGGAAATGTATATAATTCCTTTTAAATAATAACAACAATCGTATTGAAATCAACTTGCAAATCAAAATTCAAAGAACGATTGTTTTTTATCCAAACCATAGATCTAAGAACAAGTAATTGCATTAATAAGATAAGCGATCCTGACAAACCTGATTTCTTTGATATTAAACTGAAGTAAACTCCGTCAACCTATGCCAAAACCTGAAATCCAGAATTGTATCAAACAACCTACAATCAATAAAAATGGAGGGAAACCATGACCCGTTGTCTATAGACGAGACAAGAACCTTGGTATAAGTGATAACGCCACAATCAATTATGGAATGATCAATTGATAAGTTTAGGTGAATGCCATGGATTCAAAATCCGATAAGTTCGATAGTTCAATCAAGAACCAAATGAGAAAATCTTTTATTTGTGAATAATTTTTGTTCAATGTTAATTTTCTACAATGAGTCTATAATGACTATTTATAGTCCCATAAGAATAGGTAAACAAAACGACACAAAAAACCTAATTTGAATAAAGGACAAACATTAAACGCTGGCAGCTTAAAATATTACAAAGTCAACACCAAAGTCGATGGCTTTAAAAGTTCTTCAACCGACCTTCATTTATGGTCGACAGCTTACTTGTCAACACTGACCATTTAGGCCAGTGGCCTTCAGCACAACGCCAGCCATTTCGGCCAGCGGCTTAAACTGCCAAGGCTAGGAACCTTCAATGATTTTAAAGCTGTCAACCTTAAATCTATTCCTTGACTTCCATGCTTGTACTTTGCACTTGAAATAGGGTTGTGCTCCTTGATCCAATCTTCCTAGCTCGTTTTTAATCATCCTTAGACTAATCCTCCTAACGTGATCTTCATTAAATACATTAAGTTTAATGAAACCCTTATCTTATAGCTCCTAAATCTATTTTCTCAACTTTTCTAGTTCCACTGGTGCCATCCTATAGACTATTTTTTGTATTGGTACTATGTTCGATACCAAGTAAAAACTAAACTCTATCTCCCTAGCTAAAGGTAAACCAAGAAGGTCTTCTAGAAACACTTCTAGAAACTCCCCCTGATGCATGTAACCTTAGGTATGTTAAACCTAGAACCCCAATGATGCTAGTTGGTTTCAATTACCCTAAAGATCATCTTGAATAAGCGATGCGTAACTAGACCCCAATTAAACCCGTTGATTATAACCTAAGTTATCAAAAGTTATTCCTAGTAATTCAATTAAGAATCCTATGGAAAAGTTCTTTTACAAAAGAACAAAAAGAGGTATTTCATATCTCACGAAAAAAGATGTGTTTTCATATATCAAAGTTTAGATGTTCTTCATGGCCGACCCTTGCACGACTTATATAGAGTCAGACAAGAATACGGAAAAACCTAAGTTGCCTAATCTATTTATTTCCTTATCCTCATGTAACCGAGTAGGCAACTAAATAATATAAATTACAAACCAAAACAAATACTAAAAAATATAACAACAAACCCGCAAATTCCCTTTCCTATTTCGATTCAACATATAATATTTCTCATTCTAGAACTTCAAATCCTTGCTTTTCTTCCATGGAAACATGAACTACATTAATAGGTATTGGTTCTCCTTTCATGTAATTTGATTCATTGGCTTATGGGTCTATAACCAGTCCTTGTAGAGCATCATTCATCCTCTTTGCTCTAGCTCAGGGCATTGGTCCTCCAATTCCTTTTAATGGATCTTAAGTCCTTGGTTCTGTCTTCTTAAGTGTTAGATGATCCTCATCATTCCCTCCTTCCTTGAAAAGATTCGTCCTCGAATCACCTGCATTATAAAAAGTAAGATCAAAAACATTAAAATTGCACTTACATTACCATAGTGACTCAATAAATCAATCTTGTGGGTGTTGTCATTGATGCTCTCCAAGACTTGGAAAGGTCCCTCTCCGCTAAGATGTAATTTAGGCTTTCATTGTGGTGCAAATCTTTCTTTTCTCAAATGCACCCAAACCTTTTCTCCTGGATGAAACATAGTCCTGGCACGTCCCTTTGGTATTAGCCACTTCCAAATCGCATCCAATTTCCTCTCATCCACGGCTAGCTCATCTGTTCCTGTAACAAAGCCAAATAAAAACACCATACTAGGTAACAAAAGGTTAGTGTCAGTATAAGTAAAATAAACATCCTTGTACATAAGTACAAGTAATTGTTTCCTCGCCAACATTATAGTCTCATACTTACTTTTTCTTACAATTTTCTCTCCTCTCAGTGTTTCAAACCCTCTTTCCTCATAGCTCACCAGTGTTTGTCTCTCACTCTTTTCTTTTTTTCTCTCCCTGCTCTCGCACACTCTCGTGTTTCGCTCTAACTTCTTTGGAAATTTTCACTTGGTCCTCGCAAGCTTCCCATGGTTTCTGTGGAGTAAGAACCACCTTCCTTTTTTAAAAAACAAAAGAATATTGATTCTTGTACTCATCGTATATAACCTTCCTATCAAACTGCCAAAGTTGCCCTAACAAGATATAGCTAGCCTGCATAGGTACCACATCACACATAACCTCGTCCTTGTAGCTCCCTATAGAGTAGGCTATACGTGCCTGCTTGGTCACCTTAACCTCCCCACAATCACACAACCACTGCAATCGATATAGTCTAGGATGCTTTACTGCTTTCAACTAAATCTTTTCTACTAGCAAAGTGCTAGCAACATTAGTGCAGTTGCCACTATCAATTATCAAGCTACAGACTCTACCCTGCACATGACACCATATATGAAAAATATGTCCACATTGGATCCCCTCACCATCCTCCTAGGGTTGTACACTAAGCACTCTCCTCGTAACATACAACTTGCCACTCATAGGTCCCTCTAAGTCAAGATCCTCATACTCCTATGATGGTAACTCCTCCTCATCCTCAGAGCTCACACTCTCTACATCCCCACTATCACTGATAATCATAGCCCTTTGATTTGGACATTAGGATGCAATGTGCCTAAATCCCTAACACCTAAAACACTTTATATCTCTCGTCCTAGAAAGGGATTTAGTATCAGTCTTTCCCTTAGGTGCAGCAACTGGATTCTTAGCCCTCATGTCCTCCTTAGACTTTGAATCGGTGGAGTTTCTCTTCCATGTGGATTTCCATGGAGTTTTAGAAGTCGAGCCAGTCCTCTGTTCACTCCTGTATTTTAGCTACCGCTCCACTTTAATAGCTCTATACAGTAACTCTTCCATATCTAAGTAATGGTGAAGATCTACTATATCAGCTATCTCCCGATTCAATCCATTGATGAATCTAACCATAGTGGCCTCATCATCCTCCTCAATTCTCACCCTAATCATTGCCATCTCCAACTCTCTGTAATAATCCTCTACACTATTATTCCCTTGAGTCAACCTTTGGAATTTCCTACATAAGTCCCTATGATAGTGACTAGGAGTAAAATGCTTCTACATGATCGTTTTCATCTCCTCCCAAGTGTTAACAGGTCGTTCTCTATACCTACACCTATTACGCACCAACTGATCCAACCATACACTGGCGTAATCTGAAAACTCTACTACAGCTAATTTTATCTTTTTCTCCTCAATGTAGTTGTGACATTCAAAGACATGATCCATCTTCCTCTCCCATTCTAAATACAATTTCAGATCATTCTTTCCCTAAAAAGTTGGGATTTTCAACTTAATACTCCCTAAATTACTACCACGCCTCTAGATACTTCCCCTATCCCTTAAGTGTTGGTAATCTCCAAAATCAAATTCCTCTTCTTCATCTATCCTAACTCCTCTCCTATTATGTCTACCTACTCCTCGCCTGACAGTGGTATTTCTAGACAGTTGCCTACTCCTTTCCATCCTATCCATCTTGTCATGGATCTACTCTAGTTCACCCGTTAGGATCCTCTTCATCTCCCCCATCAATTCCTCAATTACCCGACTTTCTCCTCCATTAGTGTTCTGTCCCGACATAATTTTAATAATTTGCAATAAGTTACGATCACAATTACAAAAAATATATAAGTATATTCCTCACACCTACTCGTGTATTACTCACAAATGATATGCTCACAATTCCACTCGTGTATATCTCTCACAAAATATGATCTCACCACCTACTTTTTGTAATTCTTTTACTAAGAACTCAATTGGTACTCCTAAACTCAAATTACTAAGTCAACACTAATGATTACTATCGGCGTAAGTCACGTGAATGAAGGAAGACTAACTACACAATCTAATTGCTATGGAAAAAGATTCACCACTGAATAGATATGCAATCAAACACAAAAGGATATAATTTGCACTGAAACATAATGAATGATTATGAAATGTAATTTTTGGATGCATGATTTAGAAATCACAAAGCATCTATCACAGTTGGAATTGGAAACAATTGATATGGAAAGTGAATTGACTCAACCAATTATGTAATTGACAATTCAAGAAGCTATCTTGTGATTTTGGTAATTGTAATTCTTTTAAGGTCGAATTCCTTTTTTTTTTTTTTTGAATTTCGATTCTTGATTCTTTCTTTTGCAACCGAATTTTATTTTTTTTATATGACTTATGTCTATGAATATGGAAAAGACAACAAACGAATATGGAAAAGAACGGAATTTTTTTTATACGAATTTTTTTTCAAGAATAAATATGGAAAAGAACAGCAGACGAATATAGAAAAGAACAACAGATAAATATGGAAAAGAACAATAGACGACCATGGAAAAAAAAAAACAACAGACGACTATGGAAAAGAAAAAAAAAACAAAATAAAGAAAAGGATAGAATTTACTTGATTCAAGAAGGTGAAGCTCTGATACCAAATGATGCATGTAACCCTATGTTAAACCTAGAACCCTAATGATGCTAGTTGGTTTCAATTATCCCGAGGATCGTCTTAAATAAGCGATGCGTAACTAAACCCCAATCAAACCCATTGACTGTAACCTAAGTTATCAAAATTTATTCCTAATAATTTGATTAAAAATCCTATGGAAAAGTTCTTTTGCAAAAGAACAAAAAGAGGTATTTCGTATCTCACGAAAAAAGATGTGTTTTCATATATCAAAGTTTAGATGTTCTTCATGGCCAGCCCTTGCACGGCTTATATAGAGTCATACATGAATATGGAAAAACCTAAGTTGCCTAATCTATTTATTTCCTTATCTTCATGTAACCGAGTAGGCAACTAAATAATATAAATTACAAACCAAAACAAATACTAAAAAATATAACAACAAACCCGCAAATTCCCTTTCCTATTTCGGTTCAATATATAATATTTCTTATTCTAGAACTTCAAATCCTTGCTTTTCTTCCATGGAAACATGAATTACATTAATAGGTGTTGGTTCTCCTTTCATGTAATTTGATTCCTTGGCTTGTAGGCCTATAACTAATCCTTGTAGAGCATCATTCATCCACTTTGCTCTAGCTCGAGTCATTGGTCCTCCAATTCCTTTCAGTGGATCTTAAGTCCTTGGTTCTATCTTTTTAAGTTCTAGATGATCCTCATTATGCTCACTATAGGTACAACTTCTATCTTGGCTTCTTCACTAGCCTCAATAACTATAGTTTCTAGTATGTTTCTTCCCTACAACTCATAAGTGGGTAATCTAATAGGTCTCTGCACTTCTAATTTATACTCAAAGAACTCTTCCCTAGGTATATTGAACTGCACCATCAAGTTATGATAGTCAATGGTGACATGGTATTTTGACAGCTAGTTGACGCCCAAAATAATGTCAAACTCTACCATCTTCAATAATAAGAGATCTGTCGGCATCACCCTACCTTATATCTCTATTCCCACTACTCTACATATCCTAGTTATCTTCTCTGCAACTCTCAAAGGAGTACTAACATCCAAACAATCATTCATGTGTTCAGCATTCAATACACATGCATATACAAAATTCTCAAATACATAAGACACTAATACAATGGTATTAAACAGTGCATAAGCATTGCAAGAGAGTATTAGAAGCATACCTACAATGTTATCCATGTTAGTGATGTCTCGGTGTTGCTGTTGTTGTATAACAAATACTTTGGTAGGAACTCACTATCTAAGACCCCTTTTATGGTCTACCACTTTATCCCCTTACTAGAGGTCTAGCCACTTATTGAGTTAGGGTTGCCTGATTTCTTACTTGTCCATAAGGATAGTTAATTGCTTTATGTCCCCTTTGCTTACACACATGATAGAAAATTAGCGAGACTAACCTCTTAGTGTAATTCCTGCTAATGTTTCCAATCTTCCTACATAAGAAGCATGCCCTATTTGGCCATTTGCACTCTCTCAATTTGTGAGGCCCATAGCATCTAGTACATTTAACATTTAGACCTATTGCTAGAAGTGCCAAAGGCAATTGTTTAATCTATAGAGGAAGGGCTACAGCACTCTATATCTTACTCTAATATATATATGATGTCTCTTGCCTTTATCTTGCCCCATTCTACTCGAGGCAAGTCTTTTTGCTAAATCTATTGCTGCTTTGCAACTCCTCAGTTCCTTTATTGTTACTTGGCCTTGTCAACCATTTCAACATAGGTATTCAGCTAAAAGGCCCTAACTGCAAGTTGAAAGTCAAAATCCAAGCCTCTCAAAAATCTTCTAGCACAAGACCTATTGTCGTTACGGACATTTGCAAGAAGGAGTTTGATTAAGCAATTCAATTCCGCATCATATTCTTCCACTGTTCTATCCCCTTGTTCACAATTATATCATGTCCTTAGAGCTGCTAGGGAAATATCTCTAATAGAACAATTCCCTAAATACTTCCCAAGTTATACATCCCCCTACAAGTCTGGGAAATAAGGCCCACCATTTTGCTGCAACTCCCTTCAACATGAATGTAGCGTAATTGACCTTCCTGCTGAAAGATAGCAAATATCTTCACAATTTACTGTACTCGATCTTCAACCTCGATTGGATCATCTACTTTAGGATTAAACTCTTTAGCTACTCTAATGAACTTATAAAAGCAAATGGGTTCATTAACATTCCTATACAGTTGGACATTGGGGGCTTTATGCTATTGTGCTAATAGTCCCAACAAGTGATTCATAGTATCTAATAGATGGACTGTCTCTTTAGCCATCTGACCCCTTACCCCTTGTGGCTATTGATTTTGGACATCTTCCTCGTTTGGGTTATTACATCTAGTACCCTTTCTTAAACCTAATCTACCGATTCTTCTTAGAGGCATTCTATTGAGAAGAGACAATCGATAGAATTAAAGTTAGTATCAACTGATGTTAGTGTTAATATGTGTTAGTATATATACATATATACCCTTACATCTGATGATATACTCATAAATAACTTAGCAATTGAAAGAAGGCAAGTAAAATAAAAATACAAGAAAGTAATTAAATAAATGAATAATGACCAATATTTTCCCACTCTCTTCATGTCTCACCATCTTACAAATCATATACTTAATTTCTCTAAACATCATATCTTTTGCTATACTATTTCAAACTTATGCCTAATGATCAATACTTAATTTTCTAAGGATGAACAAGCTTAAGATTTTTTTTTTTCAGGATCATCAAGCTATGTTCTATAGATCAAAACGTAATTCCCTAAAGATCATCAACTTGTTCTCTATAGATCCAAACTTAAGTCCCCAAAAGATCATAAACCTAATCACTATAAACCCAAACTTAAGCCCCTAAAGATCATAAACCTAGGCATTGATACCATCTAAGTTGTAACATCCCAAAACCAAGCCACGCTACTACTCACCATTTTCCCTTATCATATAAGAACACGTTAAGGCTCTAAGACTACTCTAATACCATGCAATTCAACGATTCTTGTAAATCTCCATTCACTGTTTACAAAAATACCATCATGATATAATAACATTTTAATCCATCCTTTAAATCTTGAAACCAATTTAGCATGTATCCATATTCAACATCTAATGTAACAAAAGTCTATAAAACTCTAAATTAATATTCTCTAGATAAACTATTACATCCTAATAACAAAATTCCTTCTAATTTCTAATCACTATAGTAATAATGATGACCATCTTCTTCCTCTTTTTATGGTTCACCCAATCCTAGGCTTTCTTCTAAGTTATCATCTCCCTCAATACCTAGATTTAATATATATATATATATATATATATATATATATTCCCTGAAGGATGAGTTGATGCCCAATACGTATAACACACCCATACATGAATGAACAAACATGAACATATTTCACATACATTATGTAGTAACTAACTAACAAACAACAATTTCATGATCAACTTTAAGTCCACAACCAACAATTGGGTACTCATGACCCACTTAATACACTTAAAAAACATTGGAACATGAATTGGTGATGAGAACCACCACTATGGGCCTTGCACCTATGATTCCTTTAACACTTAAACCTAATGATGAGAATTGTCACTACGGGCCCAACACCCATGATCACTTAAATATTTAAACTTGGTGATAAGAACTGCCACTATGAACCCCATACCTATGATTACTTAAACATTTAAACTTGGTGATAAGAACTACTATTATGGCCCCATTACCCATGATCACTTAAACACTTAAACGTTAAACCAACATAGATCATTTCAAAAAATGACACCACTACAGAAAATGTCATACAAAGATCATTAGGGTGCTCCCTAGAGATCTACCACTATAGGCCCCTAGGTCGAGCCAAGCACATACAACATAAACTTAAAAACTTAACCAGTCATTTACTTAATCCATTCCAACAGTATATTCTAACTTAAGCAAACACAAGAAACACACAAGTTATACATACCTTGAATTCTAACCTTAAGAATGTTTGGTTTTGAACTTAAGTTAAGCTAAAATTTGTACAACATCAATAAGTCCTTCTTAGTACTAATTTAAGAATAATATAATCTCTTAAATCTTTTAATCTATTAAATTTTCTAAGGTCTACTAGCTATCTAAGATGCATGGAAATTAGCTTAATTAGAAAGTTAAATAGGTATACAATTAGATTATGTTTCACTCAACACAGCTATGTTGGAAGCATTGTAACTTAAAATGAGATGGCACATGATTGTGCCAAAGGTTATATACTATTCTATGTAGGATAATTCTTTTACGCAAGGTAAGACACGGTTGTGTTGGGAGGTCGTGTTCCTTTCTATAAGGTCTGAGTTTAACACAGGTGAGACACATTCGTGTTAGGAGGTCGTGTATCACTCGATATGTTTGGGTTTAACACGGTCAAAACATGGCTATGTTGGGAGGCCATGTATCTCTCTGTAAAGTTTAGGTTTAACATGTGCATGTCACAATTGTATTGGAAGGTCGTGTATCTCTCTATGCACTTTGGGTTTAACATGGTCAAAATACAACCGTGTTGAGAGGCAATGTATCTCTTGGTGTAGTTTCACAAAACTCAACTTTTCTATACCAATTCATCTTAATTTCAATTTTTTTTGTTCTTAGGTTTAATTTATTCCTAAAACATGTATTTTTTTAATCAAATTACATAGATTAGAATACTTACTTCAAACTTTCTACAAATCATATCCTTGATCGATTGATTTTAGTGCTCGATGCGTCTTATCCTTGATTTGAATCCTAATTGAAATGGATGATAGAAATTGATTAAATTCTCCATTCCACAAGCACAAAAATCATTAAATCAATAAGCCTTTTTACCTAGTTTCCCTTTAATCATCCTTGTGACCCACTAAGTCCTCTTATGTGTTAGAGAGTGTTTTATGTTCCTTCTGTATTGTAACTATGAGGAGGTAAAAAAGAAGAGAGTTAGGTCAACATAGAGTATTTATACTCTAACCATAAAAAGACCCATTTGCCCCTTAAATTTTATGGATTCCCAATTGTGACTTTGGTTTTACATTATATATACATACATATATATATATATATATTTATTAATTTAGATAAATCCAGGTATTTACATTTCTATTGTTGAAGTTAAAGCAAGTTGTTCATCCATTATTCAAAACAAGCTTCCTCTAAAGTTGAGGATATAGGTAGTTTCACAATTCTTTGTGTAGGTTATATTACTATTGATAAAGCTTTAGTTAACTTGAGGGTGAGTATCAATTTGATGCATTATTCTTTCTTTAAGAAGTTGGGACTTACTAAACCTAAGCCTACTCATATGAGTCTACAACTTGCTAATCGTTTTATGAAAATTCCTAAGGAAATCATTGAATATGTTTTGGTGAAAGTTAGGAATCTTGTTTGTCCTATTGATTTTGTGATCTTAGATATGGATGAGGATAAAGATGTACCTGTAATTTTGAAAAGACCTTTCCTAGCAAAAACTAAGGCATTGATTGATGTAGAGGAAGGCAAGCTTACTTTGAGGATAGGAGATAAAGAATTGCTAGTGAAAATTTATCTAGCTTTGAAGTATCCAATGAGTGTAGATGATTCATGTTATGCAATTGATATGGTTGATGCTTTGGTAGATGAGAACCTTGAAGAGATACTATTTAAGGATGAGTTAAAACTAAGCTTAGTTTATGGAGAAAGAAAGGATATGACAAGTTTAGAGGTTGAATCACTGTTAGCACAGCTTGATTTAACTAAGGAAATTACTCCTCAAGGTAGTTTTGAAGAATTGAGGGAAGGAAGTGAAGCAAGGCTTAAAAATTCCATTGAAGACCCAACAATTTTGAAATTAAAAAAACTTCCAAATTATTTGGAGCATGCTTTCTTAGCAAAAAAATTCAAAGTTACTGATCATCATTGCTTTGGATTTGTCTTTTGAACAAAAACACCACCTTTGAAGGTCCTTAAGATACTTAAACATGCCATTTCTTAGAAATTTTATGATATCAAAAGTATTATGATTCTCACATTAGTCATCTTAAGAAATTTCAAGAAAAGACTGAAGTTGTATCTAGGAGGAGGAATGGAGCATGAAAATCGAGAGGAGTTTAAACTCCAATCACCAGCTTGATGAGTTAAGAAATTTGTAGGATGTCAAGCTAATGATGTTAAAAAAGTACACTTAATGGGAGGCAACCCATGTTTAACTTTTGTGAGTTGATTTTATTTTGTTTTTCCTTGTTTTTGACTATCCTAAGTCCATTTTTATGTCAAAATTGTAGGTGTTAAGACGTTTTTGCTTATTCATGAAACAATGCGAGTTCAATCTTAAATGTAAGGAGAAACACATTTTGGTATGATTTAATTTTAAAAGAGAGTGAGGTAAGTTTTCATTCAATCTCCAAGAATTTTGTTTAGATTACATGTTAGATTAATAATGGAAACATAAAATTTTTCTGCTACAAATTTGGTAATTTGAAATATAACTGATCATTTGAGGATGTAAAAAGAAAAATTTTGTGATATAGAGCCACCCCTAAAGGTAGGAATGCAGGCGGAATAGGCCGGCTCGCTCCAACCCGAATCGGCCCACGAGTCAAAGTAAGCTGGCCTACGATGGCCCGCATATTAGGCTAACTGAAGAAGTCAACCTACCCCGCCCCATGGGCTAACCTAAACATTTTTTTTTTCTTATTACAAAACATAATTATTTTTCATACTCTTGTAAGCAAAAGCTGGTTCTATGCCCACATTTTTAATGCAACTATGTAACTTGCTACTTAACTATACTAGAGCCAACCAGCTCAACCAATTACAAAGGTAGGCCTTCATTCATGCCTCATTAGACAATGACAGTAATGCACTTTAAGATTCATTTGCAATACAAGTCTAAAAACGTCTTAAACTAACTTGAGGGATTGGGATCTAACTACCCTCGTGAGGTGGGGGCTTAGGGGAATAGAACAAAAAGTTACATAAAGAAATCCTCAATAAATTGGCTAAAGAACATATTCATCAATGCCATTAATGCTCTAGCTATTACAACTAGTGAGCAATATTTTAAGAAATGATGACATAATGATCAAGCTTAAGAAAAACAAAATCTAAGAAGGGTAGAACGAACAAATTCAATACTAGCAAATCTTGCCAAGTAGAAGATAGTGAGATGAGTCTATAGGATGAGAAAGTATGTGATACGAGGAGAGGAAGAGGACTCACCACGCTTGGCGCCCCGACTCCATTTACGAAACGAGATGACTACGAGACGACAAGACGACGATGACGAAACAATGACACTGGTGGATCGACGACTAAAGAGTGGTGGCAAGTGGCAATAGTATTGTAAGATGAATGAGAAGATAGTGAGATGAGTCTGTTAAAGAGAGAGAACGAGATGATGGGAGTGGGAGCTAACTGGCTATGGTTAGGTTTGATTGCAATTTTTTTGTTTCCTCTTTTCTTAATAATTATGCAAGCTATGTGGCATAACCCACACTCTCATCAAGGTGGCCTACCTTGACTCACAAGCCATGCGAGGCAAGCTAAAATAGCTTGCACATCCTATGGACCAAATTCTTTTGGCTTGCATCACAAAATTTTGCGAGTTGGGCGAACCGGCCTAGGTAAGGGAGAGGGTTGGTTTAAGCCCATAAACAAACCCAACCGGTTCAAGCCCTTGAATAGGCCCATCAAGGTAAGTGGCTCAATAAGTAGGAACGATCGACCCGGTGATTTGAAGGTTGTGTTGCATCACACAACCTGGCGAACCGGCAAGGTCTAAACTGCGGTTTGGCCTATTAGTTCACATCCACTTGAACCGGCGAGTTAAGCCTACCAGATATAGCTAATTTTTTTTAAAAAAAAAAAAAGAAAATTGAAGGCTAACAACATATGTTAGCAAAGAAAAAGAAAAAAAAAAGAAAAAAAGAAAGTTAAAGGAAGCAAGAACATGAATTAGGAAGTAGGAACATAGAAACAACAGTAATCATTGAAAGCAATTTCAAAGGCTTAAAAAAAAAATTGAAGGCTAACATCATATGTTAGCAAAGAAAAAGAAAAAAAGAAAGTTAAAGGAAGTAGGGACATGAATTAGGAAGTAGGAACATAGAAACAACAGTAATCATTGAAAGTAATTTCAAAGGCTACAACTCCATAACCTTT
Source organism: Laguncularia racemosa (assembly GCA_037954665.1). Classification (NCBI taxonomy): domain Eukaryota; kingdom Viridiplantae; phylum Streptophyta; class Magnoliopsida; order Myrtales; family Combretaceae; genus Laguncularia; species Laguncularia racemosa. The sequence continues at coordinate 3,204,063 of JBBMOL010000039.1, read as the reverse complement.
AGGAAGAAAACAAAGACATAGACAAGATAGTCAGAGAGAAACGTGGAAAGACAATGGAAGAAGACAGTTTGCAAGATAAAAACAGTCAAATTTGCATTCAGACATTTTGAACACAGAGAGCGCATTTTGAAAAAAAATATTCGTGTAGGTTTATAGGATTGTAAGCAGTGAGGAATAAGTTTGAATTGTTGGTGTAGGTGCAACATGCAGGTGTTCAAATTTTCAAATTTGAACATTGCAAAAGAGTAGAAGAAATTAAACAAGTTGTGAGAGGTTGTATAAATTCATAATGCAATTTCACGAGCAGAATTATCCATGCAAAAAAATTGCACTCACTCTTGTCTTTTGCTCTCATCTTCAATTTTCTATGCTCTCATATTCTATTTTATGTGCTCCCATCATTTACACTGTCAATACCTTGCAAATAATTTTTGTTATATTTCTTGCTCGCTATTAAATATATTTTGTCCCCTCATCTGCTCATATCAGTATTTTATAATTATCATAATATTAAGAAATGGAAAGTTTTTTTCATGGTTCAGGTTCTTTTAAGAGGGATTATTTTAGCAAATGTGATAAGAGAAAATTAGTGCAAGAGGGATCTAAATAATATTTTGAAGTAGATAATTATGATATCCACAACTTTACTAATGAACACCTGAAGGACTTGATGATGCTACCCTTAGGCTTTCATCAAAGGCCTTCTAGTGGACAAAGCGAACTGCTGCCATGACATGACAATGAAGAGGAGGCGGATGGAGAAGGGGAAGACGATGTGTAAGAAGTACCGGAGGAAGAAATTCCAGGCTACTTCCATAGGTTATCCACAGCTCCATGGGTAAGCCACCAGCACTACTTAAATAAAAAAAATTACTAAATATTTTCATAAAATTACATGTGAAGATGGCAATAGTTGTATTTATTGTAACTACTACCAATCAAGTTATGCGTAGAAAAAGGGAAAAGGACATGGCACCCTCAATAGGCACATGTGAGCGAAGCACCACACGAAGTTTGGCATAGATAAGTCACAGCAACAAATTTCGCAACCAACAAGATCATAAAGAGGAGGCCTACTTTGTTATTCTGCTAATAGGCAACAAGTTCTACTTGCAAAATACTTAACAAAGTGTAACCTATCATAAAGTCACATGTCTTCCCCACACCGGTTGGAGTATGAGTGAGAAGCACTAAATCCAAGCTCACAAACTTAAAAACCCAAAAACCATACAAAAAACTACCGTTAAGTTGTATCATAACGATAAGCTTGAATTAGTTGCTCTTTTCAATTTTCTTGAGGTACATGCTTCCATTTGCGTAGATATATGAACTAATCCATGGCAGGAAGATTTATATATGGGAGTTACATGCCACTAGATAGACAATGCATCGTATTTACAAAAAAGACTAATAGCTCTAAGGGTTTTCAACAATCGCCATACGGCACAAAATATATTCTGTATTATAAGTATTATTTTAGGTAAATACGGTTTGACAAGAAATATATTTTCAATTGGTTTTGACAATGCAGCTGCTAACATGGCATCATTGACAAACTTCAAACTTTATGTCAACCCATGCTAAGTGGGACATTTTTTCTACATTTCATGTGCCTGCTACATTTTAAATCTTTGCATTAAGGATGATATAAAGTGTTTAGATTTTAAAATGTCCTCATTAAGACCATCCTTCCATAAACAAGGCATGGTGGAGATTTTGTATTGACAACGGAATGTGACCAAAAAAATATAGAAAGGATGTTAAGCATAAGTGGAATTCCACATTTCGACTTTTACAAAGTATAGTTGCTTATAAAGATGCATTATGCTCTTTTGCTACCATGAATTTCCCAAACATTCCACTACACCCTAGTGATTAGGATCTATGTAGTAAAATGTTAATGTTTTATGAGTTTTCATGACTGTATTATAACATTTTCTCAAGTGTACCAAGCTAGTGTTTATTTTTTTCTTATGAATGCAGTGAATATATTGTCGATGCTACTCAATGCCCAACTTAACCCTTTTCTACGGGTGACTGTAAATGATATGATTGTAAAATGGTTGTAATATTATAGACAAATTCTAGCAATTTATCTTGTTGCTTTTATTTTAGAACCTCAATTAAAAAAAAAAACTTATTAGAGTATCTTAATTTGTATTATTCCATTATTAACACATTCTCTAACATGGAAGTCACTTGTGCCATTACCACCGCGTAAGAACTACACCGAGTAGTCTAGGTAATAAAAGAATTATACTCTAACTTTTGCACTGCATTTGGTAGTCAAGTGTCCCAAACTCCCTTACCATCCCTCGACTCACATTGTATTGCATATGATTAGACCCTCATTGTGCAATGAATGATATTACAAAAGTTGAAGTGACACCATTTTGTGTCAATCGATTACACTAAAGTTGACAATTACTTTAATATACACTTTGAATTTAGTGACAACAGTATAATGGATTTCAACATTCTTAACTGGTGGAGGTGGCACATGAAGATGTTTTTGATCCTCTCTCAAATGGCTCGCCAGGTTTTGGCTACTCCTGCATCAATGGTAGTTTTTGAATAGGCATTCAGCACAGCGAGCCTTATCTTGTCCCAACAACGATCATGATTATCACCCATCAACGTTGAGGCAGTGACTTGTGTAGAGGATCAGTCGGATGCAAGGAGTCACACACAAGAGTCATACGGGACGTCCAATGAAGAAGATGAATAATTCAACAACTTTGTCCTATCAAGTAGAAGCTTAACTAGTTCGAATCTTAATATCGGGTATGCCAAATAATTTGTAAGGGTAGTAATACTACCTTATTTATTTTTTATACTTGGTCAAACATATTTTGTAAGGGAAGAAGTACTCCCTTATTTATTTTTATTATTTACCTACAAAGTCTTATTATCATGTACAAGAGGCAAGGTTAAATGTGCCTCAATTAATTCTGAAACATCATATATTGCCCCGAGAAATGGTAGATTACATCTTAACACTAATAAATTTAAGAGAAAAAAAAAACAAACCAACTAAAAAAAATACACACGGATAAGTAACAAATAATCTTAAAGAGCATGAAAATTATGCAATAAAAAACGAAAATTAAAAATAAAAAAAAATTATTCACAAAAAAAAAACTTTGTAAGGTGTGTTTGTGGGCCAAACCAACCCATAAACCATAAGGTCAAGGGAACCAACCCTACCTTTCTCCCCCCTAAGCCAATTCTAGTTCCCCCTCCTATCGACCTTTGACTCAACGAGTTTGAGCAAGTTCTAGGTTAGATCCAAACCAACCCCATGTTTGGGTTGGCCTACTAGGCTCACCACGCATTCCCAACTCTAGCCACCTCAGCCCTAAGCATGGTTATGTAGAAGGAGGGGCTAACTTCTATACACATTCTATTCACAACACTGCCTCTCCTACTCAATGATGTAGCAAAAGAGGGTTAACTTCTACACGCATTATATTCACAATACTGCTTCTCCTACTTGACTATGTAGCGAGGGAGGTGCTAACTTCTACATGCATTTTGTTTGAAACAGTGCCTCTCCTACCTAGCCATGTAGTAGGGAAGGCAACCACCTAATGACCATATTGTTTCCATCCCGGCCCCAAGCATGGCCAGGTAGTGAGGTTAGCTGACCTTTGTCAACCCTAACTAAAAAAAGAAGAAGAAAAAAACTCGTTCTTTTCTACACCTTGCAAACCCATTCCCTCCTACACTAACACCCACACTCTTCTCACACCTCTCGCTTTCTCACTCTTACTCACACACACTTGCTTGATTTTAATTTTCTATTATTTGCTTCAATATTTTGGTCTATACTAATGAGCTCTTGGCATAGGGTCAAACTTTTATCTTTGCTAGAATCTTGTATACTTAATTGTTAGATTTAGGATAGGTTAATTTCTTTCTCACTTTATTTTTTCTTTGTTTCCTCTATAGGTTGGAACTTCTATTTTGGTAGGGTTCATAACAATGCTGATGCTGCTATTGATCTTTGCAATTCCAATTTCTCTTTTCTTGTCTTGATTTAGGAAAATTCCTTCTACAATCTCTACATAAATTAGGGAAGTTATTAGTATCCTTATAATTCTTTCTTGCCCCTTTTTCCTTATCCTTGATCGGGTCGACATTGGAGACAATGTCTTATTTAAGTATAGGGAAGGGATATTCTAAAGAAAAAGAAAATATTTTGGTATTATTTGAGCTTAATTATGCACATGATGCACTTGTTAATCAAAATTCCCCCATTAATGATTTTTCAAATGATCTTGTAAAGTTGATATATTTTGAAGTTTAGAATCTTGAAATTATACTCATATTTTTGTAAAGTTAGCATTTAAAAGATGAAGAATAGTGATTTTGTGTACCTTACTTACCTATTTTGAACTTAGTATACTTAGTCAAAGCTTTAAGATAAAATCTAAGTGAGGCAAATTTACTTGTCATTTAATAATTGAATTTAGAGTTGTGAAAGAGGTCAAAGTCCCTAATGTAAAGTTAAATGGTTGTGTTTCTAAGCTTGTTAGTGGTATAGTTGCTTTTCAACCACTTTGAAAGTATTTTTAATCTTTTGTGAAAGGGGGATATGAAATCTATCACTTGGTGATTCTTCTCAAGTAATCTCTAAAAAGAAAAAAAGAAAGAAAGAAAAAAGAGCAATCTAGGTCAATATGGGTAAACTTTGCATCTCAGAAGAGCAAAGTTCCAACTCCATTGTTGACTAAGTAAGTGTCTAAAAAGGAAAAAAGAAAAAAGCTAAGCCAAAAAGAAGTGGGACAAAACCTATCAGAGGAAAAGAAAAGATGGGGATCAAAAACCTCCCCCTTTGAAGGCTAAAAATAAAATTAAAAAAAATGAAGAGATATAAAAAGAAGAAAAATCTGAGAGAATGATAGATGCCATATACTTTCACTTTAGGTTGTTGTGCTTAAAGAGGTGTTTGAATAGTTTTTAAGCTTGCTAGTAAGTGGTGAGATGTGACCATACCGCTTTTGCTTTGTTTGGATTTATCTTTTCTTTGTGACTTTAGAAGCGGATATTAAATGGTGAGATTAATAGTTTGACTTACTTTAATTAATCTTATAAATTTTATTATAGTAAGCTAAATATAAGTACAAATATAGTAGTTTTGAGTGATAGGCACTAATGAGTTACTTTAGATTGATTGAACTGAAAAACATTATGCTTGATTTAATATTTTCTTATGAGTATAATGATGATAGATCTTTTGTCCTTGTTTTCTTTTTTACTTGAGGACATGCAAATGGTTAAATGTGAGGAAGTTTGATAAGTGTCAAAATACCCTTATTATTTGTGCTTATTTGGATATATTTATTATGTATTTCCTATGATTTGTTGAAGAAAAGATAATTATTTTGTGAAAAAAATCATTTCAGGATTTAAAGAGCTCATTTAGAATATTTCATGATTATCAAAGAGAAATAAATACAAATTAAACAAGTTTGGATCAATTTTGTAAAGGAGCAAATTTCTCTTTTCAACCCCTGCATTCAACAAGACCATGCTAAATGGCAAGGCTGATCATAGCAAGCATCAAAGGCGAAAGCATACAGACTCTATTTCTCAACCCACCCCGAGCATAGCAATGCAGCAAGCCATGCTAACTTGCAATCATTAAAAAGTTATAAATAACGCTTTGATTTTGTATTAAGGTAATTTTGGGAGTTTAGCTTTAGAGTTTTTATACAGTTTGAGATTATCATTTTCCTCTAAAACCTAAGAGAGAAAATATGAAGAACTTTAAGGGAGAAATTACTTATAGATCATTAGAGATCACAAGACATCAATTATAAGGGTTTTATCTCTACATCATGATTTCTCTTAGCTCCTCTAGATCTTTTGTGCTTATTTTAAACTCCATAAAGGAGTAAATTTCTCATACCCTATACTTTGTGAAACCTTAAATCATGTGAATTGAATTGCTATTTGATTAATGAAAAATTCATGTTTTAGTATCTGTTCATGTGATTTCACTGTCTTATGATTGATTTGTTCATGAATTAACTGTAAGTTTGATCCTTATTAGATAGAAAAAGGTTTCATCTAATAGAATAGATCTTCATGAATAGAGAAATTGCATGTTTCACCTAGGGTTAGGGAAATTTGGATTTTTTTTGCTATAAAAATTTAATTCTTGTTGTAAGGATTATGAACTTCATGCAATCTTGTGTGGAATTAATGAGGGAGAGGTCTCCACTATCTCATGTATGGTTATGAATTAATTGACTTGAGCAAGTAATTGATTTAGTTGAGGAAATCCTGCATTGCAAAGGAAAAATAATTCATTAATCAATCTATTATCATAAGAATTTAAGGTTTATGATGGATTAAGGTGATGGGCATGGCTTGTAATTGAATTCATCTTTTGAAAGCATACATAATTGATCTTAAGGTTGTTAGATTAGTTTTTTAGTATTTAAATCATAAATCTCACTTCAAAATTTAGGCTAAATATCAAAAAAAGTAATACTAGTACCTATTTTCAAGATCCTTGTAAAAAAAACACCCTAAAATCTATGCTACATTAGAAAAGGTACACTTGCCTAACTTGTATCATAGATTTAATTGGGTTTATAAATTTAGAATTTAATATGATCGGTAAGCGCACATCAAATACTAAAATTAATCAAATTTTATTTCTAGTTCAAAATTGATTTTTAATTAAAATAATAAAATAGTTATTAATGGTGAGTAAAATTATATTTCAATTGAAAAGAGCTAATTGTAGTCTTTTTGTCTTTATATGTATTCACCATTACTAAATTATTGGTTAAGAAAGATTGATGTTCAAAACTTTACTATCATTCAAAACGATTGATGCCATTTTTAAATTATTAAAATAATGAACTTTTATAATATGTGGATGATATAAGGACAAGTAGATTAGTGTGTCTTTTCTTTTGACTAAAGGTTTTGTCAAAAAGATTTAAAAAAGAAAATGTTTTACCCCAAGTGTTTGTGTGTAGTTCGATGCATAGAGAATACTAAGCACACAATAGCTATTCTATCTAAAAATCTTTTAAACCCTTTTTAATTCAAGCTACCTAGCAATATAAAGATTAGAAATTCTTCTTGTTGTAGTGTTTGTGGATACTGTTAGAGTAATTGTATTTAAAGTCCTTGTGGTAAACACAATTTTACAAAAGGTAAAACAAGATTTAGATCACACTTAAACTCTATCCTTAGAAAGAGGACATTTGCTTTATAAGAATACAATCCTTTTAAGATCTATTTTACATGTTGTACATGAATCATGGGAAAGGTTTTATAGAAAATTTTATTTTTCCATAGCGTTTCTTGTTGTATAAAACCTAACAAGACGTCCTCTATGCATGATTAATAGAAAATTTAGAAATACAGTTTATACATTTGTTAAAAATCAAAACACTAGTCATCTCTTTGCAAAAGATCAAAAATGCAAGTTACCTTTTAGTAATTTCCATGGTTTATTTTATTTTATTTTTTTCAATTTGAGTCCTCATCATTTAACAAATCTACAACATCAATTTTTCCATTTGTATTTACCACATATAGGCCTTTGATTCACCTACATAATTAATTTAATCAAATAATATGATTATATATATTAATTAATTAAAATGTTAAAAAGGGTGGCCAGTGGTATTTTTCTTCCTTTTTTAAAAAACTTTTTTCATTTTTAATGTTTCATTTTTTTCAAATTCTTATATTCATTTAATAATTTATCTATATTTAAATATATTTTATATAAATTAATTATTTGAACCAATGAAATGCTGGTGTTTGCTAATGGAAAAGTTAATGATATTAAAAAAAAATAAAAAATCCTTGTATGTAAAAGTTTGCAAACATTGAAAATTTGAAATTAAAAAAGAAGAAAAAGAATAAGTAGAAGTAGTTTAAAATTCAAATAAAAAAATGGTTAAACTTTATAATTAAAAATGTACTTTTCTCTTTTTCTTATCCTCTCCAACTCTTGCGCTTCTTCCTTTCGAGTTTAAAAGACATTTTGCAAGGTCAGCAACGACGACGATACCTTCTTGCTCGCCCTACTCCATGACTTGTGTATTAAGAATATCAAATAAATGATCTTTCTCCATGGATTGAATGAAATGCATCCCGGGCTTTTGCCTTCACTCGTCAGAAATAAAGGGATAGACTTTTGCCGAGTTAAAAGCTCAATAACAATCCATAAAAGTAACCAAATGTTCTTCAGAGTAATGTCGTCACATGAGATAGGTCAAGAGATACTGACTTTGATGTTCCAAAATTTGCCACCTTCGCTCTGTACTTTTTTTCCAAAAGTATGCTCGTTGATTTGATGAGTCGATGATAGGCACCGGTGTCTATGAGTGCGATTGAGCAAGAGCTACCGCAACATTAGAGGCAATTCATTGTCGCATATCCATGATATTTGAAATTCTTATTGGGTATTGGTTATAATGATTCAGTGTTCCATTAGGAATGAATTCACAGTAAAAGAGGAACCTCTCTTCAAGCAACACCCTAGAAGTTTGACCACATTTTTATGGTTAATTTTTTATTAAATGATAACTCCAATGTAGACAGTTGTTGCAACTTCTTGAAGTACTTTCTTTCTCTGTCAAATTCTTTTGTTCTCTTGAATTGCCACAGGTACTACAGCAAAACAAACAAAGAGTGCACGCAGTCTCCACCTAAACCAGTACATTTGACGTGAAGTTAAGCCTTCTAGAAAATTATTAATCGTATACATTATACAGAATTGAGTAATGAAATGATATTCTAATACTATTGCAACTTAACATAACTATAGCAGCCTTAATTTCACTTATCCGCACCTTAAACCGTACAAATCTTCCAGACTACTCCTAACAAATGAGAGAGGAGAGAAGTTCTATGTTTCCACAAGAAGATGATGTTTTTCACTGAGCCTTATGTTGATTATTTGGCGTCACATAAATCACGTAAGGATTCATCAAGAGGGGACAAAAATAAACTTGTTTGTGTCACACTCTAGCGGGGCCTAGTAGAAATACCAAGAATTTTTATATCACGTGTACATCTATAATACGAAAACCGCTTTACAAGTCAGACATTGCAAAACTCTAATTAAATTTTATTTAATCATATTACATATAATTGATTATTATATAAAAATAACTATAGATACTAATAATGCACAATTTACAAAAACTGTAGAGAATAGGTATTCCCAATCAAATTATAAAATTGAGTAATCACAATTCTAAAGAAGTCTAGGTTTAGATAAGTTTAAAAGGAAATGGATTTTGAAGAGAAGGAATATACAAGTTCCAAAATTACTTATCATTATATCTAAGTCTAGACTAACTATTACACTATCCTACACTTATTCATCAATATTCGAGTCTAAAGTTCTCATCACTTAATTCCTACCCTATTTCTAGCTTTGATTTAACCTACAAGAGAAAAGCTATTGGGGTGTAAGCTACACCCATCTTAATAAGATATCATCCCTCATATTATATATTTTAAGCAATTATCAAGCAAGTTGATTAACAACATATGAATGCATGATCAAGCATATAAATGCAACAATGCATACAGTCATTCAAAAACTATATGTGGAACAAATTTAACACCCTCCATTGTTTGGGTTGGAAAATAATTCCTAACTCATCAGCTTTAGGTTCCAATCACTCTAGGCAACGGTCCTCATGGCTCATAGATTTAATATCTCATTGTAAGCTTTAAGCTCAAGTATAAATTATAAAACATTTATTCATTAGTTGTGAGCTAGGCTCAAATGTTTTCAAAATAATAGATGTGATAATACATAACTATGGTAAAGAGTATGAATGTGAGAGGCACACACAATCTACTCTTACCCCTAACTAGTGAATCCCTATACTTGGTCTCAATCAAAGGGTGACATTTTTTTATATGCCATAGTTCCTAAAAGTCAAGGCAAGGTTATTGGCTAAATATCATTAAATCAAAAGAACCACATATGAAGAGTCACCTTTATATGACCTCTCTATATTACTACGTGATACTGGCAACCTTTAAAAAATGCAAGTTATGATATGCATGATCCAATCTATCATTTAAGGCAATTGTTTAGAGTGAGCACCAAGATTTTTCATAGATAATTAGAAACCTTAACATTCCATAATGCAACATCCAAGTTTGTTTCCATATATTACCATGATTTATCATAGGTTCCAAGCAATAATCAATCACATTCAATTCCCAACCGCCTTACATCCATTTATTTATATAGCCAATGTTAGTGTAACTTCAATTACAAGCACAAGCAAATGTAATAATCGTAGAAATGATTATTGAAGCACAATGCCTATCAATTGCAATATTCCTTAGGTACTCAAGCTCGAGGTTGAAATCGTTTGATAATAAAAATAATATTTTATAAATATAGGTATAATAAATTATTCTAGATATCATCTACATTTGCTATAATTTCTAAATTTTAGTAATTTTGTATTTTGACCATAACTTTTTCGTTTTAAATTCGATTTCCATGTTCTTACAATTTTTTCGAAAGCTTTTGATTGTACTTTCACATGGTCTAGTCCATTTAGATAGATTAGGTATGCAATTTTGGTTATGGGCCTAATCATTTTTGTGGGTTAGGTCCTTAGTCCATTTTAGTGGCTTTTTTGCTTCAATTAGGCCCTAACTAATGATAGTCCTATCTAATCAACGTGTAAACCCAATTTAGATTCTTCTTCTTTTTTAGTGGATTTATTATCAAATTACTTGCTAGGCTTTCTAGTAGTACTCGGCCCATATGGAATTTTCTAAGGCTATTTGGTGGTTTAGTCCATTTTTGGGTTTAATTTTCTAATTTACTATCTAATTTATGATTTATCAACCTATATGAAGGAAGAAATATTTTGGGTCTTTCTCATTTGCATTTGTGAAGGAAATGATAATTGTGATTAGTGATTCCAAACCTAATTTCCCTTAATCAAAATGCACCAATGCATAATCTTCTTCTAATCATACTTTTGTCATTTTGATGATTTGCAATGATCTTCAACCTAATGTTTAGCTCTTCTACTGCGCATGTCCTAAGGCGTCTAAGAAGGGGAATTGATAACATTATCAATGCGTGTTCATTGGGCTAGGTGTAATTGTGGGTTTTTCTTTTTTGCATGCCACATGGCATGCTATAGTTGGCTGGCTCGGTCACGTGATTTTCACATGGTCATCTTCTTCACCAAACGGCCCCGATGAACAGAACAACGAGAGAGAGAGAAGCGAACAAGAGGATGTGCACGAATCTGAGCCAAACGAATCAAATCCAACCTAATTTTTTATGCAAATATATTAAATAACACACGTGCATTTGAAATGTCTTAAAGATTTGCATTGATAATGATCAAAACGGATCAAATTTTAGAAAGATAAAAATTAGGGCTTGTTCATGTTTATGTCGAATTTGATTCAAATCATTCCAAGGCTTATCGAGCTCATCCAGTAATGCTTATAAATAGAATACACTGCCACGAACATAGAACAACAACCAGAATCACTCCAAAATGTACAAATCAAAGTTCAACACTTTATCTCTCTAGAAATAACCACTACCGCAGCTCTATTTTCTCTCTAGAAGTTCACCACGTACACTTAATCTCGAAGCAGTTTGAAGGTATCGAGGTGTTTCTGGGAGTCCCTAATTCAAGAAAAACTGAAGCTTTTCAATCAATGTTGCATCACGTGATTAGATGGGAGGCTTGAAGAACTACCACCTGCACCGCTCTTGAACTCAGCACCGTTGCTGCCCACCATAGAGGCCAGATTACTCGCGCTCCTGCTTCTGAACTGCTAGCACCAAGAGGACAAACACTCCCATGCGAGGCGACCTAATGTGCATTGGAAGTGCCACAACCATTGTAGCCGCTCGTTGAAGACCCGCAATTCATCTTGTCCCCTGCAAATCAGCTCGACCCGAATCGCCTAACGGAGCCCCGAACCTACAAACCTGACTCGCGAACCGAACTCGATCCACTCACTATTCATTGTCCTCTTTTTTGTCTATTCTTTCTTTTCTTGTTTATTTTCTTAACTAATTAATTAAAAAATTACGGAAGCCGGAAAAAAAAAAAAGATAATACATAAACTGAACTTAACTCACAGTTTGTTGACCTTTTATTTAATTTTGCAGGATTAATGGTTCTTAGTTTACTTTGTTATAATTAGTGATTAATTATTATGTTTTGCGTAATTAGTAGATCTTCCATATTATTCAAATGCTTACGCAATTAGTCATCCTCAACTATGCATGACTATTGTAAGTACATGAATTATATATATGATATTAATAAAAATGCACCCAGGATTAAGATGATAATTAAAATAATAAGATAGGTTCAATGTAGTCATTACATGGTCAAGGTATATAAACATTTTTTACCTAGAGTTAACCTTTTTCCACAATGCACACTTAAAGATTTTCGTAGAACCCTAGACCTTCTTATGTAAATCTATGAGTGGAGAAGACAACTACACTACCACAAGTTTATGAAATCAAGGTAAGTGCATAGATCAATTATTGTGAATCATTGCTTACATATGTATTAGGATTTCTACGTATCAAATTGTGCTACGGAAGATTTGAGACAAGAATTCAAGTTCTAAGATGACTCAATTTGGTAAGTCATTAATTTAAGCGTAATTAACAATTTTTGTGGAAAATAATGTATAATTAGGATTAGAATTGTTAGATTTAAGTTAGGGTTAGAAAAGAATTAGGAATTTTGAATTAAGAAAAAGGGGTTTTGTGGTGAACAATAAGGTACACGACCTCCCAACATGATCGTATCGTACTCTGTGTCAAAATCTAATTTTGCATAGAAATGTACACGACCTCCTAACATGATCATGTCGCATCTTGTGTCAAAACTCAATTCATACAAAAAAATACATAACCTCTCACAATAGTCGTGTCATGTCTCGTGTTGAAACACAGTTTATACAGAGAGATATACGATCTCCTAACATAGCCATGTCGAGTCTTGTGTTTAGCCAGACTACACAGAAAGGTACACGGCCTCTCAACATGATCATATCTTGCCTGTGTCAAAAAAAAAAAAGAAAAAAGAAAAAGAGAAGAAATGTAAACGGTCATGTACTACCTCGTATTCACCAACACAGCCTCCGACATAGCCATGTTGAGCTGAAAAACTTCTTTCTCCATTTTAGTTTATTTAAATACAATATATACCATGTGTGTTATTTATACTTGTTAAGTTAGATATTGCATGTGGACTGATTCACATGTGTTTGTGATTTGCTGGGTCTGAGAAACCAAGTGTAGATAGGTGTTCTCAAGGTAACACCTCGATAATCAATATGTGACATTGTTCAATGTCCCTAGTGAAGTTATGTACCGAAATGATCCAGATAATATGTGAAAGAATGTTGTGAAAGGACTCTAGTTGTGGACGAATGTTGTGAAATGACTCTAGTTGTGAAAGGATGCCGTGAAAAGACTCTAGTTATGTAAAGATGTCATGAAATGACTCATGGATGATGGAGAGTATCCATTGTCATATATATATATATATTATGTATGGTATAGACTCATGGATAAATGGGAGTACCATTTAACATATATATATATATGTATATATTGTTTGTAGAAGGATTGTGAAAGGATGTTGTAAAAGTTATGTATGATGATTTTTATGATGTAATTATTTATCAGCTAAAGATTGTGAAGGATAAATAAAAAAATTGAGTATGAATATTGTATTGCATCATGTATGTGTTGTTGTTTCTGTGATAGCATGTGTATGTGTTTGTTAGTATACATAGTGTTAGGCATTAACTCACCCCACCTGGGAAATTTTTTTAATTGTAAGTACCACATGAGAGATTGTAAGGTATGATGAGGCCTTTTAGTTCATTTTTTTTGAAAAAAAAAAAAAGTGGCAACTAAGGGTAGTATCGTGATGTGGAGAAAGGATTATGCTAAATATTTTGTAATTGTAACTTTAACTGTTATGTTATTTAAGTTTGGAAAAGTTTCGCTATATTAAATTGAGAAGATTGAAATAAATTATGTATTGAAGACATTTTACTTTCAAAGGTGGTTGTAGTATTTGATTTCATGAATGCTTTCGCTGTAATGATGTAAGGAGCTTAATTATCGTTATGAATGCTTGAAGGATAATGTGTGGAAAATTGTACTATCTGAGCCTTTGCATATCTTCATGTAATGAGGATATGTGGCAGGTTGTAGCCTTTCCAAGTTTCGGGACGTTACAACTATCATATTCAATCAACATGTTATTTGGTTAATGAGTGCAATTAATTTATATATTATTCATAATTAATTAGTTAATGAGCATGTGATCATCCTTTACATGTTTAATTGAATAATGGCATTGCATAGTTTATTTGTCTACATACTACCTAGCTAGTATATTAAGGTTTTCAAAATGATATATTTTCAATGAAAATTGCATTTTAAGTATTTCATGGTCTTATTATAAAATTTGCATAAAAAATTCATCCTTTTTTCCCTCTTTCCAAAAGGGAATTTTTAATATTTCATATTGTATTTCAACTTTTAGGAGGGGATCATTGTGTAGACTCTACGTGTTGTGATGTAATTGTAACTTGAGGTTAATTAGGTTCCCAAATAATTTAATTTTTTTTTAAAAGAAAAGTAATAAATATAAAAATTAAAACTTAAAAATGGTTTGTTATCTAGGATATGGTTTTATCACTTAAAACGTTGTTCTAAAAAGAAAAAAAAAGATATATATATATATATTGTCACTTAAAAAAACTATTTTCATAAAATAAAAACTTTAATTGGTATTTTAAAATATCTTTAGTTCCTTTTAAAAAATAAGAATAAAAATTTAGTGTTTAGAAATTTTCTTAATAAATCTTAAAATGATAATGAACATAAACATAGCTTATTTTTATAAATACAATTGACTAATCATTAAAGGTTTATAGAAACAAAGTTGCATTGATTTGATCCTAACTAACGAGTATGTAGGCACCCATGGGGTAATCATAAAAATTGCACAAACTTTATTTTTACAAATCATGTTTTCAAATAAAAATAAATAAGGAAAAAGATAAAAATAAAAAGGGAGAAAAATGTAATACAATAAATAAATAAATAATCTATGCCTTGTATTGCCTCATTTTATATCCTATTTTCATGAAAATGTCATATGGCTTATACATAATCATGAAAGAAATATACATGAAGCCTTTTAATTCTTTTTTTTTTTGAAAAATAATAAGTAGCAACTAAAGGTAAATGGGTCCAGGGTGGCTAAAGTACGAGACTATACTCATACCATACTTTATAAGATATAGGTTTCTAATTTTAGAATTAGAGCCTATCCTATAACATTGTGGAATCGCCTTATACCCTATATCTTGTAAAACCTATAGGGTATAGAGTAACTTGTGGTACTTGTATATTTAATTTTTATTTTTATAAATTTTAAGTTTATATTATATTAGAAAAAAATCTATATGTAAATGATAAGTATCAACCTTTATTATTTTTGTTTATTTGAACACATTTGTTATCTATTTCTTGACGAAAAAGATACTTATTTTGTGAAAAAATCATTTCAAGTTTTAAAGAGCTCATTTAGAATTTTTGGGAACAATTTTTTTCTTTTTCAACCCCTACATTCAACATGGCCATGTTGAATGCCAGGGCTAACCATAGCAAGCATACAAACTCCTTTTTTTTTTTAGCCCCACACCAAGCACACCTGTGTAATAGGTCGTACTAACTTATGATCATTAAAAAACTATAATAGTGCCATTATTTCATATTAGGATAAATTAGGGAGTTTAGCTTTAGAGTTTTTAGACAATTTTAGATTGTTTTTTTTTTTTTAATCCTAGGAGAGAAAATACAAAGAACTCAAAGAGAGAAATTGTATAAACATCATTAGAGATCACAAGACATCAATTATAAGGGTTTTTATCTCTACATCATGATTTCTTTTATTTTCTCTAGATCTTTTGTGCTTATTATAAACTTCATGGAGGAGTATATTTCTCATGCCTTGCATTTGGTGAAACCCTAAACCATATGAGTTGAATTGCTATTTGATTAATGAAAAATTCATGTTTTTGTATCTATTCATGTGATTTCGTTGTTTTGCGATTGATTTGTGCACAAATTAATTGCATGCTTGATTCTTATTAGATAAAAAAGAGGTTTCATCTAATATGATAAATATTCATGAATAGAGAAATTGTGTATTTCACCTAGAGGTAGGGAAATTCCGATTTTCTACTATAACAATTTAATTTTTGTCATAAGGATCCTAAACTTCATGCAATCATGTGGCATTAGTGAGGGAGAGGTCTTTACTATCGCATGTATAGTTAGGAGTTAATTGACTCGAGGGAGTAATTGATTTAATTGATGAGATCCTGCAGTGTAAAACATAAATAATTCATTAGTCAATCCATTATCATAAGAATTTCAAGATTTAAGGTGAACCAAGATGAGGGATATGTCTTGTAATTGAATTCATCTTTTGAAAGCATACATAATTGATCTTAGGGTTGCTAGATTAGTTTAATAGTATTTGAATCATAAATCTCACTTCAAAATTTTGGCTAAATAGTAAAAAAAAAAACATAATACTAGTACTTGTTTTCAAGATTCTTGTAGACAACCTCCTAAAATCTATGCTACATTAGATAAGTACACTTGCCTAGCTTAAATCATAGATTTAATTGGATTTATAAATTTAGAATTTGATATGATTAATAAGCACGCATTAGTAAATTATAAATTCTTAATATGAAAAATATATGGAGTTTGTAATAAAATATGTGAAATTAAAAAAAAAGTTATTTTTTTACCTTAATTATTTCAAGTTCTACAATCTTACTACTTAGTAAATTGAAAAGAATAGGAAAAATAATAGAAAACCTAAAGTTAAAGAGGAAAATGAGGGGGGATAAGGAAAAGAAAGTGGGGTAACACTAGATTTAACCATTTGAGGTTATTAACTTATGGACTTAAACTCTTTTTTATTAAAAAAAAAACATTTATCACCAAAAAATTATAATATTGTTATTTACTATTTATTTATTAATATTATTTAATAATATCTTATAGGATAAATGTAAGATATCTTGGAGCTTATATTCTATATATCTTGAAGTATATATTCTAAGGTGGGCATAGGGTGGGAAGAACTTTTACCTACACCTTACTTGTAGGAGTAGGTTTTGTAAAATCTATACCTTAGAACCTACCCTATAATCCTTAATAGCTACCCAAAACTTACTTGATCAAGCAGGGTACAAGTGGACACCTTATACAACAAGGTTACTCACTCATCCAGTGGAAACCATTTAGGTTTTAATTAGTTAGTCCTCAAGCTCATCGTCTCTGGTTCATGTTTTTTAAAAAAAAAAAATCATTTCTTAGAAAACTCAGACTGTTAGCTAATCAAGGGTAATCCATCCAATTAACCTTAACATATTTTATTTTTCAACTTAAGTTCATGGTGACTCCAATTTTTAAGATAATTAAAAAATAGAATTTTTCTTAATTTTATTGTCAAATAATTTATATTAAGTAGGTTGGGCTTAATATAGGTTAAATTAAAGAAAAATTCAAAATTAAGCTCGACACTACCAAGGGTCAATTAGAACTTAAATGTACAACTTCTTCTCCTCCCTTGAACATGTTGTCCCTTTCCTTTGCTTGCCTAAGATGGTTCTTTTTCTTGAGTTCCTTCTTCCTACTTTTCAAAATCTATAGTCGAAGGTGTTAATTCGTATGGAATGCTTGTAGGAACTAAAAAAGGATATAGAAAGGATTGATATCTTACCCGAATGTTTCAAGGGAATAGCCTTTCGAATTTTCTCCTAACATGAATTAAGGAGTTGATGGATGGTGTTGGAATGATGAACAAGCAATAGAAGTAATGGGGATTGGTGGTGGCATGTGTGAGGATGGAAATGGTGGTGGTGGCACTTAGATGGACCAGTGATGGTAATAGTGGTTCCTTCTTCCTTTCTTGAGAGATTTTATGAGTTTGAGAGTGAAAGAAGAAGAAGAAGAAGAAGAGGAAGAAAATGGGTTTTTGGTTAGAAAAAATGAGGAGGTAGGAGGGCTTTCTTTTGCTAAGTGATTAGCTTTAGGACATTGGTTAATAGGGTGCACTGGTTAAAATCTTGGTTTGATGATTAAAGGTAAGTTTAAGGTTAAATCATCATCCTATTTTTGGTAAGTTTCTAATTGTCATTTGATAAGTGTCCATAGATGCTTACGTCCTTAGATATCTAATGATTAAAAGGGTGCTTTGCATGCTCCTTTTAGTTTGCTTAATGCAAACATTTAGTCTCTTGGTTACTAACTTGTCTTAGGTAAAACATGGGTTTGTTGGTTAAAGGTAATGCTTAGGGTTATGTCAATTTCCTTATTAGGTAAGTTGCAATGACATGTTAACACCTAACCTACTCTAGAAGCTACCTTACTTAATGCCCTTCTATAATCCACTAAACAATTTGAGTTGATTGGGTAAAGGGTTTCTCTTTGGTGTGTGCTCTCAAGGCTGCTAATGGTAATCTTAACAAAAATGATTTTGTTAAGGCAAGTTGTTAATACATCTCTTGATTGAGGCCTACATGGTATTGTTGATTAAGTAACTAAAGGTAGGTGCCTTGGTGTAAGAGCACTTGGTTTGCCCTTGAGGCATTATTGTTTGATTAATTGATGATGGAAGCCCTAGCATGGAATTCACTTGAATTGGCCCTTAGTGTCATTTCTTTAATAGGCGACAATTAAGTGAGATAATTCAGCCCTAGATCGGGGGGGCTACTATCATACAGTTAAGTATGGAGGATAATCAATGTGTAAATGATATAAATCTATACCTTTCATGGTTCTGAACAGTCATGGTTATATTGTTTGCATTCATTGTGTATGCATTCATTTTGTGTCTAGATAGATTTTTATATTGTGCTAATTGATATTTGATAACTTGTTTGAATGATAGGGGTGAGAGATGAACTTACTATGCTATAATTTTGCTCACTCCCCAGTAGTCTTCTTATAGGTTATTTTAAAGTTGAGAATAGGCTAGGATCAGAACAATGAGTGTTCTAAGCTTAGGTCTTGAAGGATAGGTGTAGACCCTAGAGTATATTCAAATTGAACTTAGATTAAGAGATAAAATGCCAAAATTTATATTCTCTTTCATTTCAAAACCTTTAGTGTTTCAAAACTCATTTGGACTTTTGTTTTTTAAAGTTTTAACTACCTAATTTTCTAATTTGGTTGGAGATATTGATTTTCTATAGTTCTGATAGATTGTGGAATATAGCTTTCATAGTTATTTTTATATACTAATTAATTATATATAGTATGAGTAAATGTGATTTAATTAGAATTTTGTAAACTTTAACTTGTAAGATGATTTTCATATTATGGATAGACACGTGATACAATGACTTTAGAGTTATTCTATTAGGGAGTCTCAACCCCCTTGAGGGTTGTTACAAAAATAATGATAGAGAATTTATCTTATGTAACTAGTTAGTTGAATTATTTGACTTTTGATAGAGACTTTTAGTATACTTAAAAACCTTTTCTATAACCAGTAAGATAAAGTATTCTTTTTGCCTATCAATCAATGTCAATCATTGGACTAGGAAGGAAGAACAAGTTACTCAAATTATCTTTTTATTTGGCCGCCTAAATTGAAGTCTACGGCAGGGAATGGCTGCAAAACAAGTATACCAGATTGAAAAATCTTTCGTACAAAAGATCATAAATCTATGTTGAAAAGGAAATCATTGGATGATTTGGTAAAAGACAAAGTTTAGAAAGACTTTATATAAGTTTTAAGGTATATAATTATTACTTACGGATTGCAACATGGAGAATTAGGAAGAAGCGGGACGTTTCCCATTTCTCGTGAAGGTTTCTTGAATTAATCGCAAATGGAACTTTTTCAATTTTGTTGACAGTATGTTTTCTTAGTCTATTATTTTGAAATAGAATTAGATTTTATTACTCTAGTTTATCTATAATTAATTTGTCCCATAAACGTTATATAGGTAATCTGTCTTTTTTTTTTTTTGGTAAAAAGAAAAGTATATTAATCTTTTTTTCCTCTTAAGAATTCCCATCTTCTTAGTATTAAATAATAAATATAAAGCTAAATCAATATGCTTAAGTTTTTAAGTCCTAGATCAATCCCTCCAATCTTATCAAATCATTCACTTGATAGGATTCAGTTAAAGTCACTATCCATGAATGAAGGGATATCAACCAATAAATACAAAACTTGCATTGAATCTATAAAATTCAAAATTTTAATTAGATAGTCATGATACTAACCATTATATAGATAGGCTAAATCCTCATATAAATATAAGTTTGCATGGAGCGACCTCAACCCTCAAACGAGTGAATTTGCTGAGACCACAGACTAGAGCATATTTCTATATCCAACTCATTAGCCAAATAAATCAACATAGATGTATATTAGATTACATGTTATATTCTTACCCTCTCTTTTGATTTCTCAACAATGGTAGTGTTGCCAATTCGAGGGTCTACAAAGACTTATTAACAAAATTAATTGATCACGTATGCATTGAATTCTGCACTGATATTGCCCATGCTTTCTGTTTCTGATTGTGGCCATCCTTGCTTAAAGATTCTCTCACGGAATCAGTGACATTCCATGGCAGAAAAATCTCTGGTTGGATATTCTTTTTTCATGACCTTGAAGATATACATCATGTGTCTACCTATGGGTATTTACGTGATGGGGCTACTGTAAATTTTGATTTTAATAAAAAAAAAAAATGGGAGATGCAAAACAATGGGTGATACAGGGAAAAAATAAATGTTCAATGGATATACAAAATAAGTGAACAAAAAACTTCCAAAGGTTGTTTATTGATATAGCCTCCTTGGTTACTTATTGGATATACATGTATAAGGTTGAACTTGGCCTTCTAATGAGATGGATTAGGTTTAAGTATTTTCTCTTTGTTGTAATCAGCAAAAAAAAAAAAAAAAAAACCATGGTTTAATTTCTTTTGCTTAAAATGTTGTGTGAAGTTTTTTTGGTATTTATTATGGTTAAAATTTCAGAATTGTTAAATATTATTTATTAATTTCAAAAAGTTGCGATGACTTCTATAACTAAGTAATAATGAGTTGAATATAGCAGTTAATAGTAGTTATTAACCATCACAATACTATTTTTGGAAAATGGGAAAATGGTTTTGTTTTTTAAAATGTGGAAGTCTTTTTCCATGTTTTTATATTAATGTTTGTTTTTAGTTGTTAACCAGCACAATTGGTGACTTGCCATTACGTCACTTGTGTTTATTATGATGAAACATTACGACACCAGAAAGAGTTTGATTATAATGACTATGGAAAGAAGCCCAAAGAAACATTTTCCGTGCAACTTGCACACCCAACGCTTAGCAATTTCCTTACTACAAACAGGCGTCATTAGTGATAATCACTTACTCCGTCATCATCAATCTAAAGCTCTTTGCCAATTTATTTGCTTGGCTGCATTTTCCAGCGAAATTTTAAAATTTCCATATCAAAATTATCGAGCATCTTGCTTTTTAAAGTATATAAATACACAACCGTGCATGAAAATAAATAAATAAATAAAAGACCAGTTCGATTTATCTGTTTCTTATTATACAATTCCACTCATTATAATCCAACAAAAAGAACTAATCCATGCTTGTTCTTCTGGTGAAATGAAATCGTTATAAATATAAAAGGTGACTATTATAGCTACAAAATTATATGTTTAAATGTTTCGTTGGCAGTGCATAGAATGAGAACACATTGGCCTTGCTGCTGATGATTTCAATATCACCAGGTATCCCCAGGCAACAGAAGTTGAACATCTGAGAATGAAATCACATCAGTTTCTATTTCAAACGGTCCTGCAGTAGAAAAATAATCACGGTGCTTATCTCTTTCACGTATCCCTTCACTTTGCTGGAAGTTTGAAGGATGTTCTAACTCCCTTATCCCCTCCAACATCAATGCCACCTCTTTCATTGTTGGTCTTTTTCTTCCTTTCAGGTTCAAACATCTTTTTGCGAGCTTGGCAGCACTAATGATGTCCTCTTTCCGCCCCTGCTTTAGAACTTCGGCATCAAGAATGTCAAATAAACGATCCTCCTCCATCGATAGCACGAATTGCATTGCTAGACTTTTGCCCTCACCTTCTAGCAATGAAGTGATAGGCCTTTGTCCAGTGAGAAGCTCAGCAAGGACCACCCCGAAACTGTAGACATCGCTCTTATCTGTAAACTGGCTTGATTGGAAGAATTCTGGGTCTAAGTAACCAAATGTTCCTTGAATTATTGTGGTAACATGAGTTTGATCGAGAGATACGGACCTTGACGTTCCAAAATCTGCTACCTTTGCCCGGTACTTTTCATCCAACATAATGTTTGATGACTTGATATCTCGATGATAGATGGGCATTGATGCTGCTGAATGCAAATAAGCAAGAGCTCCTGCAACATCAGAGGCAATCCGTAGACGCAAATCCCATGATATTGAAAAACCTGCATTACTATGCAGGTACTCAAATAGTGTTCCATTAGGAATGAATTCATAGACTAAAAGGGGAACTTCAGTCTCCAAACAACATCCTAAGAGGTTGACCACATTTCGATGATTAATTTGTGATAAAATAGCAACCTCATTTATAAAATTCTCAACATTTCCATCATCCATGGTTGTAGCTTTTTTAATTGCAACAATCCTTCCACTCGTTAACATTCCCTTATAAACAGTTCCTTGACCACCTTTTCCAAGAACCCTGGTGGCGTTGAAATTGTCCGTAGCCTTTTCTAGCTCGTTTGAACTAAATATTTTGCTTTTCTCGAGATTTGTTTCAAAGGAAGATAGTTGTTGCTGCAACAAGAAGCCTCCATTTTTCTTAAAGAACCTTTCCTTTTTCTTAGCTTCCTTCATTCTCAGGATGAAATGCCACAGATACCAGAGGAATAAAATAAGAGGAGTGCACCAAGGACCGCACCTATACCTGTACAATCAAAGGGAAGTGACACTCAGGATTCATTTATGCCTTGTTATTGCCTTGAGTAATTTAAATAGTCATAAATTATAGGAAAGTTTCATGGCAACCGCAAATTTGTCGATTGAATCCTACAAATAGAGAAAACTCAAGAGCTTACTGCTTGATTCTTAGTCCGACTTCTAATTGAAAGATTTTGAGATGTAGTTATCAATCACATACCTATGGCAACAAGTTTGATTGTCCTTGCTCTGTCCACACAACGATAGGTTCCAGACCGATTCACACAGCTCCCTGAGCAGTGACTGATTCCTTCCTGACATTCATCAATGTCTGAAAAAAGAATCCATCAATTTGGGATTGCTATACCGATCTAACAATCCATTAGCATATTCAAATGGATCTAACAATCCATTAACTTTCTTCAAACCACTGCTGTTATTAAAATTTTACAACTGCTAAATATCGCCATTAGTATATTCAAATGGGCAGATACTAATAAATTTAATGGCAAATGATGATAAGAAGCGAAGGTGGCAACTAATATTCAGTCGTGTTGGTTAGCCATTATGGAGAATTTACTTAAAAAATAACTATGGAAAATGGTTTTCGTCTTTAAAATGGGAAATCATGTTGCTGATTTCCCATTTGTAGTATCTTGTTCATGATTTCCCATTTGTAGTATCTTGTTATTAGCTATCGCTACTGAAGATCGAACACTAGTGCTGTCCTCTTACTATCATCACTCAAGGCAAAAAAACTATAAATATTTGACTCTGATGACAACATTTTACAATTATAAAGTTTTGATTATAATAAATGTCGAAAAACAAAAACGTAATAAGAAAAAAAAGAATCATGTGCAATGAACACACATAGGAGAAGATGGTTTATCTAAATAGTTATTAACTACTTGATAGTCAAGCACCAATGAATATAATTTATGAAGGTGGAGCAAGCAATCCTACCTTCACATCCATCTGTGAGATAGGGGTTACCCCTATAGCCGCCAAGACAACCGCATTTCACTACATTTCGGGTTGAAAAATTATCACAGAAATACGAATCGATGAGACTAGAATTTAGTACAATATCTGTATCAGATGGTATCCCCCATTCCAGTACCGCTGGGACATGGGATGCGACCTTTAAGGCAGACAAGTTGATGCTATTCCTGTTTAACCAGGAAGAGTCCATCAGGAAAGCGTACCTACATTCCTCATCATCTGCAGTTTCTTCTCTTGAGAATCCCGCGTCAAAACGCTGAACGCTATCAGTGATTGTTGCACTGCAACAATCATCAACACCAGTACAATTACTATATATGCTAGAGAAGTTGCAGTGGGATCTGCAACCAACGACAGCAGATTGTGTCTTATCCATGGCACTTAGTACACCGCAACCAATCGCTGTAAAAATATTACTGAACCGGGAGAAATAGAAGGGGCTTCCTTCCAAGCTAACAGGTGTATTTGCTCTATTGCCAATGCAATTTGTGTTCGAATCGAATGTTGGCAGATTAACAATTATGGCTGGTGAGCCACTGGTGCTATTAGAAGTTCCAATGGAAATGTTCAGAACCTCCATATGGGTCTTCTTTAGAATGGGAAGACTGTCATTTTCTCGGCAGTCGATCTCGTACCATTCGTCTAAGAAACAGCCAGTTCCGATACCAAAAGGGAACGGAATGGTCAAGTTTCCACATGTTTCGGTGCAGTTAGGCTTTGTATAACTTGGTTTGGCTGTTGCTACTATTGTTTGATCAACTAACACTCCTAGAACGAGGAGAAGGATTTCTACTGGTGACATCTTCGACATCCTCGTCGCTTTATTATTGCTTATCAGGATGTTTAACTTGCAATATATATATATATATATATATATATATATATATCTCCAATTAAACAAATTTACATCGGAGGATGGTTCCATGAAGAAGCTGAAATTGACTTAGTAAAATTCTGGTGAGGATGGTTCCATGAAAAAGCTGAAATTGATCTAGTAAAATTCTGGTGAGGACGGTTCCATAAAGAAGCTGACGTATTAACAGTCGTAAAAAGTTCGTAATATTCCAATGGAAGGGCCGTTCTTTATCAACAATTCAAAAATTGTATATTTTTTTGCTTAATTAAATTACTCAAGTGCCAAAGATGATATTAATTAACAAATAGTAACCGTAGAGTATCCGGTAGTTTTGCGGTTCTAATCTCATATCACACATTTCTATATATCGATGTCGTAAGTTGACGATCCTTGAACAACAAATTCAAAATTTCCTTCGATCTACATGAATTTAAAATTGTCCAGATCGAAAAAGATAATGGAAAGGAGAAAACAAGAACAAGCAAATTGAATATAACATTTTAATTGATAAATTCTCTCCTACATATATTAATGCAACCCCAATATAGGTTTCTAATATAAGTTAATGATATAAAAAAAAAATTAATTATATAGTTTCTCATCATCTAAAAGAAAAAAAAAATCCAAATTTAAACTATGTATGAAACTGGATAGAAACTTCAAACTATGACTATGTATAACTATCTCATAATTAACTTATTTTCTTTTAAGAAAAAAGGGTTAATTTGATATTTTTATGTCATGTACTAAAAACAACCCATCCGTCAAACATAGGTACATAAAAAAGGAGTTAACTCCATACATTCCCTATGTAATTAATATATAAATAATATAATATGTATATGTATAAACTTTAACTAGAATTGGAGCCGTCATGCTACAATCTACGAGGTTTCAAGCCTCTACTGTGCGGTAAGGTGAAGCGTACCTAATGAATACAAAATAATATATATATATATATATATATATAATGACTATATAAGCTATCCTGATATTAAAATTCAATATGGATGATAATCTGGATGCCAACCTTTGATTTCCTCATATCATCTCAAGAATTCCCGTCCGTTTACTCGGTCTACTCGAGAAAAGCCGTGTAGAACAGCTTCCGGAACTTTTACTAGCTGGACCCCCTTATCCTTGGCCAGGTCGCGTCAAGTTACGAGCCTCTTCGATGTGTTTGATCCCCTCATATATGCCTCTGTGTGTGTCTACATTAAATTGAAGATGCAAGAAATTGACAGGATACCTTCATGCAGAGCAATTGAAAATAAATACTATCATGCAGCCTTAGTGATGAACCATCACATACTAATTCTTCATGTTAAAACAAATTATTAGTTTTCACATATATCACTAAGTTTGTAATTCTTCCACATTTTTTAAACAAAAAAAAAAAAAAACCGAGGTGAATCCCTAATAGATAACTAACAAGCATTGCAAAATGCCTCAACAAACAAATAAAACAAGAACATGTTGGTGTTACTTTATTTAACTTTTAGGATTTTATCGCAAAGTTTGATAAAAAAAAAAATTGAAAACGATTCCCAAAGGCCTTAAATTTAGCAATTCGAAAAAGAAGGGTATTGCATTAAGTAATTCATTACACTCAAATTTCGTTTGATTTCTAAAGAATTTAAAAGAAGAATTGCTTTAAAAAATTGTTAATTAGTGGCAATTATAAATGCCAATTAATGTAAATTAAGAAAAATAGTTTTTTAGAAAGTGGTAGTTATGTCAATTCAATTTGATGATTATTAATATCAATCAATGTCATAATTTAATATTGATTCCATTTGACGATTATCAATGAAAATTCATGAGAATAAAATATATCAATAATTTATGAAATTATTATTATACAACACAAAAAATGAAAGGATATCAATAATTTATTAAAGTGTTATTATACAACACAAATTTCAATTTTTATGTTAATAATGGTATTAATTGTGTAGTTTTTTCTTTAATAGTACAAAATTACTTTATATGTGTTTTATGTTAAGTATAATTATCATATATTAGCATGAATGAAAAAATAATTACATTTTATTATGAATGAAGTATTCTTGGTCAATTACTATAGAGTTACAAGACATGCCTTTTAAGTTTTACAATATTTAACCGCTTTTATTATACATTCGTAAATACTAATTTCATTCCATTTTCTTTACTTATATGATACATTAAGAAGAGAATAATTAACTTGAAGAATTATCAAGAAAACAATCACAGTCTATTACTACGCAAGATCATTCTCCATAACATGAGCATAAACTATCTAAATGGAAGAAGAGAGATTATGATACATAGCTTTTTTTTCTTTCTTTTTTTTCTTTTTCTTTTATTGAATTTTTAACAAAACATATATAATGAGTTGTTCATTTTTGAGACCTTAAATTACTTAAACAATTTTTTAGAGTGTTTTATTCATTTCATAAAAGTTTTCTTGTATTGTAATTATTTTTAAATGTAGAGTCAATTTTTATTTATAAACCATGAAAATAATAATCAAATTGTAAGACATTATAAAACATTCAAATCTAAAAACCTAAATTGTTTATAATTTTAGAATGGGATATTATTTAGTATTTCATCTTAAGTCATTTATTATATAGAAATTATATATATTGCATATAAGTTGATAATAAAAATGTCTCAAGCCAAATTTTCCTTTTCCATAATAAATACATGGGCATGTTGTTCTTATAAAAGAGGCATGTTGGAGAACAAGGCTCAAGTACTTTCCCCACTAGCCCACCTATGTACCTTATTTTGCAATATTTCACATCATTTAAAAAAAAAAACACCACATTTTATTTTAGCCTTCTAATTTTAGCTCTAGTTATCAAACATATTAATTAACTAAGATAAAAAAACCTCATTTTGAACTCTAATAAAATTTGAAATACAAAAAGTAAGTATATTATGGGACTGCTTGACAAATTATAATGAATAAATAATTGGAATTAAAATCTTAGATTCATGATAGTTAAATATAATTTCTAGGTATATATTTATACCTAAGGTATTTTATTTAGTTTATACATAATTTTACATATAAAAATATTATAATTTAGATAATTTAATAAGATCATTAATACGTGTACTAGTTGAACCCTTAATTGGATAATTCCAATCATCATTCCAATTTACTTTGTTGTGAAAGATTTCCTCAGTATAAAACCAAAGTCACTTTCTCTCTCCTCACATTTTCCAATTCTTTTATGACATCTTCTAAAAAGGATTTTATGACTACGAAATCATAAAATATCCTTCAATCATGAAAAACTCATAACTTTTCCATATAATGCTTAAACAAAAAATTACAAGCGTTATTGTGATCTTGGTGAAGTGTACTTCACAAAAAGATTAGGCTTGAAAGGTAAATATTAAGCTTGAAGTTAGAATTAGATCGAAGCAAGTATAAAATTGTTTAGTTTCAAAGTTTATTAGAAGAACAATTCATAAACATGGTTCTATTGAAGTTTTGATAAGTTTGGTTAGTCAATCCTTAGTAAACTTATTATACTTGATTCCAAGTGAAGGGTTTGACTATTCATAACTTTCCAACGATTACTTTGAGTCATAAACAATAAGGCCAAGGTGAGTAGGAAATTCACTAATATTAGTACAATGCTTGTGATTATTATTTGTTTGAGTGTTATACTTGGGTAGAAATGAATTATTATAAGTTATGATGATGCTTCACATAATGAAGACCGAGAAAGTATGAGTAAATATGGAATGTTGAAAGTAAACAAGTATACATTTATATATTTGTACATAGATACACATTTCACTACAGCATAATGCCTATATATATATGCAACGTAAACGAAAACATATAAATATACATAGGTTCATTTATATGTGTATGTGTATTGTAAATATAATAATGATTAAAAAGGCAAGTTATAATCACAAATGAATGAAGTATATTACAATTGGTTCATGGTGATTGGTTAGTTGAACCATTAGATGATTTTGTTATTGCCATTAGTATATGCGATTATTGCCATATGAGTAAATTAATTGGATGGCTGATGAAGGAGTTGTGATATATTTTAGATGTCCTAATCCGGTGCATTGATTATTGTCCATGTGAAATCAACTTAGCTAGTCACCCTAAAGAAACTAATTAAAAGAATGGCCTAATATAAAATCTAACACACATTACATAAGACATTGTATTAAATTAAAGGTCATCACCGTTACATGACTCATAAGAAGCTATTTATAAAAATAAATAAATTAGTGAATGTCTACTATGGATGTAAGGGTTTGAGTATTAGGTACGTGTGTGTTGCATGAAAAATGCATTACATGTGGCTAAATGAGAGAAGTGACATGTATGACATGTATAAGGATGATCAAGGGTAAATAGGATAGGGAGGAAAAGTAGACAATCTCAAGTAGGCTCAAGCGCTTTAATGACAAGTGAATGATATTTTTTAATATATTGTGGTTTTGATCTACTAGTAAAGTAATAGCATTTTTCCAAAAGTTCTCCTCTTTCAAATCGAAGAGCTATGGATATTTATAGAGTTTTAGTCATGCATCCCATTCATTGGATGGTGATGATGATCAACAGTTATAAATGTATGGATCCTCACATGGACTCTTTATGAGCCCAGTCCCATTAAAAGCTTTTTTTAGTGTGCAAGCCTTAATGAGAAAGTTTAGGTTAGACCAGCTGATTCAATAGACTCTACTTTAAGCCCACTATTCTATATCTCTCTTAATCATCTCAAGGATATAAGCTTAACTCTATAAGCCCTATCACTTTAACCCATGAAGTCAAGTCCAATTAATTATTGGACTAAAAACCCATAAATCAAATTTAGCCCTCTACAATTTGCCCCCTTAACCAAAGTTCTTTAGATAAAGTCAAAGAGGTTTAGGCATTAAATAGGCCTTTCAAATGGTTTAAGCATTGTCTAGCGCAAGTGCACTTAATAATAGCTACACTATTTTGTTTTCTTGACAAGTCATAGAAGCTTAATGCTAGCATTACGAAATAATTTAAACTATTCTTAATGTGCAAATTTATAGCACCATTCAATTGCGCATGTTGCTTTAACTAAATAAGAATCTATTTGTTATCCCTAAAACAATAAACTTTCCTTAGTAAATCATGTGAACTCATACGCCTTTTTCATTTAATTCATTTACAATATTTACCTCATTGAGTTGACTTTACTATTATTTGCTTATATTTTGCTATGTAGTTTGGCCATATTAGTTTGTTACTATTGACCCTTTTAAGTCGATCATTTCTCAAATCAAAGCTTCAATATGGAAGGCTTAAATTAAATTAGTGACTTGATTTTCTACTTCACTTATGCATGCATCGAGTTGTTTGTTCTTCAACTTATTAAAACTATCACTTCATATAATGAACGAAACATAAGATAGCAGTCAATAAGCTCCTTTATTTGTTTAATAATTCCATTGCATGTGTCTACTTCTAGCTCTCTATGCATCATTTTTTTTTTTTTTTGAATGAAGTATGGCTAAAAGGAAAAAAAAAAGAAAGAAAAAAAAAACTAAATGCAATCCTCATTGCATGTTAGTCTTCATGAGGTGAGAAAAATATCTTTATCTTTACTGCTCAATCAATGAAGAGGCTAGCTATCCCATTAATTCACCATATATGTCAAACATATATTATCATTGAAAAGAAAAGAAGGGAACATCATTGAACCGCTTTTAATAGTGACCACAGTAAAATTAAAGAAAGGAAGAGAATTAGATTAGACATAATAATTAAGGCCCACTTCATTGAGGCAACAACCAACAAGGTGAAACATAGTAGCAGCTTAATACTTAATAACATAAAATCTAATTCATATGTACTCATCTAAAAAAAAAAAAAAAATCAATAGTCAATCACCCATGTTTGCATCGTCCAAAGCCTCATGTCTATTATGAGGCTCCCAATTTAAAGCTTAATATTATAGAAAACATAGGAGCAACATGAATTTATTCAGCAAATTACAAGCCATCAACTTCAAAATGGATAGCTATTGCATTTCTCAATGAGAATATCAAGCACATGATTCCAATAGTGACATGTCATAATTTAGAAGGTATACAAAACATTTATAGCGTATTTTTTGTTATTCCCTTTCTTCAACAAATACCAAGCACTATCTATTTATTCCTCTATCGCCACTCACATTCACAGTCCATGCAATTACCTTCATACATGTCGAGCCCTCAACATGCTCTTGTCTCACTTGTATTTTGCTTGCTACCCTTGCAATATATCCACCTTATCAATAGATAAACATCTATCTCATCAAAAGGATAAGAATAAAATAATTCCAAGAGTATACTCTTTATTCCTTTTTGTACTACTATATTATAGCTAGAACACATAGTTCATATTGTTTTTATTATTTCCACACTAAGGCTATAACAATAGGAGACCCTTTTCTTTCTCATTTTTTCCTTATAAGAGAATATTCGATTATCCTTCACCATTGATCGCTATTATTTTAGTTCCATCTATGTCTATGCATTCCATCCTCTTATCCTTCACATTCTCATTTATATTCTCACTTACATAACCAACTTCCTTTTTAACATTTTCACATTTTCAACTTTCACTTTCATTCATTGTAATTTTCATTCATTTTTCTTTTTCTTTTTCTTTAAGCTCTACTTAGTTATAATAGTTGCATCAAACCACATGACCTAAGTTTGCTCTTTGTTGTGGGACACCTTGGTTACTCGTAGATCCTTGCCGGTTGGGGTATACTACCTTCATATACTTTTATTCTTCATTTTTTTGTTGCTTCTCATTTTCAGTCCTCATATATACCCTTTTTTTTTTTAAAGTTCAAAGATAAATATAAAAAACCTGGAGTAGAAACTATTCAAAGCAAGCTATTGTTGGCGTTGAAGGAGACCAAAGAGAAACTAGTGGAGAAAAATAGAACCTAATGAGAATTTAAAAATAATTTAAAATCAAACCCTTGTTAAAGAATGGTGAAAGAAGAGGAAACGGGCTAGCATGAAGAATTTCAAAAATTGAAGGCCAAGGATTTTTTTTTTCTTAACAGTAATTGCACTTTACAGGTCAAAAATGGGCTACCCTCATATTGCCATTCTGCCTATAAATTTTATCCATTTCAAATATACTACCCACTAAACCACTGACATGTTCAATACCTACATTTATATCCTCATATAGCCATCAATCATGTTTTTTCAAGGCGAAATTTCTAACACACATTTCAACAAACACTATCTTCACAAGATCCATCTGCAATGCATTTTACTCTTGTTATTGCATTATAAGCCTTCATTTCTTCCACAATACACCCATTAGTTAGGACTTATTACTCAAAGTACCCTAAAATGAAACTACTCCATGACACTAAACTTCTCTTAAGCCTTCTATCAAACACTTTGCAACCTAACACTGTCTTACCTAACTTCATGTATCTAGAAGTAAATTACTCTGAATATACAAATGTCTCATACACATTTTGCTAAAAGCCTTTTACGCGTCCATTAGCTTCTTGATTTACAAAGCACATCAAGATCCAAAACTACATCATACTCTCAAACAATTGACATTCATCAACCTAAATGAAACTCCAATATCAATTTCCTCAGCACCTACATCTCACTACTTAAAACCAACTTCAAAAGGTGTCATTTGCATAAATCCAACTATAAACCTACATGCATATCAACTACTTTAGGCTTCAATAATTCGAAGTGACTCATTCGACCGATTGCACTTTTATACAAAATAACATAGCTACTATTGATTTCCCATCAACATTTGTGAGTTAACATGATAATAGGGGTTTTAGATTTTCCCAAAGTAGTGAATAAACATAAGAAATGAGTTAGTTGGTTTAGTAAAAAGTGGAAAATTGAGTTTTACGTGTTTGTGGCCAAAAGGTTTTGAATTTCATAAGGTTAACAAAAGAGCAAAACAGTATACGAAAATCAGAGAGAAGAAGATAACCTTATATATATATATAGAAGTGTGTGGTCTTTTTCTTTTTAATGTGTGATCAAGAAATAATAGAGTTGATGTTAGTAAATAATTAATTTTTTTTAACTCTTACACGTGATGAATCATACTTTTTTTCCCCTATTTTCTCATCCATGTGCTTGTATTAGTCAATGGGCCCAATACAAAAGATAAACATCAACTCTTCTAAAGAAAATAATGTATAGTCTAGTCTAACAAAATTTTTCATGAAATGAAATGCTGTTAATTTTAGTACTTTAACCTTATAATCATGAAACTAATTCATCTTCAATTTTCTTTATTCTACTGGTAGTGAAACTATCAAGTCAAACTTCATCTATTTTTTTCTCCCTCAAGTGGTAGTGACTATATTTAGCAATTGCTACCACTTTCAAGGCTAGTAATCATTTAAGCTATCATTAGTTAGATGTGATCATATAAAGATCTAGTAATGAGAAGTAAATATCATGGTGAGAAATTACCTACAGGCACTATGTGAAGTAATCATCATGCAATGATAATCATGTCACAGTTTCACATGTGATAGGTATGATATGAAAAAATTCTTCAATGGAGTCGCAAAAAATGTTGGTATAATGACTAGCACTTATGAGAAAAGGCTTCAACTAAGCAACAATGTTACCTAATGTAAAGTGATAATATTACTTAAGCTACCTTACCTTTAAACAACACCATACGGTTGGAAGCAAAAGCTTGACCTAGTTACATTAGTAATAAGTAACATAAATATGAGTCTCTTGTGTTATTTCATGCATTAGAGCAACATTATTAGTTTCTAATGATAATGCTTGAATGATCCTCTTTGGGAAAGTACTTGATTGCGCTTAAGTAGTGATGTGGCATTTATTACTTGAAGTCACCAATTCTCTTTTTGTTAGTCAAGAGGGTACGTCCCACTACTTGACTATGCAATATAACTTAACTAAGATATTACTAGAAATCAAGCCTCATCTTTAGAGGTTGTGTATTTTTCTTTTTTCTTTGGCACTTAAGGAGACTACGGTCTTACTTGGCTACCCTAACTTGTTGTGCACTTAGGAGATAATACTCTTACTAGTTTGTAGCATACAAGTCAAACTTATCATCGTGCACTTAAGAGTCCAAGCTTTTGCCAATCAGCAATGACATCTAAATTATACCTCACATTTGTTATTGTTTTTCTTTTAATCAATCAAGGGGGTTAGTTGCCCCTAGTTAGATGTCAATTATTTTATGAAAATAGGTATGTGCACTAAGAAAACTATCCCTTACTTTGCAATAACAATAATAATGAAAGGAAAATAAATAAACACATAATTATATCTTTGTGAGATAAACCTTTACTAGGGTGAGAAAATTCTTTCATGGACATGAAACACTTATCCCTATGTTTGCACATGACGAGAAAGAAATGATAGAAAAGTAATAAAGATGCACTTCATCATAAATAACTCTTACATCATCTAGATTATGTAGAGTTTTTCAATTTTGCTACACCACTAATTCTCATGCATTTTAATGTGCCTAAAAAAGGATTTTAAGCACATGGAATTGGAGCAAATTATAATCCTCAAATGCACTAGACCAATCTCAGTTCAAATTGCTAGAAATTGCGTAAATCCTAGTGAAGATGCAATGAGATATGAATGTCCAAAGTTGTAATTACAATTCCAAAAAGATAATTTCCTCCAATATAACACTAATCACAAGTAAATCCATGTGAATAATACTCAAAATCAACAAGAACAAATCTGTGATCCACTTCCCACACAAAATGATCTATGGTTCAAGTGTGGCTAAATTGAAGGTTAAAAACCAAGGCTAAAAACCAATGAATGAAGCAATAATAATTTGATTACAAATGCAATCAAATCTGATCAAGAAACATCCAATCCAACCCTAGATATAACTCACTAGTGATGAAAAGGAAACACAACAAAAAGGAATTGATATTACTCACAATTTCTCCTTATTGCACTCGCCACAATTTCAATTCTTGGGATTGAAATTGATAAGAGCAATTAAACTAAAGAATGAACCCTAACTCTCTCATGTAAAAGGTAAAGTGTATTCTAAAAAATTCTCCTCAAAACCCTACTTAAGCAAGTATTTATGTTTGCTCCCTTTAAGGTTACAAAGTTCACAAAATTACAACTATGCCACTTTTAGGGTGGTCAGTCCTAAAAGACACAAATGAAAGTGTCTCAAAAGAAGGATTACAACATAAATAGTCCAAAGATCAATTACAAATACAAAAATAATATAAATCCTCATAGAACCAATGTATTGAAGTGATGTCAATCTCAGTGGGCCATTGGATGATAATTTGATGATGTCCCGTGACGATCAACTAATGTAAGTCATTTGGCATCCCATGGAGAAATATTATTGTACCTGTAAAATTATTGCTCAAACACTTATTAGATAAAAGAAATAAGGTGAAATATGAGTGATTTGGATCATCATCCAAATCAAGTTTTGAGAACATCTAAGGTGCCAAAAAATTCCCATCATCTCCTCGAGCTTTTGAAAGATTTGCTCTCAAATTTAAAGGGTCATTTTTGGAACTGAACCTGAATATCTCTATTAGCCTATTCTCCCGGTTACCAGATGTAGTGGAAGTAGTTCTAATCTGCTCTTAAAACTAGTGCACCTCAAATGGAGTCATAAGTGATATTACTATGCGAGACCCTCTCATACTGAACATATAGGTGTTTCTAAAACCATTATGTCACACCTTCCGATCAAACAACTAGGGCCTACCCAATAGCAAATGGAACGCATACATAGGGATCACATCACATAGGACCTCATCGTGATACTTCTGCCCAGCACTCATAGGTAACTTCGCCCTTAGCGTAACATGTATACTGCCCCGATTGTCCAACCAATGCAAGTTATAAGGGCTAGGATGTGGACTAGTAGATAATTGTAATTTATCTACTAGTGCAGCAGATATAACATTTGTGCAACTACCACTATCAATGATGAGCACATAAAGGTTACCTCTGATCCTACAAGAGGTGTGGAATATGTTCTCTCTCTGTATGTCTCTAGCATCAGGAGATAAAGTTAGAGTCCTATGTAACACATTAATGGGTAGATATTGTTCACCTGTACGCTCTTTATGTGTTTTTGCAGTCTGATCACCATAATACTCCTGCAGTGCTAAAAACAAATCTGTAGGCTCAACCTGTTCGTCCTCAACCTCAACATCTTCTCCAGCGCCCTCCATAATAGTCATCACCCTCTTATTTGGACACTATGCTACCATATGCCCAAATCCCATGCACTTAAAGCATTTGATTTAGCATACTTTTCCACTAGTAGATCCGGGAACAGTCTACTTCACATCTGGTACTATTACCTCTTTACCCTTCCTAAGGGTATATTTTCTCTAGCAATGCTAGGGGTAGTTTTGTCCATTGCTCTCACTATCTCACCTACCTCCTTTATCCCTCTTGATCGACTATTAGTTGCCATAGGTCTGGTAGTAGTATTGAGCCTACTGTTCATAGCCCTAAACAAGTTGGACCTCCTTTGCCTTTCCACTTTCAAGGCCAACTGAATAGCCTCATCAAGTGTACTATATCGCTGCAGCTCAACGACACACGCTATCTCATATTTCAACCTTAAGACGAAGCGTGATAGGGTTTGTTCTGAAGGTTCTATTAACCCATATCTAATCATGAGGGTTTTAAATTCCTATACATAATCATCAACTATCTTGCATCCCTGCCTCAATGTCTGTAGTCGCATGAACAGTTCCTGTTTGTAGTGCTCAAGAATAAATCTCTTTCTCAACACCCTTTTCATAGCCCTCCATGTTTGAATATCAACCTCCCTATCCCTACGCCTGCTGATAATCAAGTTCTTCCACCATAAAGCAGCATAGCTTGTAAACTCAACAATAGCTAGTCGGACTCGGGTGTTATCATCAATCTCATAGCATTCAAAGAGACCCCCAACCTTGTCCTCCAAGTTCAGATAATCATCAGCTGATCCCTTGCCATCATAAGAAGGCATCTGCAGCTTCACATATTCCAGTCCCCAATTTAGCCTGAAATCCCTATTCAGGTAAAGATTAGCCCCAAAGTTGTCGTCCCTCTCTTCCTTGTAGGGGTGATGATCACCCCCCATCCTTCTACCCAGATTTCCTTCTCCCACTACCCTTTCTCTATGAAGGTTCTCTAGAGCTACCCGAGGTAGTGCCTGAGGGTTCACTACTAGTGGTTGTGGTAATGTCATCCTATCAATCTTAGTTGCTAAAGTAGCAATTATGGTAGTAAGATCCTAGAGTTGTTCTTCCAAAGTCCTCCAACCTCTAGTATTATGACCCTGATCTCCACCAACTTGGCTATTGGCCTCTTTGCAAATGCAACCCCACCCCCCCCCCCCCCCCCCCCCCCCCCCCCCCCCGCCATTCACATTTTCATTAGACGTGATGAGAATTTGAAGTAATCCCACAATTTACAACACACTCAATCAACAACAGCAATCCACACATTTTAGCAACTATAATGATATAATAGCTCACGTCTTAAAGAGCTTCAAAGGCATAAGGAAATAATTTAATACTCCAAATAAATTCAATAAATGAAGTACACACACAACTACTTTCACGTAGATAGAATTAAATTCAACAACAAGTGTTTAAGTAACTAGTTCAATTACTTTCACACTTTAATGATTTGTTTGAATTTTAAATTCCACTACTCAACCTTCCTTTTCTTGCCTTGATTTCACACTACAAATAACCACAATGTGCAGCACCTTAATAAATACAAAAATACACAAATCCACCGCCACACTACTCCTCTTTGCTCACAATGCTACTCCAATTACGCCTCCAACACAGTTGTCTACAATGTTCACACCAAACGCACACAACTTCACTGAATTTTACAAACACAACTCTACACACATACACCTTTAAGTTACGGTGCTAATGTCCCTTCTATTCAACACACACAACACAACTCTAACAACTCAATATTTCCCTCTTTACACTACAATTCACACCCCAAAACACAACACACACACACCCTACGATTCACACTTCCAAATATACAATCTTTCACCACTACAAAACACCAAAGCAAACCGTAACTCATACATAAAACAACAACAATTCAAATTTGAAAGTCAAACCACTTTACTAATTGCAACCCTTCCACAATTGCTAAGAAGCAATTTTCAAATTCAAATAACCATACATTAACTTCTTCAACTTAATGTTTGTTTTGAAAATCAAATAATTTACAAATCTTTCACACAACTCAAATATGGAAATGTTCAATTGCACTCTCTATTTCCGGAAACAAACAAGCAAATTTCACACTTCTTCTTTCTACACAAATGGAGATACTTCACGCTTCCGAATTTTTTGTTCAAGAATGCACTAACTCTTCTCTTACCTTCATGGTGAATTCAACAACAAAGAAGCTTCAACAAGACCTCAAATTCTACTTCAACATACGACGATTACAACTCCTCAACAACATATTCACACAATCCAATCCTTAACACACATTATTTCAGTTCAAGGTAAAGAACCTTAATTGAAATGAGGATCACAAAAATTCCCTTCTCTTAACCTAAGCTCTGATACAAAAAGATAATGTGCCTAAAAAAGGAGTTTAAGCGCATGCAATTGGAGCAAATTATAATCCTCAAATGCACTAGACCAATCTCGGTTCAAAGTACTGGAAATTACATAAACCTTAGTGAAGATGTAATGAGATCCGAATATTCAAAGTTGTAATTACAATTCCACAAAGATAATTTCCTCCAATATAACACTAATGACAAGTAAATCCATGTGAATAATACACAAAATCAGCAAGAACAAATCTGTGATCCACTTTTCACACAAAATGATCCATGGTTCAAGTGTGGCTAAATTGAAGGTTAAAAACCAAGGCTAAAAACCAATCAATTAAGAAATAATAATTTGATTACAAATGCAATCAAATCTGACAAAGAAACATCCAATCCAACCCTAGATATAACTCACTAGTGATGAAAAGGAAACATAACAAAAAGGAATTGATATTACTCATAACTTCTCCTTGTTGCACTCGCTACAATTTCAATTCTTGGGATTGAAATTGATAAGAACAATTGAACTAAGGAATGAACCCTAATTCTCTCACGTAAAAGGTGAAGTGTATTCTAAAAAAGCTCCTCAAAACCCTACTTAAGCAAGTATTTATACTTGCTTCCTTTAGGGTTAAAAAGTTCACAAAATTACAACTATGCCACTTTTAAGGTAGCCGATCCTAAAAGACAATGACAAACAAATGAAAGTGTGCCAAAAGAAAGATTATAACATAAATAGTCCAAATATCAATTACAAATACAAAAATAATATAAATCCTTAAAGAGCCAATGCATCGAAGCGATGTCAATCTCAACGAGCCATTGGATGGTAATCTGATGATGTCCCATGACGATCAACTAATGCAAGTCATTTGGCATCCCATGGAGAAATATTATTGTACCTGTAAGATTATTACTCAAACATTTATTAGATAAAAGAAATAAGGTGAAATATGAGTGATTTGGATTATCATCCAAATTGAGTTCTAAGAACATCTAGGGTGCCGAAAAAATTCCCATCACATTTCTTTGCACCTTCACAACAACTACACGTCTTTCACTCCTAGGTTCTTGAGTATGAATTTCTTTCCACATAGGTAACAATGCTTCACGTGGTTCCACTATGGGTATCTCACCTTCGTTTTTGTGCTCATCAAAGAAAGCTACTTCAGGGAAGTGGAATTCATTAAACATGAATGGATTCTTCGTGGTAGGAATAAAGACATTTTTCTTCATGTGGTTCCATTATAGGAATCTTACCTTCGATTATGTGTTCATCAAAGAAAGCTACTTCTGCAAAGTGGAATTCATTAAGCATAAATGAATTCTTTGTGGTAGGAATGAAGACATTTTTCTTATCCTAGTAACCTTTCATATATTGATGCCATGTTG
Source organism: Laguncularia racemosa (assembly GCA_037954665.1). Taxonomy (NCBI): domain Eukaryota; kingdom Viridiplantae; phylum Streptophyta; class Magnoliopsida; order Myrtales; family Combretaceae; genus Laguncularia; species Laguncularia racemosa. The sequence goes on along the minus strand of JBBMOL010000039.1, from coordinate 3,164,154 downwards.
AAGATATCACATTATGGTTGTGCAGCCATGTCCTTCCTATGAGGGGATGATAGGATACAAGCACATCAATTACATGAAACCATGTAGAACTAAGAATAGGCCCAACCTTAAAATCTACTTTAACACATCCTATTGTCTTTGTAGAAGATTTATAAAAGCTATTCACCATAATGGGTTGCTTTACTAAGTCTCAAATGTCTATCCTTATAGCTTTGAAAGTAGACACTGGCATGATATTGAGTGAAGATCCATTTCCAATAACTATTCTCTTGATTAGATAGCCATTAAGTAAACTTTCTACATACAAAGGGCAATTGTGATTGGGATACCTTATGCACATATCAGCCTTAGTGAATGTGATTACATTGTCACCTACTAAAACCATTCCCTCTATAGGTTGCAATTCTTGTAAGTGTAGTCGCTACAATGAACTATGCATCCTCATCAAAGTTGAGGAGATCAAAGAGCTTTCTAACACTTGAAGTCCTCAGTAAAACAATGACAACATTTTCATCCTCACAGGTTTTGATGGGTGTCGAGTCCAACAAAAATAAAACCTACTCCTAGACAATTATATGATTTGCATATAGTGGTGAGTAGGGTCGAATCCACGGAGATTGGTAAAGATATTTCTATTTAAAGACAACAATAAGGAAAAGAAAAATGGGGGGTTTTGTTTGTGAATCAAATAAAGTAAAGCAAGGTAAGAAAATCAAATATTGGTAAAAGCCTAGCCAAAGGAATCAAGATAGTTTAATTCTAGGAATTGATCATCGATGCAAATATCTCCTATTCTTAGTTCTAGATAAATTGGTTATGGTTATTAACAAGCTCTAACAACCTATCTCTCCTTACTTTCTCGATAACCTCCAACAAGCGCTTCGAATTACTTCCCTTATTGATTAGACAACCCCAGACAAGCGCTTAGGATTTAATCTATCAATAGCATTAAAATCTAGAGAGACCACCAATTCATGCCAATAGATTATAAGATAACCTATTTAAACATGATCATACACCTCCATAACATGAATTCGATCATCTATTCTTATAACCGAACATGTTATCATGTCACTAAGACTAGAACAATCAAACAATTACAGATTTGACATGCTAGTTGACAATATATTATCTTGTTAATTAAGTAGAAGAGCTCTATTCATACCAATCAACAAAATAATAATGACAAAACGATCAGAAGATATATGAATACCCAAAAACAAAGAATTGAATAAATACAAGTCAATTAGACCTCACAATTCGTGGAGAATTAAACATCTATGACCCTTTGGCTAGAAAAGTAGCTTAGTCACTCATGTTCATAAGAAAAACGAAAATAAAAAGTAAAGACATAATGAACCCGGATAGCTTGCTCTGCCTCCGGCCTTCCTTCTTGTTTCCCAGATCAAAGATAGAAAGATTAAAAGTTTGAAAGAAAGATTGAAAGATTGTCCTAACCCTCTAGGGTTGGCTCTATTTATAATGTTTGAGGGATGGCATGTGATCTTCTGCTAGCAAGATACGAAAATATCTTTCCTTTTCCAAGTAGATTTCGAGAAGTGAAGATTCGTCCGCTTGGCACACCTTAACACACGGCCGTGGGTCAAGCCGTGCCATCCTTGTACATATTCTTCAAGTTTTCATCCACGCCCAGTGTGTACCACGGTCCAACACACGGCCAGATTTAAAGCCGTGCCATCCTCTGCCTATGTTCAACAAGTCTTCATCCTCGTCCAGAGTGTGCCACGGTCTACACCACGGTTAGACTTCAAGCCGTGCCTTCCTCTGTCAAAGTTCCACAAGTTCTTCTCCTTGGCACGTCTAGCTTCCACCACGGCTTCAAGCAGGGTTTGGTCCACGGCTTCCACCACGGTCGTGCCCTAGGCCGTGTCACGCCTTCTCCTCATGCAATGTGTAGCACGGTATAAAACATGGCCAAATCTCCAGCCGTGTTTCATTCTGGAGGTGTAATTCCTTGTCTTGATCCAAGTTGTAGATGACTTCTCTAATTTACTTGAATTAACATCCTTGACTCCATTTTACCTGATTTATCACCATGATTAGAATTAAGTACCATTTCCTTATGATTTCTATAAAATCAATAATAATTTAACACAATTTATACTATAAAGATTGAGTATAAAATGGCTCTATCAAATTCCCCCACACTTAAACTCTTGCTTGTCCTCAAGCAATTGCATCAGATCAATTGAGAAATCTATCATAGATTATACAAACTTTCTTTTCATCATTCCAAGCATCTATTCATTTATAGTTCATGACTTGAAACTTTAATGTCTACTACTTCAACCAACATGGTTTCTTGTGATCAAATTACCATGGTCAAAATTTAATAACTAATCTAAACAAAACAAACTTTAATCCTCATGTTTAGCAAAAGAATTGTTTTATTCCAAAAGTAAATACTTAATCCATTAAGGAAAAACACCCAATTAAACTTCATTGGATATTAGCAAACACATAATCCTTGCAGCATAGAGTAAAAGCATAAGGTATCAACTCTTTGCTAGATGTTCTCCCTTTTTATTAGAAGTCTTGTTTTATTCAATGAATGTTTGCATTCATGTTCTTTTGATTTATTCAAGCATCTATTTTGACGGGTTTTTGCCCGCTTCTTTTCATGAACTTTCGCCTTTTCTCCCTTATCGTTATAGTGAGTGCATTGAGTCGGCACATCCCGAGCTCGTCACTCAAGTGACCGGGTTTTGAAATACCCCTACGGACTCTTCCTCACTCTAACATTCAAGTTTGAATACTCTTAACTCAATTAGTTGAATCATTGGAGTAATGGCTATGCTTGAATTTTTTTTTTTTTTTTTCACTAAGTGTTATAACAAGCAACTTTAAAGACTATACAGTAGCTAATATAACCTAGAAGTAAACTTGTTTATTTTTCACTTAGGGACTCAACTTACTCTTAGACTTCCAATTCTAAAACTAAATACAAGGTAAATTTGTTTCTTAAAGATTTCACTACTTAATTTTAACCAAGTATTCTAATCACAACAGTGGGTGAGTAATGCATTTGCACAAGTCAATTTCCCATTTTTGTAGATGCTTATTACAACATTTAGTACAATCCCTAGATTTCATGATAATTTTGAAAAAAAAAAAAAATTGGCTTAAAATTGCTTAAGGACAAACATTCAAAGTATGGAGCAATTCTCTACTCTCTATAGTTTATTATCCTCTCCCCCACACTTAGCTTAAACAGTGTCCTCACTGTTTCTAATTCAACACAATTGAAGAGGAATTAACAACACAAGGCACATTAGAGAATAAGATAAAGGAAATACTGGTACTTCCCTGGTATTGGAGTTCTCCCCTTAAGCTTTGGAAATTGGCATCTACGTACATGTATCCTTGCTGCAACTGATCCGAAGAGTTCAAAACTACACTAAAATCAAAACAAAACTAAAACAAACCAAAACTAAAGCAAAACAAAACTAAAACACTTCCTTTTTTTTTTTTTTTTGACATGGGTTGCCTCCCATGAAGCGCCTTTCTTTAACGTCTTTAGCTAGACATTCCAGGCCAGATGTTCGGATGAGGATCTTAATTCCAGCTTGGGTGCCTGTGATAATGGGTTAATAACATCCGCAACAAAAACAGGAGAGATATTGCTAGGATGTTTCATGGCATCATAAATGTTAAATTTAATCACTTCACCATCAAATTCCATAGTGAGGGTGCCATCATTTACATCAATTTTCGTTTTAGAAGTCTTAAGGAATGGTCGCCCTAATAATATCAGTGATAGGATATGAATCACTATCGTCCATGTTAAGCACATAAAAATCCGCAGGAAAAACCAGCCCATCAACTTGAACTAAAACATCCTCTAAAACTCCCTCAGGATAAACACGGCCAGATTTAAAGTCGTGCCATCCTCTGCCTATGTTCAACAAGTCTTCATCCTCGTCCAGAGTGTGCCACGGTCTACACCACGGTTAGACTTCAAGCCGTGCCTTCCTCTGTCAAAGTTCCACAAGTTCTTCTCCTTGGCACGTCTAGCTTCCACCACGGCTTCAAGCAGGGTTTGGTCCACGGCTTCCACCACGGCCGTGCCCTAGGCCGTGTCACGCCTTCTCCTCATGCAATGTGTAGCACGGTGTAAAACATGGCCAAATCTCTAACCGTGTTTCATTCTGGAGGTGTAATTCCTTGTCTTGATCCAAGTTGTAGATGACTTCTCTAATTTACTTGAATTAACATCCTTGACTCCATTTTACCTGATTTATCACCATGATTAGAATTAAGTACCATTTCCTTATGATTTCTATAAAATCAATAATAATTTAACACAATTTATACTATAAAGATTGAGTATAAAATGGCTCTATCAGGTTTTATCTTTAGGTCTTTTATCCTTATCTTTGTACACCCTAATTGGTTACATATCTATTAGTTCCATCATTGCAAGATCATGGGTAATATCATTCACAGCACCACAGGTGTTGTGCACTAGAAGTGGGTTAATGCAAATATCACTGTCCACGATGATGAGCTCCTCGCTCTACACTCTTTCATTGAATATCTTCTTTAATGTCTAGTAATCTTTAGTAAAATGACCAATTGTCCTATGAAACTTGCAATACTTAGGATCATTATGTCTCTTCTACAGTAGAGAGGTGCTTAACTCTTGGAAGTTTAATATTTTCATCCTATAACCAAATATCAAGCATTACATGTACTTTACCCATTGGGAATAGATATGTTAATTTCTCAAATTTGGACTCCTCAATTCTAGGTTTCTTTCTTTCCTTAAGATCTTCACCTTGAGTTGAATTCACAAATGGCCCTCATTTATTAAACCTTGCATGTTCATCCTTTTGGTGTGCAACGGAGTTATTAGTTCGTCATGTATTTTCATCCAATGTTGTGAACGAAGCTAAAGATAGGTTCTTTAAATGAATAGTATACTTAGTAAATATCTCTTGCATATAAATTTTTACCAACTCCCTTTCATCACATATATCTTGAATATCGAAGGAGTGCTCTTTGAATCATTCAATATAGTCCATGAGATCTTCTCTTAGTTTCTAATGAATCCTTTTTTATCGGTGAGAGTCACTCTCTCTTCAATGGATAAAAACTTTTCTAAGAACATCTTGCACATATTTCTCGATGAATCCACTAAACTTGAGGAAAGATTAACATGTCAAACATATGCCTCCTCCATAAGGGACTTCGAGAATTCCTTAAGCTTTAAGTCACAATCCTACTAAAACCGCTTTCTCCTTTTCTAACTCATTTGTATGTCGCTAATCCTCATGGTCTTCTAATGGTTAGCCCAACTGCTCATTGCCCTCTGAAACCTCTGAAGGTGAACACAACTGTCTTTGAATAGTCTGGCTCTCTGATGATAGACTCATCTGACTCTAACCCTCAGAATCCTCCAATGGTTTACTCAACTTCTCATGAACCTCTAGTATCTCTGAAGGTGAACATAACTGACCTTGAATAGTTTGGTCCTCTAGTAGTCTGCTCATCTGACTATGATCATCAGGATCCTCTAAAGGTTGACACATCTGTGTCTGACAAATTTTATGCTCTAAGGGTTAGTTCAACTGCTCATGGCCCACTGACGATCTACTAATTTGTTGCTGAACCCTTTGAACCTCTGAAGGCGACATCGAATTCAGAATAATTCGTTTTCCCTTCTTCTGGATAAATAAGTATTCCTGAAGCCATCATTTATGGCCTTCCTGTCATATAACCAAGGCTTGCCAAGCAATATATGGGATGTACACATAGGTAGAATATACGCTCGATTTCATCATAGTATTTATCTCCTACACTGAAAGGTACCTTAGCTCTTTGGGTCACATGCAAACTCCCCTAATCACTAAGCCAATGCAATTTATACGGTTCAGGATGTGGAGTAGTAATAAGTTTTAGTTTCGATACTAACGATGCTGCTACCACATTGGTACAACTACCACCATTGACTATAAGGATACATAAATTTCCTTGTACCCTACAAGAGGCATGGAATAAGTTTTCCCTTTGTTCTTCATCCTTAGTAGCAAATGTAGTCAATGTTTGGTGCAATACATTAGTATAATGAAATATCTCACTAGATATGATTGTGTTCTAACCCAACAACACAATAATTATCCTCACACTTCTACGTCCAAGTACATAACTAAGCTACAAGTGAAGTACACTCAACTACTTTCAAGTAGATAGAATTAAATTCAACTACAAGTGTTTAAGTAATTAGTTCAATTACTTTCACACTTTAATGACTTGTTTGAATTTTAAATTCTACTACTCAAAACCTTCATTTCTTGTTAAGGCTTTACACTATAATAAATCACAAATTGCAGCCCCTTAACACAAGCCTAAATGCACAACTCCACCATCACAAAACTCCGTTGCTCATGGTTCCACCACCAATCACACCACTAGCAACAATTCTCTAATCAACACACACAAAACCACACCAAAAATACACACATACCCTTCACTAACTTTACAAAAATACAACACCTCACACATATACTCCTCTTCAATCCATGGTGCACTTTCCCCACTTCCACATAAATATCAAACCGCAACTTCAACAACAAAGGCAACTCAAATTTCAAATTCAAAATGAGTTTAATAATTGCAATATTCCACAAATGGTAAGAGGCTTCTTTTTCAAATTCAAAAGATGACTTAATGTGTATTTGAGATTTCAAATTGACCTCTTAATGTACACTTTCAATTCTAATTTCAAATTTGAAAATAATAATTGTGATTCCTCTAATTTCCAAAAATGCCCACACTATACAATTCTACTTCAGAATTGAAACACCACTCTTCCCTTTTACGGTTTGTTATCCATGCTCTACACTCTCACACTTTAGCCTCAACGTGTGGCACCTAACTCCACATAACTTCCACAAATTCACAAATGGCAATTCCCTCACTCAACACATAAACACAATGCCAACAATTCAATACTCCTTTTTACACCACAATTCATACACATACAACCACGGTGCAACAACCTCCACAATTTTTTTTTTTGTAAGCACAACTCTACACAAAATACTTCAAAGTATACACTTCCATGCCACTATAAAATGCCAAAGCAAACTGCAACTTATATAAGACAGCAACAATTCAAATTTGAAAATCAAACTACTTCACTAATTGCAACCTTTCCACAATTGGTAAGAAGTAATTTTCAAATTTAAACAACCACACATTAACTTCTTCAACTTAATGTTTGTTTTGAAAATCAAATAATTTCCAAATCTTCCACACAACTCAAATCTGGAAATTGCTCGATTGCACCCACTATTTCCAAAAAACAAACAAGTAAAGTTCACACTTCTTCTTTCTACACAATTGGAGATATTTCACACTTCCAAATTTACATTCAAAAGCACTAGCTTTCCTCTTCCTTCAAGGTGAAGTTCACAACATAGAAGCTTCAACAAGTACTCAAAATCACTCCAACAAGCAGCAAGTTCAACTTCCCAAACAAGACAATCACGCCACTTCAAGTAATCATAACAACAATTTAATTCTACTCTTAATTTCGAAATGAAGATGTAAGAACATGAACCCTAAATTTCTGAAATTCAAAATCAAATAATCCCTTCTCACAACCACAAGCTCTGATACCAAAAGATAATGTGCCTAAAACCAAGATTAAGCACATGCAAAACCAATTTGAAAGACAATTAAACAATGTCAATCAAATTAGTTTCCAAATGGTGACAATTCTCAATGTTTATAACCGATTCTTCAAACTAAGATGTAATCAATCTTAATTATAAGTATGATAATGCTCTGATACAAAAAGATAATGTGCCTAAAACCAAGGTCTAAGCACATGCAAATGAACCAAAGGAACAACTTCAATTCACAAGATCAAACCAGTTCAAAGGGGTCAAAATTAGCGTGAACCCTAATTGAGGAATGATGAATCAAATGATAAAATCAAGGAAATGAAATCCACAAAGATGTTAATCCCAATTTGAATCAATTAACCAACTTAATTCCAAGAGAAATCTAATCAACAATACATAAATCTAACCGTAATCCTCCTTACAACAAAGAAGCTCCACGCCACAAGAATAATTACAAATTGATAAAATTAACAAGTGCTAAAAGCCATTCAATTATGCAATGATGGTTTGATTACAAATGCAATAAAAAATTTGATCAAGAATACTTCAATCCAACCCTAGATATAACTCACTAGAGATGAAAAGAAAAACAACAATAAGAAATTGATATGACTCACAATTTCCCTTTGTTACACTCACCACAATTCCAATTCTTAGGATTGAAATTAATAAGAGTCTAATGACAATTAGGAGAACCCTAATCCTCATGCAAAGTATTTCTCAAATATGAAAAATATGTCCTCCTCAAACCCTACTTTAAGAAAGTATTTATACTTACTCCCTTTAAGGTTAGAAAATACAAAAAATTACAACTATACCACTTTTAGGGTGACCTGTCCTAAATGAAAAATTACAACCAAATAAAAGTATCCCAAAATGATTATAACATAAATAGTCTAAGTAAATAACAAATATATAAAAATTAGTTTTCAAGATGCTAGCTCTTTCATAGAATTCGCCGGCCCAGCTCATCACCGGTTTAGGTCGATCCATGAATAACCCATAAGCTGAGTTTTAGTGAGTTTGTCCATCGCCCCGTAAAGCCTAATAAGTGTGCCCGTTGGAATATATAATACATGAATAAGAGAACAGAGGTTAGTAAACAAATAATTCCATGGTCGATTTACTCAAAATGGGCTCTCACCGCCAAGATTCGAAATCCTTTGGTTCTTGCCCTAATGATAGGTTTTGTTGGATTTTGATTCCTATCAATGTAGGCGTAAGGGTTTGAGTTTGTGGGTCACATACATGCTATGTGAGAAATGTGCTACGTGTAGCCAAATTAGAGAAGTAACTTGTATAAGGATGATCAAAGGTAAATGGGATGGGGAGGAAGTGTAGGTGATCTCAAGTAGGTTCAAGTGCTTTGGTGACAAGTGGATATTCTTTAATATTTTGTGGTTTTGATCTTTTGAGAGGAAATTTTGGTAAAGTAATAGTGTTTCTCCAAAAGTTATCCTCTTTCAAATGAGAGAGTTTTGGTCATACATCTCATCCATTAGATAGTAATGGAAATCAATGGTTATAAATATAATGATTCCTACATGGGCTCCTTATGAGCCTAGGCCCATTAAAGGTTTTCTTTAATGCACAAGCTTTAATGAGAAAGATTAGATTGGACTAGCTAATTTAACAGACTCTACTCTAAACCTATCATACCAAATCTCCCATGATCACCCTAAGGACATAGGCTTGACTCTATAAGCCCTATCACTTCAACCTATGGAATTAAGTCCATTTGATTAATGGGTTAAAAACACATAAATCAAATTTAAGCCTCTACATCTACTTAGTTGTTTATTAAAGCATAAAAGATAATTTTGTACTTTTTTTAATAAATTGTAATTATTAGTAATAGAAGACAAGAGAATGTAAAATAAGATATCCTCAAGCCCCTCAATCCACTAGTAGTTGAGCCTCAATAAAGGGAATAACAATAATCTACTACCTAACATACCAAAAATTAAGCATAACGACCTAATATGTAGGCTTTTATATATGTATAGCAAATCAAAAGTTTCTAATCACAAATCACATATCTACAAATATTAGTATAATATGTTTTGAAATAATAGCACATCCTTATAAATTATAGAGATTAGCAATCTAGGACCCATATTCACATGTTTAAAAGTAGAGAAAAAAATTTTAAAAGTTTAGAAAGACTATCTGTACCTAATCAATAATTTAAAAAGTGTATGTATAATTTGCCTATGTCTTTAATTTGTAGGTTTGAAGTTAAACTTGATCTACTAGGGGGAAAAAGAAAAGAAAAGAAAAAAAATAGTTAAACATGGTTTAAATTTTTCTAAAGATAGTAAGATACCTCCACTATCACTATCTTTATGAAAAATTAATAGAAATTTAACTAGGGTAAATTGTAAATACATTATCTTATCTTATCTTATGTGCAATTAAGCTCTTATCTTTAAGATCGTGTATCTTAACCCCTTAAATCTTAAAAAAAAAATGTATACATAGATCCCTAATTGCATCTTTTTTAAATATTTAGAGGTGTAAACACTTTATATTGAAAATAATGGGACTAAGTGCACATAAGCAAACACAAGGGGATGTATTTATAATTTAAACCACCCACCCTTATCATTGGCATCATATGCTTATATCTCTAAATCTTTATCGAGTGTGCATTTAGATCCCAAAAATAGGTATCTAGAGGATCTAAGTGAACAAAGTTTAAAGATTTGGGGATCTAAAAAATCGATCTTAAATGTAAGTGAGTTAAGTACACATGAAGTAAATATAAGGGGGTATTTTTACAAATTACCCATTTATTTATTATTTCTTTAGTTGGCTTTTGTAGAAATAATTATGCGTAGTTTGTTATTTATCACACACATGTATACATATTCTAACATGTGTATATTTTTTTATATAGATAAACACTCACAGTAATAGAATTAATGGATTGATACATTACATTCTCTCACATCTTCTTGTTAAGAGTAACTCTTATGTTCTGACTTCCTTTCATCTATTATCAAATTGAGATCAAATTCTTTTAATTCAATATTTCATCATGGTATTAGAGCATGATTAGTACACATTTTAGTTTGATTTCATAGCAGAATCATTATAATTTAGTTTTTTGTTGTTCTTCATTGAAAAGAAAGATTCAATGATTATGAATATGAATCAACATTAGAGTTTTAATGATCCATTGTATCTCTCAAGATCAAATAATCCTAGAACATTGATTATGAATATAGTTTTCAATGGAATCAATTTTTTGGGTTAGAATAGATTATACGTCTTGTTTTAGGCACGAAGAACAAATTAGGTTTTATTCATGGCTCATGTATTAAAACTAAAGAAAATTTGATTGATTTGCAAAGATGAATTAGATGCAACTCTGAATTCAAAGTCTAAGGATCCCTTCGAAAGGTTTATTTATGCCAAGTTGGCAAAGGAACTTTGGGAAGATATCTTAGAATGGTTTGGACAAGTTAATGGTCCTTTATTGTATCAATTGCAACATGAAATCACTAATATATGCCAAGGAAATATCAATGTTTCATGTTATCACACTAAACTAAAGAGGATTTAGGATGAATTAACAAGTTTGAGTGCTATCCCTGAATGTATTCGTGGATCAATGACTAATTGTACTTGTGATTTAGTAGGAATGCTTTTAGAAATTGAAAACAGGAATCATCTTAGTGGGTCTAAATGATGTATATGAAAATGTCCACAATTATATTCTTTCTCTTGATCCACTTCCTACAATTTGTAAAGCCTACTACTTAGTTCATCAAATTGAAAAGCAAAAAGAGATGTTTAGTGTACTTTTGATTATTAACGAAAGCTCAAGCTATATTACTAAAGCCTAAGGGAAAAACCATAGTGGATGATAAATGAGATAAGAGAGGGAAGACTATGCAAAGAGTGATCTATTTTCATTGTGAGAAGCTAGGACATGTAATTGAGAATCGTTTTGAACTTGTTGATTTTCCTTATTGGTACAAGAAAGGGGGAGAAAAATAGAGTTTGAAATTTGCTAGTCACGTTGATACAAATATGAGATTTTGGACAATCCTTTTGACAAAGAAATGATGAATACTAATGATTTTGATCTTGTTTCAAGAATATGTAAGGAGGTGGTGAAATTGTTGCAAGGGAAATAGTCAATTGATGAACATTCAAATGTTGCTGTAGTGAATTTTGTAGGTCAGCATTCTAACACATCTTTTATAGCCTTTTCATGTTCTAATGGTAATATGGTAAGTGAGTGGATAGTAGACATAGGGGGTTCAAACCACATGACTCCCCATTTATAACTTTTAACCCATAAACATGCACTTAAAAACTCGATAATTGTTAAACTTCCTAAAAGACATACAAAAGTGGTTAATATAATAGGACATGTACAATTGACTAATCATATCCTATTGAAAAATGTACTTCTTGTTCTTGACTTCAATTGCAACTTCTTGTTAGTTTGTAAACTTATCCAAAATTCAAATTTATTTGTTTCATTTGATCCAATTCATTGTTCATTTTAGGACCAGAGCACTAAGGCATTGGTTGCACATGCAAAAATTTGTGATGGGCTATATGTTTTAAAATCTAAGCCAATGATGGTGTAATGCCCTGAAACCCAAGCCACGCTACTACCTACTATGTGTCCTTATCTCACAAGAACACATTAAGGCTCTGAATCAACTCTAATATACTTTAACCTGTAATTCCTATATAAAAGTATTTCATATATCTTCAAAATTCAAATAATAACCTAAACCATATCAATCATCTAACACAGTGGAAGTCTTTGAACACAAAAATAGCATCCCTTAAAAAGGTACTATCTATTACAATTAAATAGCATAACTCTCCCAACACTTAATCACCATAATAGTAATGGTAATCTTCGTCCTCCTCTCTCTATGGCTCACCTAACCCTAAGTCATCTTCTGGGTTCTCAACACCTATATCTAACACAAACACACACGTATGAACAAACATGAACAAGTGCCACACATGTTATGCAGTACTTAAACACAAGCAACCATTTTCTTAATACATTTAGGTCCATAAGCATCAACAGGGTACTCATGACCCTCTTAACACAGTGGGAACTGCCACTATGAGCCCCACACCCATAATCCCTTAATCCTTAAACTTGGTGATGGGAACTGTCACTACGGGCCCCACATCTATGTATACTTAAACTTGATGATGGGAACTACCACTACGGGGCCCATACCCAAGTACACTTAAACTACTTAATCAACATTCAGCCTAAATCATTTCCAAGCACAACTTCACTAAGGACAACTTCACACAAGGATCATTGGGGTGCTCCCTAGGGATCTGCTACTACGAGCCCTTAGGCCAAACCAAACACATACAACATACAACTTAAATACTTAAGTCAAATCATTCAGATTAACCAATTTCAACACATATACTAACTTAAGCAAACATAGAATAACACATAAGTTACATGTACCTTGAATCATATCCTTAAGCACTTCCCGGTCTTGGACTTAATCTAAATGGAAATATGTACAACCAACAAGTTCTTCTTAGTATTCAATCTAAGATCAATATCATTCTCTTATTTCTCTTAATCCTATTTATTTAATTTCTCTAAGGCTTTACTAACTATGTAGGTTGCGTGGAAATTAGTTTAATTTGAAGATAAATGAATATATAATTATGCTATACTTTATTCAACACGGCCATGTTGGGGATCGTGTTACTCAACACGAGCTGAAACATGACCGTATTAGTGGTCGTGTATCTTTCGGTGTAAATTTTGGTTTCAACACGGTTGAAACACGACCATGTTGGGAGGTCGTGTTCTTCTTAATTTAACATGGTCGAAACACGACTGTGTTACCCTTGACTACAACAGTATTAAGTGGTCGTATATCTCTCGGTGCAACTTTCACACTCAACACAATCTAAATACAACCGTGTTGGGAGGCCATATTACCCACTCATCACAATTGAAACACGACTGATAGGAATCAAAATCCGACAAGACTTATCATTAGGTCAAGAACTAAAGGATTTCGAATTTTAGCGATGAGGGCCCATTTTGAGCAAATCGACTCCGGAATTATTTGTTATCTAACTTCTTTTCTCTTATTCATGTATTATATATTCCAATAGGCACACTTATCATATTCTATAGGGAAATGGACAAACTCCCTTAGACTCAGCTTGTGGGTTATCCATAGACCGACCTGAACCGGTGATGAGCTGAGCCGATGGATCTTATAGAAGACCGACATCATGAAGACCATTTATTTTATATATTTTTTCTTTTATGAACTATTTTAGTTGTATTTTGGTTTTGGGACACTTTTATTTCCTTGTAATTTTCATTTAGGGATAGCCACCTTAAAAGTGGCAAACTTGTAATTTTTAGCACTTTTTAACCCTAGGAGTAGCAAGTATAAATACTTGCTTAAGAGAGGGTTTGAGGGAGGATTTTTGCAGAACAAACACTTCACATTTCGTGAGAGGGCTTAGGGTTTTCCTAATTCCAAATTCTCTTATCAATTTCAATCCCAAGAAGTTGAAATTGTGGCGACTGCAACAAGGAGAAATCGTGAGTAATATCGGTTCCTTATTGTTGTTTTCCATTTCATCACTAGTGCATCATATCTAGGTTGATTTGGATGTTCTTGGACTTGTTTTAATTTGCAATTCGTGATCAATAGCATGTTATAGGATTGATTGTGTTGACATATGATATCAATCTCTTCATTGTGACGTGAATTGGATAGTTGAAGGAAGGGATTGGAATTTGCGGTTTAACCCATTTGTTTTCTTGATTTAATTCACGTGGGATTCTATTATAATTGTTATTATTTGATGAAGATTACTTTTTTGGATTGATAATAGCAATTAGAGCTCTTTGGATTTCATTCCATTGCCTTTGGATTTCCGCATTTACCTAATCAAGTGAACCGGTTTTGTGTTTTGGAATTAAGGTGTTTTCCTTGATTCTTTTGATTGTGCTTAAGCTTGGAATTAGGCACATCATATTTTGGTATCAGAGCACATGTTGAGAGAAGGGAATTGGTTGTATTTGATTTCGTGGAAGTGATCATCAATTAGGGTTGATCAAGTGAAAATCGCAATTGTGTTGTTGTAGTTTTTTGAGATTGTGATATTACCTTGGATTGGGATTTGATTTGCTGATTGTTGAAGTTGGTTTGGGAAGGTTATTATATCACTTTGTGGTTACTAATTTACGTAGAAGATCATAAGTACAAAGTGAAGTTTACTTTAGCAAATGTTTTTTGAACTTGCAAAACTTACCAATTCTTGCCATGACTAGCTTGTAGCATGGAGGAGGAAGTGTAGTTTGTTGTTTTTTATTTCCATTGTGTAATTCTGAATTGGTGGAGTACAATTTGCAGATTACATTAAGTTTAATTAGTAAGGAATTATTTGAATTCAAAACATATGCAATTAAGTTGTGGGAGTTAATGATCTATTTCAATTTGAATTCATTGTTACCAATTGAGGAAGGCTTGCAATAAGTGAAGTTATTTGAATTTCAAATTGAAATTGCTGCCTATTTTGTTGTGAGTTGAGGTTAAAACTTGTGGGGAGTGAAGTATATTTTGTTATTATTGCTGTGGAATTAGAGTATATTTGTTGTTGTTTCCATTTCTTATTGTTGTCGTGGAGGTGGAGTGCAATTTGTTGTTGTTGCCATGAGAGTTATTGATGAAGTGAGTGCACCGTGATTGAGGTGTGTGTAGTGGTGTAAATTTGTGGAGTTGTGTGGATTAAAGGTGCTGCACATCAAGATCAATTGTAGGTGTGAAACCGTGGCAAGAAAGGAAAGTTGCAGTAGTAGAATTTGAATTCAAAAACAAACATTAAAGTGTGAAAGTAATTGAACTTATTACTTCAACACTTGTGAGTTGAATTTAATTTCTTAACTACTTAGAAGTATTTATTTGAGCTTCACTTAGGCTAATATACTTGAAGTGATAAGAAGTATTTATTGCATTGGTGACTTGTTGCACCGTAGGTGTATAAGTGTGTGTAGTTATCCAAACTTGTTATTATGACGTGGTGAAGTGAAAGGAGTGTGCTACAAATTTTTTTTTGAGATTACATTTGTACTTCAAATAAATCGCATCCACAAACATGTCATATGATAGTGTGAATGGGTACATTGGCAATGAGGCCAATAACCAAGTGGGTGGCAGACTAGGTTGTCGAAATACAAGTGGAAGAACTCTAGATGAGCAACTTCAAGACCTTACCACAATTGTTGCCACATTGGCAACAAGAATTGATAAGATGACATTACCACCACCACCTGTAGTAAACCTTCAAGCATCACCTAGAGTAGAAGGAGATTATCATGCTCTTAGGGAAGGCAGAGATGATAATTTTGGGCTTAATCCATACCCGGATAGGGAATTTAGACCACCTCAAGGACTAGAGTGTGTGAAGCTACATATGCCTTCATTTGATGGTAGGGGTTCCGCAGATGACTACCTAGACTGGGAAGACCAAGTTGAGGGTCTTTTCAAGTGTTATGAGATTGATGAAGACTCCAGGGTACGCCTTGCAGCTGTAGAGTTCACAGGGTATGCCTCTTTGTGGTGGGAAAATATGGTGATCAGCAGGTGAAGGGATGGAGAGACCGAAATACACACTTGGAGAGACATGAAATGAGTTTTGAGGAATAGGTTTGTACCGAAACACTACAGGCATGAGTTATTTTTGTGTCTCCAGACACTAAGACAAGAGGGTAAAATAGTGGATGACTATGTACAGGAGTTTGAGACACTAGTGATCAGATGTGGATCAGTTGAACCTCTTGAACAAACCCTAGCACGTTTTGTATCTGGGTTGAAGTATGAGATAGCTTGTGTAGTTGAGCTTCAGAGATATAGTACACTTGATGAGGTTATACAGTTAGCCTTGAAAGTGGAAAGGCAGAGGCAATCCTATTCATTCCAGGTTACTAGGAGCAGACTACCAGGGAACCAAATTGTTTAGGGTCAGTTATGTTCTCCTTCAGAGACACTAGAGATTCACGAGCAGTTGAGTACACCATTGGAGTATTCTGAGGATCCGAGTCAGATGAGTCTATCATTAGAGGGCCAGAATGTTCAGAGACATTTGTGTTCACCTTCAGAGGTCTTAGAGGGCAATGAACAATTGGGCCAACGATTAGAAGAACATCAGGATCAACGACAACCATTAGGGGACACCTTAGTGGATAATGGGTCATTATTTGTGTTACAGAAGAGATACATCCTGGAAATGGAGGAGAGGAAACAAACACCACCTGTAGTATTTCAAATATTGGGATTCTGCAGAGATACTTCTTCAAATGGATTACTGGGAGAAAACAAAGTCTCCATTGCATTTGAACTGCGAGATTTGAGGACAAATCTTTTTGAGGCCCGAGGAGATGATAGAAATCAAAATCCGACAAGACCTATCATTAGGGCAAGAACTAAAGGATTTCGAAATTTGGCGATGAGGGCCCATTTTGAGCAAATCGACCCTGGAATTATTTGTTATCTAACTTCTTTTCTCTTATTCATGTATTATATATTCCAACAGGCACACTTATCATATTCTATAGGGCAATGGATAAACTCCCTCAGACTTAGCTTGTGGATTATCCATGGACCGACCTGAACCGGCGATGAGCTGAGCCGATGGATCCTATAAAAGACTGGCATCATGAAGACCGGCATCATGAAGACCATTTATTTTATATATTTCTTCTTTTATGAACTATTTTAGTTGTATTTTAGTTTTGGGACACTTTTATTTCCTTGTAATTTTCATTTAGGGATAGCCACCTCAAAAGTGGCAAACTTGTAATTTTTAGCACTTTTTAACCCTAGGAGTAGCAAGTATAAATACTTGCTTAAGAGATGGTTTAAGGGAGGATTTTTGCAGAACAAACACTTCAAATTTCGTGAGAGGGCTTAGGGTTTTCCTAATTCCAAATTCTCTTATCAATTTCAATCCCAAGAAGTTGAAATTGTGGCTAGTGCAACAAGGAGAAATCGTGAGTAATATCGGTTCCTTATTGTTGTTTTCCATTTCATCACTAGTGCGTCATATCTAGGTTGATTTGGATGTTCTTGGACTTGTTTTAATTTGCAATTCATGATCAATAGCTTGTTATAGGATTGATTGTGTTGACATATGATATCAATCTCTTCATTGTGACGTGAATTGGATAGTTGAAGGAAGGGATTGGAATTTGCAGTTTGACCCATTTGTTTTCTTGATTTAATTCATGTGGGATTCTATTATAATTGTTATTATTTGATGAAGATTACTTGTTTGGATTGATAATAGCAATTAGAGCTCTTTGGATTTCATTCCATTGCCTTAGGATTTCCGCATTTACCTAGTCAAGTGAATCGGTTTTGTGTTTTGGAATTAAGGTGTTTTCCTTGATTCTTTTTATTGTGCTTAAGCTTGGAATTAGGCACATCAACGACCATGTTGGAAGGCCATGTATCTCTCAAATACAACTTTCTCACTCAACACGATTTAAACATGACCGTGTTGGGAAACCGTGTTATCCTTAACTCAACATGGTCGAAACACGACCATGTTGGTAAGCCGTGTTACCCTCGATAATCTCTACGAACCCCAATTCTTTTATTTCAAATTCTCCAAAACTTAATCCTCTCTATTCCTCAACTTAATTAAGTCTCTAAAATACGTAATTATAAATAAATTACCCGAATTTTCATACTTACTTCAAATTCCCTACAAGATGAATCCTTAAACCTTTTGAGTCTCTTCTCCGTTACACCTTTCCAAATCTTCAAATCATGATGTGCACATGATACTCATGAGTTTCCAAATCCAATAACATAATTTGAAGTTTATGTACAGTCCTTACCTTTCGTCTTTGGAATTAGACCTCTCTTGTTTCCTTTCATCTTAGGGTTCCTGTAAAGAGCTATCTTCTATTTTACTATGAGGGAGTGAAAGGGAGGTAACGTTAGGTCATTTGGGGTTAAGTATTCCCCATCGTGAAATACCCAAATTACCCCTTCAAACTTTCTAAAATTCCATCTTCACCCCTAGCTCTTTGTGATAATACATTTATTACATAAATAAATAATAATTTCAGGTATTACATCTCTCCCCCCCCCCCCCCCCCCCCCCCTTATAAAAACTTTCGTCCTCGAAAGTACCTAATTCTAGAAGAGTTTTGGATACTTCTTCCTTATTTCTACTTCTAGTTCCCACATCGCTTCCCTTTCTATTTAGTTTGTCCATTGCACTTTAACATAAGAGATTGTTTTCTATCTTAATACTCGTTCTTTAGTGTCTAGAATTCTTATTGGCCTTTCCAAAGTTGTCAAATTTAGCTGTACATTTAGTGGTTCCAAAGCCACTATTTGATATGGTTTAGGTACATACATCATGTACCCTAACTAAATTTAGTAGAAGAGCTAACCCGTAAACCATTGTTCCTATTCTCTCCAAGATCTCAAATGGGCCTTTATACCTTAGGTTTAGCTTTCTCCTCAACCTAAGTCTAAACACTCCCTTTGTTGGAGAAATCCTTAATAATACCTTATCTTCCACTTGAAATTCCAAAGGGTGTCTTCTCTTATCTACGTAGCTCTTTTTTTCGAGATTGGGCCATCTATATTCTCTATTTGATTAGCTTCACCATATCTACCACTTCTTATACTAACTTTAGCGTCATCATCTGTCTTTCTCCTAGTTCATCCTAATGTAGTGGGGATTTGCACCTTCTCCTACAAAAAGCTTCATATGGCGCCATCTGGATGGTTACCTAGTAACTGTTATTATAGGCAAACTCCACTAGAGGTATATGCTCATTCCAGTTGCCTCCAAAGTCTAGTGCACATGCTTTGAGCAAATCTTCTATTATTTGTATAGTCCTTTTAGACTGACCATCTATCTATGGGTAGAATGTTATACCAAACTGTAGTTTAGTGCCCAATGCTTTATATAGGCTATTCTAGAATCTACTCACAAACCTTATGTCTCTATCAAAAGTGATTGTTACTGACACTCCATGTGGTCTGACTATTTCTTATATGTATACTTAAGCTAGTTTCTCCAATTTGTATCATACTCTAATAGGTATAAAATGAGCAAACTTGGTCAATCTGTCCACTATAACCTAATTGGCATCTTGCTTCGCCCTAGTGTTTGGGAAGGCTGTAATAAAGTCCATAGTCACATGTTCCCATTTCCACTCCAATACTAGAAGAGGCTGTAATTCTCTAGCTGGTCTCTAGTATTCTATTCTGATCTGCTAGCATGTAAGGTATTTGGCTACATATTCTGTTATTTCTCTCTTCATATTTCTCCACCAATAACAGCTCTTCACGTCCTTGTACATTTTGGTACTTCTAGGATATATTGTGTAGGCGGAGTGATGTGCCTCTTTCATTATCTCTCTCTTGAATTCTGCATCCTTTGACACACATAGCCTCATTTTGTAACTTAAGTTCCCTTCTGCATCAAGGTTGAATTCTGGTGCCTTGCCTTGTTCCATTTTGCTCTTAATCTCTTGTATGTCCTTATCTTTTACCTGACCAGCTTTAATTCTATCCATTGTGGTTAGTTATATCCTTAAGGTAACTATTTTTGCTCTCACTTCTTGTGTTAAAACTTCTAGCTTCATTTTGTGCATGTCTTCTAATAATTCCTTCTACAAAGTGATGAGAGTGGCTACATTACCCTGTTTCTTTCTGCCAAGGGCATCTGCCACTACATTAGCTTTTCCTGGATGGTATTGTATTTCCAAATCATAATATTTGATTAACTTCAACCATCTCCTCTGTCTTATGTTCAGCTCTTTCTGTGTAAATATGTGCTTTAGGCTTTGTGGTCAATAAAGATTTTGCACCTTTCTCTATATAAGTAATGTCTCCATAACTTTAAAGCTAGTACTACAATTGCCAATTCTAAGTCATGAGTTAGGTAGCTCTTTTCATATAACTTCAGTTGTCAAGATGCACAAGCTATTACTTAACCACCTTGCATCAATACACAACCCAACCCTTAATCTAAGGCATCGCTATACACTGTAAACTCTTCTCCACTCTTGGGCAAAGTTAAAACTACTACCGACGCTAGTTTCTCTTTAAGCATTTGAAAATCGGTTTCACATCTGTCATCTCATTCGAACTTCACATTCTTCTTTGTCAATTTGGTGAGAGCAGTTGCTATTTTGGAAAACCCTTCTACAAATCTCCTATAGTAACCTGCTAGACCTAGGAAGCTTCTTACCTCTATAACTGTTTTTGGTCTATGCCAATCTACTATCGCTCTCACCATTTCTAGGTCTATAGATATTCCATCCTTGTTAACCACATGACCGAACAAGACTACTTATTCCAGCCAAAATTCACATTTATTGAATTTGGCATACAAATTATCATCTTGTAATCTGCCCAATACCGGTCTCAAGTGTTCTTCATACTCCTCTATGTTTTTAGAGTCTATTAGGATACCGTCTATAAAGACGATTACAAACTTATCCAAGAAATCCCTAAATACTCTATTCATTAAATCCATGAATGCAGCCAGTGCATTTATTAGTCTAAAGGGCATCACCAAAAACTCGTAGTGTCCATATCTAGTCCTAAATGATGTTTTCTGGATGTCCTTTTCTTTGATTCTTAACTGGTGGTAGCCTAATCTCAAGTTTACTTTAGAGAACACTTGAGCTCCCTGCAACTAGTCAAACAGGTCATCTATCTTGGGGAAGAGGATATTTTTTCTTAATGGTGACCATGTTTAACTCTCTATAGTCTATATAGAATTTCATGCTTCCATCTTTCTTCTTCATAAACAGGACGGTGCACCCCAAGGAGAGACACTAAGTCTTATAAAACCGTTATCTTATAGCTCCTGTAATTGTTTCCCTAATTTTTCCCATTCTACTGGTGCCATCCTATAAACTAATTTTGATATGGGTATTGTATCCTATACTAAGTCAATGTTGAATTCTATTTCCCTAGCTAAGGATAAACCAAGAAGATTTTCTAGAAACACATCAAGAAATTCTCTCACTATCGGTACTTCTTCCATCCTAACTTTTTCACTAGCTTTAACAGATATGGTTGCTAGTACACCTTTTCCCCACATCTCATAGGTAAGCAATTTAGTAGGTCTCTTCACTTCTAGCTTGTATTCAAAATATCCATCCCCAAGTATATTAAGCCACACCACCATGTTGTGACAATCAATTGTAGCATGATATTTTGACAACCAATTAACACCCAAAATAATGTCAAACTCTATCATCTCTAATACCAAAAGGTCTGTTAGTATCACCCTACTATGTATTTTTATTCTCACTCCTCTACATATCATATTTATCCTTCCTCCTACTCCAAAAGGAGTACTAATAGCTAGGCATTCATTTGTATTTGCAACATCCGAAGCACATGCATTGACAAAATTCTCAAACACATAGGACATAGACGCACTGGTATCAAATAGCACATATACATTGTAGGAGTGTACTAGAAGCATAACGGCAATGTTGTCTACATCTGGGATATCCTAGTGCTGCTACTAGTGAATGGAAAACACCCTGGTAGGAACTCTTTGTCTAGGACCTCTTGCCTATAGTCTACCTCCCTATCCTCTCACTAGAGGCTAGCTGCATGTTGAACCAGTCCTACCTGATTTCTGATTTGTCCTTAAGGACAGTTGACTGCTTTGTGTCCCCTCTGGTTACACACATGACAAAAGATTAAGGGAACTAATCTTTTGGTGCAATGTCTACTAATGTGCCCTGTCTTCTTACAAGAGAAACATGCCCCATCTGGCCATCTGCACTCTCTTAACTCATGAGGTCCATAAAATCTGAGATTTTTAGCATTTGTGTCTATTGCAATGAGTGCCAAAGGCACTTGCTTGATCTGGAGAGGAGGAGCTATAGCTCTAGGTGTTTTTTCTTGCATCAAGTGATGACTTTTACTCCCTATCTTGCCCCATTCCACTAGAGGCAGGTCTTTTTCCTAGAGTTATTGTTACTTTGCGGCTCCTCTATTCTTTTATAATCTTCTTGTTCTGTTCAAGATACTTAGCCTTATCCACCATTTCAGCATATGTATTTAGCTAAAAGACCCCTACCACAAGTTATAGGTCTAATTCTAAAACTCTCAAGAATCTTCTAACTTGAGACTTATCATCATTACGCACATTTTCAGGAAGGAATTGAATGAAGCGATTTAGCTCTACCTCATACTCTTCAACGATTCAAGTCCCCCGTTCATAGTTGTAGTATTCATTCTCCATTTTGTCTTTGGAGCTATTAGGGAAATATCTCTGATAAAATAGCTCCATAAATACTGCCCAATTCATGCATTCCCTTGCAAGCCTAGGAACTGAAGCCTACCATTTTACTATAGTTACCTTCAGCATGAATGCACCATAATTCACCTTCCTATCTTCTCGTATTTGGAAGGCTGCAAATGTTTTCTCAATTTCCTGTACTCAATCTTCAACTTCGATTGGGTCATCTACTCTAGGGTTAAACTCTTTAGCCACTCTTATGAACTTATCAAAGCTTATGGGTTCGTTAACATTCTAGTGCTGTAGGACATTAAGGGCTTAGTGTTGTTGTGCTAGTAATCCCACTAGGTGGTTCACAATATGCAATAGTTGCACTGTCTCTTTAGCCAATTTGACCTCTTTCCCCTTGTGGTTGTAGGTTCTAAGCTTCCTCCTCATTAGGGTTATCACGCCTAGCACCCCTTCCAGTTCTTGATCCAGTAATTCTTCTTAGAGGCATTTTGTTTAAGAAGAGATAACCGGATCTACTTATATTAGTATCAGTCATGGCCAGTTTCATAGTGTATAAGCATATACATATATACCACTACACATGGGTCTATTCGTATATAAAGCTTAGCAGTTAAAAAAATACAAGTAAAGTAATAATACAAGAAAATAATTACATAATTAAGTAAATGTCCCATATTTTACCTACCCTCTTTACGTCTCATTATCTTACAAATCTAGTGCTTAATCCTTCCAAAGATCATATCTTAGACCCTATTGTTTAAAATTTATGTCTATTGATCATCGCTTAGTGTTAAGGATCATTACCTAAGCTCTCCAAGATCAACAACCAATGCTTTATAGATCAAAACTTAAATAATAAGGATCATGAACCTATTCTCTAAATATCATAAACTTAAGGCTCTGATACCACCTAAGTTGTAACGCCCCAAAACTCGAGCCGCACTATTGCCCGTCACATGTCCTTATCTCACAAGAACACGTTAAGGCTCTGAATCAACTCTGATACACTTTAACATGTAATTCCTATATAAAAGTATTTCATATATCCTCAACATTCAAATAATATTCTAAACCATATCAAACATCTAACGCAGTGGAAGTCTTCGAACATAAAAATAACATCCTTTAAAAAGGTACTATCTATTACAATTAAATAGCATAACTCTCCCAACACTTATTCACCATAACAATAATGGTAATCTCCGTCTTCCTCTCTCTATGGCTCACCTAACCTCAAGTCATCTTTTAAGTTCTCATCTCCTTCAACACTTGCATCTAAAAATTTTTCTCAAAGAGTAAGCTAATGCCCAGTACGTATAACACAAACACACACACATGAATAAACATGAAAAAGTGTCACACACGTTATGTAGTACTTAAACACAAACAACCATTTCCTTAATACATTTAAGTCCACAAGCATTAATAGGGTACGCATGACCCCCTTAACACACTAGAACATGATTTGGTGATGGAAACTACCACCACGAGCCCCATACCCATAATCCTTTAATCCTTAAACTTGGTGATGGGAACTGTCACTATAGGCCCCACACCCATGTCCACTTAAACCTTAAACTTGGTGATGGAAACTACCATTATAAGCCCTACACCCATGTACACTTAAGCCACTTAATCTTGGGAATGGGAACTGTCACTACGAACCCCACACCCATGTACACTTAACTACTTAATCAACATTCAGCCTAGATCATTTCCAAGCACAACTCCGCTAAAGACAACGTCACACAAGAATCATTGGGGTGCTCCCTATGGATCCGCCACTACGGGCCCCTAGGCCGAGCTAAGCACATATAGTATACAACTTAAACACTTAATCCAAATCGTTTAACTTAACCAATTTCAACACATATACTAACTTAAGAAAACATAAAGCAATACACAAGTTACACGTACCTTAAATCCTAGCCTTAAGAACTTCCCGATCTTGGACATAATCTAAATGGAAATTTGTACAATCAACAAGTTCTTCTTAGTATTCAAGCTAAAATCAATATCATTCTCTTATTTCTCTTGATCCTATTTATTTAATTTCTCTAAGGCCTTACTAGCATGTAGGTTGTGTGGAAATTAGTTTAATTTGAAGTTAAATGAATATATAATTATATTATACTTTATTCAACATGGCTATGTTGGGAACCATATTTCTCAACACGAGCTAAAACACAACCGTGTTAAGGATCGTGTATCTTTCGGTGTAAATTTTGGTTTCAACACAATTGGAACACGACCATGTTAGGAGGTCATGTTCTTCTTAATTCAACAAAGTCGAAACACGACCATATTAAGAAGTCGTGTTACCCTTGACTTAATACGGCCAAAACACGATCGTGTTAAGGCCATGTATCTCTCGATGCAACTTTCACACTCAACATGGTCTAAACATAGCCATGTTGGGAGGCTTTATTACCTACTCATCGTGATCAAAACACGACCGTGTTGGAAGGTCATATATCTCTCAATATAACTTTCTCACTCAACACGGTCTAAACACGACCATATTAGGAGGCTATGTTACCCTTAACTCAACATGGTCAAAACATGACCGTGTTAGGAGGTCATGTATCTTTTAGTGTACCTTTTGAATTCAACACGGTCGAAACACGACTGTGTTGGTAGGCTATGTAACCCTCAACAATCTCCATGAACCCTAATTCTTTTATTTCAAGTTCTCCAAAACTCAATCATCTCTATTCCTCAACTTAATGAAGTCTCTAAAATATGTAATTATAAATAAATGACCTGAACTTTCATACTTATTTTCAAATTCCCTAAGAAATGAATCCTTAAACCTTTTGAGTCTCTTCTTCGTTACACTTTTCCCAATCTTCAAATCCTAATGCGCACATGATACTCATGAGTTTCCAAATCCAATAACATAATTTAAAGTTCATGTAGAGTCCCTTACCTTTCGTCTTTGGAATTAGACCTCTCTTGTTTCCTTTAGTCTTAGGGTTCTAATAGAGAGCTATCTGCTATTTTACCGTGACGAAGTGAAAGGGAGGTAACGTTAGGTCACTT
This sequence comes from Laguncularia racemosa, assembly GCA_037954665.1. Lineage (NCBI taxonomy): Eukaryota > Viridiplantae > Streptophyta > Magnoliopsida > Myrtales > Combretaceae > Laguncularia > Laguncularia racemosa. The sequence continues at coordinate 3,138,166 of JBBMOL010000039.1, read as the reverse complement.
GGGATTAAATATTCCCCATCGTGAATACCTAAATTACCCCTTCAAACTTTCTAAAATTTCATCCTCATCCCTAGCTCTTTGTGATAATACATATATTACATAAATAAATAAATAATATTTCCAGGTATTACAAATGGACATTTGTGATTCTATTTTTTTTTTTTCAATATAATCTTGAATCTTTTCATTCTTGTTCCAATTGTAATCTTTTGTCAAGTGATGGAAACGATGTTGTGCCCATACATTTACTACATAATAGACTTAGACACATTTCCTTTTCAAGAATAAAACATGTATTGAATTGTTGAAAGTGTATTTCTGGTCAAATGATTTGTGATACATGTCAATTAGCAAAATTTCATAGGTTGCCTTTTCATCGTAGTGGCTCCTCATCTTTACATGTTTTTCATTACTTTAATTAGATTTGTGGGGTCCTTATAATACACCATATCTAGTGTTAAATTTTTTCTTGTTGTAGTTGACAACAAAAGCAAATGCACATGGACTTATCTTCTCAAACACAAACATCAAACCTTGTCCGTTTTAGTCACATACATTGCATACATCAACAATCATTTTAAAGTATCTCCTAAGACCATTAGAACAAATAATGGAGGAGAGTTTATATCTCACGAGTGTCAAGAGTTTTATAAGGCTAAAGGTATTACACGTCAGAAGACCATACCATAAGCACCTTAACAAAATAAGGTTGTTGAATGCAAGCATCAACACCTTTTAGGTATAGCTAAAGCATTGAGAATCCATGCAAATCTTCCTAAACATTTTAAGGAGAATGTATACTCGCTACAACCACTCTCATAAACTAAATCCCGATGTAAAGTCTTAATTGGGAAACACCATACAAATTGTTATTTAGAAAACCACAACCATATACCCATTTAAGGACTATTGTTTGTTTGTGTTACTCTACTATCATCAATGATTCTAAGGATCAATTTGATGCCAAAGGTCATGTGTTTTTTTTAGGTTATCCTTTGAATAAAAAATGATATAAGCTATATGATCTTGATACTCATCAACTTATTATAAGTCATGATGTTGTCTTTTTTTAAGACATTTTTATTTCAAGATTGATTCTTCACATGATAAAACATCAATGCACATAGATCAATCACATTCTAGTAGTTTATTTCTTGATTCTCTTCCTACATTAAAAACACATTCAAATTCTCTTTCTCATTTGCCTTCTTCTTTCTCTTATAAAACACATTCTAGCCTAACTCACTCAAATACCAATTAGTTTTCTATTCCTGTTTTGGTTAAAAGATTAGAACATACACGTAAAACACTATCATGGCTTACTAATTTTTTGTCATGCTACACATATAAATTTCTCATGTAATGCATTAGACTCTAGTACTACTTCCTCACATGTATCTTATCATCTTTTCCATAACCAACCATTTCATATTTTTTCCTAAGGATTCTATGGCTTCTCTAGCTAACATGTTTGTTGTCCATGAGACCTATAATTACCAAGAAGCTACAAAGATTTTAGATGGATAGAGGCCATTAATTAAGAACTCTTAGCTATTGAAGCTAATAATACATGGGAGATTACATCTTTACCAACCGGTAAGAAAGCCATTGGCTTAAAATGGGTTTATAAGATAAAATATAAACCAGATGGTTGAAAGATTTAAAGAAAGATTATTTGCAAAAGGATATGCCCAAGTATAAGTTGTTTACATTCATACTTTTTCTCTCATTACTAAGTTGTCAAGTGTGTGCATCTTATTAGCTTTTACTACTGTTGAGAATTGGTTTATGCAAGCGTTAAATGTTAAGAACACATTCTTTCATGGTTATTTAGATGAAGAAATCTATATGACTCCTCCTACAGGCTATGATGGTGCACCCCCAAGTAAATTTTGCAAATTAGTAAGGTCTTTATATGAGTTAAAATAGGCTTCACATCAATTGAATAAGGAATTCACCAAATTAATAGTTTCTTTAGGTTTTATTCAATCAAAGCGTGGTTACTCTTTGTTTACCTTAATAGAAGGAAATGAGTTTCTTGCAATTCCACTTTATGTTGATGATGATTTATTGGTAGGTAATGCTTTGTCTACTATTACTTCTATAAAGAGTTCTCTTCATTAGGCATTTACTATAAAAGATTTTGGAGATGCTCGATTTTTCTTGGGGATAGAGATATGTTAAACAAGTTCAAGTCTTATGTTAAATCAACAAAAGTTTCTTTATGAACATTCTTCAAGATTTTGGTCTTACAAGTACTAGACCTATCAAAGTGCCTCTTCCATCAACTCTTCATCTTGATAAGTTTTTGAGTGATGAATTATCTAATCAATCATTATATAGGAGAATTGTTGGTAGATTACCATATCTCCGTCACATAGCCTGATATCACATTCGCTGTTCAACAGTTAATCCAGTTTATGGCCGCTTCGAGAACATCACACTTTAAGGCTACTCTTCTTGTTCTTAAATATCTTAGAGGATCTTTTACAAAAGGGATGTTTTACTCTTCTTCTTCTAATATATCTTTACATGCTTATATAGATGCTAATTGGGGTTCAAGTTGTATGGATGGAAAATCCTCATTTGACTATTGTATTTTCCTTGAATCTTCGTTGGTTTCGTAGAAAACAAAGAAACAAGTGATAGTGCCAATGATGGAATCTACCTTGGGGTCCCAGTAATAAGGGAACCTGATTTGGATATATGATCCAAAATATCCACATGTGTTCATTTCTTTATCTAATAATGTTTGGTTTACACTATAGCAGGTACAATGATCAGTCTTTACAGGATGGCTAAATAACATACGCTATTGATCAAATTGGGGACATCATCAGACTCACATCTAATGGTCCGCAATGAACTCAATTAACTTGAAGAACTGGCCCTTTGAAGAACATCTTTTGTACTTGTATTTTTATTATTGAACCGGCCACTTTTTACTCATTTTTTGGACTTTTGATTTACTTGTAATATGTTATTTAGAACCGGCCACCTAAGTGGCTTATTTGTAATTTTCATGTGGTTTTACCCTAATAAGAGAAAGAATAAATACTTGCTAACTAGGGTTTGTATGGGAACTTTTTGAACATCACATATTTGACATTTTGTTGCCGTGGAAATTTGCTCATTTCACATCTCATACTCTTATCAATTCTCCTTTGAATTGTAGCGAGTGGATTTTGATTTTTGTTATGCATAATATCAACAACATCAAGATCAAACCTAATTCCAACTAGTGCGTAATATCTAGTAAGGAATTAGTTGTTCTTTTCATCCAATTTCACGCAATTTTGGGTTCATCTTACTAGCTAAGGATTGTGCCTTTTATTGGAATTGGATACTTGGTTTCTCCTATTATTGATTTATAATATAATCCCTTTGAATCACATCATCATTTTGGTGATTAGAACACATTGATTTGTATAATTAGGGTTCATGTGGAAAGTGGAATTCACACCATTAGAGCAATTAGATTTGGTGTTCTTGCAATTAGATTATAAGCACATCAGTCAACATCATCTGCTGAAGTGAATACTATAGCTTGGTGCCTTCTACTAAAGAACTTTTATGGACATCATATATACTTCATGATTTAGGGATTTTTGTGAAACTTCCTATAGTTCTCTTTACATATAGTTGTCCAACCTAAATAATAGCAAATAATCCTTCTTTACATGGGCGTACAAAGTATATTAAAGTTGACATACACTTTACATGTGATCATATCGCTTTTGGTTTCTTACACATTTGTTATGTTCCTTTCTCATCAACAAATTGTAGATATTTTGACCAAGGCAATTTAGAAATAGTTACACTTAGTTTGTTATTTATCACACACGTAAGTACATGTTCTAACACGTGTATATTTTCTATATATATAAACATTTACAGTAATAGAAATAATAGATTGATACATTACATTCTCTCACATCTTCTTATTAAGAGTAACTCTCATGTTTTGACTTTCTTTCATCTGCTATTAGATTGAGATTAGATGCTTTTAATTCAACGATTTATCAACCTTAACTATGCATAATAGTCCTTCAATATTATTCAAACTTAGCCCAAAACTTCCTTCTTCGAGCATAACAATTTTTCCAAGCTTACTCATGGAACCTAAGGTGCTTGAGTTGGCCTAACAATTTAAGCTCACCCATTTGACCCGATAGGTAGCTTGCTAGTTGATCACCTAACCTTAGTTTTATGGTCTCATATCTTAGTTTGTTAGACTATCATGCACAACTCAAACACCCAATGAACATACAAGAACAAAAGCAAAAGCAAAATTTGGATCATGTATATATCTCTAACCATAGCAAATAAACGCATGGATTTTTGCTTGGTTTCAGCTTGGTACTTCTAAACCTTAGCTTGCTCAAAACAATAGTGTATTTTCTAAAGTGAGAAAGTGGGATTAGAGATCCTAACCAAAAAGATCACATTCCAATATATCTTTTACCATCACAGATCTTAATTGACATGATCCGACCTCAGACATGAAATTTTCTTGCATGAATATGCATTAAATTATATCTCCAATGGACCACAATTTGATCGAATTTTCCGAAAAAATCACATAATATCCGGATCCGGGAAATTCCAATATAGTCCTCATACATCATGATTTTGTATTCTTCCTTAGTGGCTCGTCTATTGTCTCATTGATGGTTAGTGGTTGGTACATTAGTCACTTTTGGTGGTGGTGAATGATGGTTACCATTGTTCCAATGGTTTGCCCATGGTGAAGATGTTACTATTGGTTGTAATGGTTGACGATTAGTGGATAGGGACTTCTAATTTAGAAGCCTGTAGTGCCTAAGCAACACTCATTACTTGGACATTTATTAGAATTATGGCCACCTAAGAAATCTGAATTTTAAAAAGAAAATTTTAAAGAAAAATATTTAACGGCAAAAATTAATTCATAAATTATCTAACAATCTAAATTAAAGACTTCTTTTCAATCACCAACAATTAACTTACCCCAATACTATCCCTCATTCCATATTTCCAGTCAAGAAAGGAGTATCTAGAAAATAGCTAGAAGATTTTGGCACATAAATTTTTATTCCAACGATTATAGTAGAATGGAATATTGTTTGCCTAACCAAATACCTTGTGATAGACCATCCATACATTGTATAAGACATAAAAACAAATATTCTGCTTACTCCTACGTTGAAATTCAAGGAGTATTGGCTGGGTATATTATATGTACGTGCTTGTAACTAAATGCATCGTTGGTTTTCAAGTCACGATCGAGAAGTACAATGCATGGTTGACTTTATAATATTTGGGGTAGTCACGACACCTAACTTTATTTGAATAATCACTATTTTCACGTGGTAGTTATTTTGATGACCTAGCTTTCCAGCTTCTAAGATCACACAGCCTACAGAAATATACATACTTATATGCATCTGTCAATTGTTTTGACCTTTTCGTGCATCTAGAAATGATGTGGAAATTGGGGTTTCAAATCCTTATAATTCTGGCAGGATTAGTGCTGGTTATTGCAGAAGCAGGACCAGGACCAGGACCAGGACCAGGACCACGACGCTAATTAGCAAAGCCAAACTGTCGATTCACATGTGGTGACGTGAAAATTCCCTTTCCTTATGGAATTGGGGATGGCTTTTTCCTGGATGAGTGGTACGAGATAGTCTGCAGACGACATGATAGCAGAAACGCACCCTGGCTGAAGAAGATGGAGTTAGAAGTGACCGAAATCGCGATCCCGACATTGAGTGATGCCTGGGGAATGATTAACGTCAAGGTGCCCACTAATTCGACATGTTCTACTGATTCCACTAGCAGAATCGATGCGCCCCTTAGATCAGAATCGACTCCACGCATACTGTCTGGAGATGGGAACATTTTTAGCGTAGTGATGTTGCCATGGGGAATACCTGCAAATTCTAGTCTTGCAGTTGAGCTTTACGAGTACCCTAATCAAGCACCTTACCAATGCATCAACTCTACAACCTCGGCGTTTCCCGAATTTACACGGCACGCGAATCAAACACCGCTAGCAACATGTAACTGTGGTTGGCTATGATGGTAATCCCTACCTGGACAATGGATGCCAAGGTAAACTTTACATACAGCTGATAGCGCGCACATTCTTTCTTCTATTTCCTAATTTTTATAATCACGGTCAGTAGCCCATATTTGTGTTCTGGCACATATCTTTTAAATACATAATAAAATTATAATTTTTGTTACCTGCTACATAACTAAGAAATGTGCCACCAAATAATTTTCTAAATAGCATTTCAATTATATTATCTATTTGAAGCATCATCGATTGATTATTCGTTTAATTAACTTCAAATATTAATTATAACTTGTTTAAATAGAATCCCACGTTAATGAGTACCCCTTCGGCATATGTTAAAGCTAAATGGTTTAGAAAAAGCTTGCTTCATCTTGTTGAGGTGATGCTTCAGCAACACCTAATGTTTTTCTAACCACTCCCTTCCTGATGTTTTTCTTATTTCTTTAATCTTAACGGTTGACTTCGCCCTGTCCCATGACATCATCACAGTTGGTAATTCGTACGGTTTGGTACTTTTACAAGAACAATAGAAAATTAATGGCAAAATAGAGGTAGAAACCATCTTTAATTGCTAATGCTACATTTTTTTTCCCCGGGGAAGTGATACTTTACAAAATAATTGTAAAAGATTAAAAGAAATATAAATGGGACCCATTTAAAGGGATCGGTACATAATTGCTAAACGTAAATCAAATACTCTATGCACAGATATTTTTCTTCATATCAGATAATTTTTTTGTTTATAATGCTTTTAAAGTTCTAAAAAGCACCAATAAGGCATTAACAGTCATGACCTAGTAGGAGTAGTGGTTCAGTTTGGTTGTTGAACCAAAACCCAATTACCTATTACCATGACAAAAAATAATGGGTAGGGATAATAGGAATTGAACCCCTGACACTGATTTTCTTTTTTTCATTTTTGGCTCAATTTGATATGATTATATTTATTTGCATTCAAATTAAATTTTTATTTTAATCATTCTCAACAATAAACAAAAGTGAGTGCCTTTTCATCCATTTGCAAAAAGAATAGGATAAATTGCAAACAACACATTTATACTTGCTTCATATGGGCTTAACACTTTTATATTTTGAAATTGTGCATTTAGTTACCCAATCTTTAAAAGAAAAATGTATTTAGACCCTTACATGACCCTTTGCACTAAATTTTATGCATTTTTCAAATATGAAAAGTCTAAGTGCACATGAAACAAATCTAGAGCATATTTACAATTTAACCAAAAGAATATACAACAAGCTATAAATGGTTGAGTGTTTAACGTTAGAATAGTTTAAATTCAATGAAAATAAAGTAAATAAATGGGTTAAATAAAAGTGAAATGGAGACTCCCAAAAATGTTAGAAATTTTCATATATTTGTAACAATGCGATAGATTTGATTTATAGGGCTTCATTTTAATTTAGAATATCAAATCAAGCCACAATAAATGGTTTAGGAGACAAAAACAAAAGGCATTGTAGAAGAACCACTTTCTATTGATATGGAAAACAACTAATTACAAACTTAAAAAACTTCATTTGAAAAATTCAATAAAAGTTAACCTTACATCTTGTAAAAATCAGAAATCCGTCAATCAAAACATTGATTACTCTAGCGTAATATTCCTCACAGTTATGTTTGTCAGTGCAGTTATTCCTTTCATCTTCCTTTATTTGTAGTTTTTCTCCCCATTTCCTTAATTAGAGAACAATCTGTTCGATCGAGGAAGTTTATCTAAAACTTTTATTTAACTTCATGAAGATGTAAGTGCAGATGCCAATGTGTATTATAATATACAAGTCTTACTAAATTTCCTTCTTCATAATTCTATATCTAACCCACATTATTTGGCCAAAAAAAGAAAAGAAAAAAGAAAAAAAACTTATTAACTTCAGTATAGAACATGCGCTTGGAGTCTATTAGATGATGTACGTGTAGCTGTTCACATATTTGACATGTTATGCAAATAAATCTGTTTCTCCTTTAATCATCAGACATTAACGAGTGTGAAGATCAGTCGCTCAATCGTTGCCGTCATGGAACATGTGTGAATCGAGAAGGGACCTATGATTGCCTTGACAATAGAAAGACGCTTAACGTTGTAATGATAGGTATGCGCACGGCATATGTACCTTACTGCTAAAGATTTACTATGAACGTACACCAAAATCTGTCTCACTCTTTCTTGATACACAGGTTTAGTCGTAAGTTTCGGATCACTGCTTTTAGTTCTTATCTCTTGGTGGCTTTACAAGTTCAATAAGAAAAGAGAAAAAATTAAGCTCAAAGAGAAGTTCTTTAAGCAGAATGGTGGTGAGTTGCTGCAACAACATTTATACGCCACCGAGGACAATGCCAAAGAATGCAAGTTGTTCCGTTCTAAAGAGTTGGAAAAGGCTACTGACCATTTTAACGACAAGAGAAAACTTGGTCAATGTGGACAAGGAACAGTTTATAAGGAGATGTTATCGAACGGAAAAATTGTGGCAATTAAGAAAGCAAATGGTATAAATAGAGGTAGAATCCAACAGCTCATCAATGAGGTTGTGGTTCTTTCAGAAATCCATCATAGAAATATAGTTCGACTGTTGGGATGTTGTTTAGAGACCGAAGTTCCGCTCTTAGTCTATGAGTTCATACCAAATTGACCTCTTTATCAAGCCCTCCATGAACCTTCCGAAGAATTTCCAGTCTTGTGGGACATGAGATTGCGTATTGCATCTGAAGTTGCAGGTGCTCTTTCTTACTTACACTCATCCACATCTATACCCATTTATCACCGAGATATCAAGCCCGCAAACATACTGCTGGATGAAATGTATCGAGCAAAAATAGCAGACTTCGGTGCATCAAAGTTGGTATCTCTTGATAAAACTCATCTAACCACAATGGTCCAAGGCAATTTTGGATACCTGGACCCAGAATCTAGCAGACTTACTGATAGAAGTGATGTTTATAGTTTTGGAGTTATACTTGCCGAGCTGCCGACAGGACAAAAACGGCTTGGCTCATCAAGGGTGGAAGAGGAAAGAGGCTTGGCAGCATATTTCATTAATGCAATGGATGAGAATTGTTTGTCTGACATTGTTGATCCTGAAGTTATAAAACAAGGTAGAGAAGAAGATATCAGAGCAGTGATAAGTGTCAAAAGACTCTTAATTCTAGTGCTTATTAGTTATAATTTTTTATGAATTTCATGTAATTTATGAAGAAAAAGGTACTTATATGATTAAACTTTAATTCCAAACATCAATGGAGACAAAAGAAAGGTTTAAGGATGATGTGAGCAAAGGCAAGGTGAAAATTGACAAAAAATAAAGAAAATTGATTTTCAGTTCAGCACAACCCATGCAGACACCAGTGCTAAATGAAAAAAATGACCAGTAGCTATACCAAAATGTGCCCCAGGTTCAACACAGCTCATATTGATGATTAGTAACAAGAATTCTTTTCAACTTTGCCCCGAACACGGTTGTGCTGAACTGGACAATGAAAATAACGTGTTTTGAAGTCAGCACGGCCTCGAGCATAGCTGTGCTGACACCCGTGCTGAACCCTATTTTTGCAAAACTATAAATAAACGTCTTGTTTTATTTTAAAGAGAGTTTTTTTTTTCTTCTGGCTTCGTTCTGAAAACCTTAGAAGAGCATTATTACGAACTTCAAAAGGAAAATTGTCTGAGCATCATTGGAGATCACAAAACAAAACAAAGGATTGCTTTTTTTTATCATGAGTCAATTCTATTTCTCTAAATTCTCTGTTCTTATTGAAAACTTCATGAAGGAGTAATTCTTTATTTCTTTCATCTTGTGAAACGTAATTCTTTATATCTTTCATCTTGTGAAACATTAACCCATGTGTTAAAACATTGATTAATTAATGAATCATCTATATCTTTGCATCTATTCATGTGTTTCCATTGTTCTTGTGATTGATTTATGCACACGAATTGATTGCATTTCTGATTTTTATTATATTGAAAAAGGTTTCGTCTAGTAAATTAGATCTTCATGAACAATGAGATTACATGTTTTACCTAGATATAAAAAAACTATTAGAATAAGTTGACATTGACAATGTAAAAAGGTTTGACGGTAGAAATTTTTTAAAAGAATTTTTAAAAAATTGAGGATGAAAGATTTCTTTTAACGTTATCAACCTATAATGGTTGGAGATTTCTTTTTAAGTCACCATCATGTTACTTATCTCAGTACCATCTAAGAATAGGACTTCTTATTACTCTATCTTAATATTGGCACTTTTGTTGTTTATATGTAGAAAAACTATTTCATTTTGAGAATGATATTAATATGTATAAAGCTAAATATGTCCTTCATGTTTGTTTTATTATATTTAGCTTCTTAAATTTTTAAGAAAAAGCTTTGACTTTTTTGTAACCATTGTACCCTTAATAAAATAACAAAAGATCAATGAAAATTAATAAACAAAAAAAAAAAGGCAAAAAAAGAGAAAACACCATTTTTAATACATATAATATTAAATTTTATATTACATTTTGTCAAACTTAATGTGAGTACTTTTAGAAGAAAAAGGAATGAATGTATTTTGCTCTTAAATTCATGATCTTTCTATCCTTATCGTCTCGATGGATGGTGGTGATTCTACAAATAATTGGATATGGAATAAGTCTTTCTAACCTTGTTTAAAGTTAGCTTTACTTCTTGAGTTTCTAACTATATAATCTCTTTTCTTTTCAGCAAAATCTTATCCCACACATTTGAATTACAAGGCTTTATTAGAGGTTTGTTTGTTTATTTACCATTCCAAGAATTTTTTCTAATTACAGAATTAGTGCCACTACCTTAGTTTTTGGCATAGCTAAGTTTAGGGTCCAAGGTTTAATATTATTTTAAGTGTTAAATATATAATGACAAGGATTAAATTATATAGAATCAGTAGATGATGAAGTTTGAAAAGAATATAGAAATTTAGAAAACTCCAAAATAGGAGAAGAACTAAAAGTAGAAGAACAGGAGATGATTAATAATGATAGCATAGAAGAACCTATTATAATAGGAAATAAAGATTTAGATGAAATAACTTCATGAGTTAGTAATTTAAAGGAATTCATGAATGAAGAAGTAGGTAGTCAGATAACCAAGAAAATCACTAGTCAACATGCTATAGAAAGAAAATTTACAAATATTTTAACTTTTAAATACTTCAAAGTTAGGTTTAGGGTATCCAAATTTTTTACATTCCAAATTAATAAGATATGTAGATGCTAATTAATTATACTAAACAATACAAAGTGATTTGAAATTGTAAATATGATAGAGAGTTCTTAAACCATGTAAATTGGATTATTCTATTAAATGTTAATAGTTATATCAAAATGAACACATCAAGATTTGTGGAAAATAAAGTTAACCAAATATAACAATGACGATTATATGTTTAGTATGAGTGGAAGGAGGTGGCATATAACACATGATTGAACTTCTCCAGAGTATATCAAAGGGGGTATGAAGTTTCCTTGATGTAGTCGTGCAACATCGCAAGGATTTAGATGGATTTATCCATTGTCCATGTCAAGATTGCCTTAATCACAAATGGTTACCAATAGAGACCATTGATTTTCATCTAATTGATCAAGGAAGGGCATAATCTTACACTACTTGGATATTCCATGGAGAGATAGCACATATTGACATGCGGGAACGTATATCCTTAGGTTCAAATGGCTCTAGGATTATTAACAATCAAGAAGATGTGCAAGACCCACCAACAATGGAAGAAGTCACATGTGATAATGGCATTACATTTGAGGATAATGCTAACCGTCAAATATTAGTTGATTTAGCATATAGCGGTAGTGATTCTAAAGATGATATGTTGGAGGATAATGGAGGAGATGAAATTGACATAGATAAGTGGAGTGATTTGTTTAAAGAAGTCAAACATGAGGTCTACTTAAGATGTAAAAAATTTTCATTGTTATCTATTATAATACAGATGATGCATTTTAAGGTTGATGATCGACAATCTATAAAGAGTTTCAACAATTAGCTTAATTACATGAGGAGTATATTACCATAAGGGGAAAGACTCCCAGGTTCCAATTATGAGTGTCGAAAGATGTTACGCCAATTGGGAATGGATGTAACTCTAATTCATGTATGTAAAAATGATTGTGTCTTATTTAGGAAAGCATTTAAAGACTTAGATTATTGTTCTCACTACAACCATTTGAGGTGAGCAACTAAGACTAATGAGAAGAAAAAGAAAACTCTTGTGAAGGTTTTACAATATTTTTCACTAATACCATGTCTTCAACAATTTTTTATGTGCATTGGGGGGGGGGGGGGGGGGGGGGGGTTCATATTATTGAGAAAAATGGGACATAAAGAAGGGCATGCCATTGAAGACAATATGCTAAGGCACCCTTCTAACTTAGAAGCATGCGAGGACTTAAACTAAAAGTTTCCTAATTTTAGATCTGATCCAAGGAATGTACAGTTAGGACTTACAACTAATGGCTTCAATTTATTCAATAATTTGAGTACCACATATAGTTCATAGCCCGTTATCATGTTTCCTTACAATGTGTCGCCTTAAGTTTGTATGAAAGAGCCTTATCTTTTTATATCTTTACTAATATCGGGCTCTACATCACCAAGTAAAGACATTGATGTTTTCTAATAGTTGTCGGTCGAAGAGTTAAAGGAGTTGTGGGTAGAAGGGGCAAAAACCTTCGATGCTGTCTCGAGTCAGTCATTTCACATGCATGCAGCACTATTATGGACAATCCATAATTTCCCTACATATGGTGATGTATTAAGTTAGATCATAAAAGGTTACAAGGCATGTCCTCTTTGTAATGTAGATGTAACTATTGGGCATACACAAAACAAATTTCAATACATAGGGCATCAGCTATTTTAGTCAATGAACCATAGGTGGCGTCGTGAAAAGGATGAAGTTTGATGGAATTGTGGAAAAATGTATGGCTCCAAGGCAATTTAGCAATGAAGAATTTTTTATGCAATTGAATCGATTTGAGCATGTCATCTTGAGAAAGAAAATTGACTGTGGGAAGAGAAAGAGGTCAGAGGATGAGCCCAATTGGTGTAAAATAAGCATTCCTTTTTAATTGTCTTATTGGGATAAACTAATTATCAGACACAACCTAGATGTCATGCACATTGAGAAAAACATTTGTGACAACTTAGTTGGTACCATTCTAAACTTCTAGGGTAAATCAAAAGATTATGATAAAGCAAGACTGACTCATAAGAGATGGGAATTTGGCCCAAATTGCATCTTCAAAGGGGGATAAGGTAGACAATGAAACCTGTAGCACAATTTTCATTGACTCCTAATCAGGTAGGAGAAGTGTATAACTTAATAAAGGACTCAAACTTCCTGATGGATATGCTTCCAACATTTTTGCATACTTATAGGTGTCTAAGGTAACCTTAAAGGCGTTAAAGAGCCATGATTGCCATGTATTGCTTGAAAGGATTCTTCCCATTGTATTGCATGGATATCTTAAAGATGACATATGTGGGGTAATATGTGAGATGTCAAGATTTTTTAGAGAGATCTACGCTAAAGAGTTGAAAGTAGAGGTTCTACAGTCCTTAGAGAAAAGCATTACTTTAACACTGTGTAAATTGGAAATGAATTTTCCACCCACTTTTTTTGATGTCATGATTCATCTAGCAGTACATCTACTAAGAGAAGCATGTATCTATGGCTCAGTGCAATATAGATGGATGTACTAAGTTGAACAATAGTTAGGGGTTTTGAAAGGGTATGTTAGAAATAAAGCTTAACCTAAGGTTCTATACCCGAAGCCTATGTAGTACGCAAAAGTTTAACATTTTGCTCTACATACTTTGAAAACATGGAATCGCGTTTCAATAGGCATCATAGGCAATGGGATGATCTTAAGCTCTCGAAAGAGGGCTTTCTTGCTTTCTTGAAACCGGTATGTTCGATGGGCAATTGTACATATGTTGAGGTTAATGAGGAGATGAATAAAATGCATTAATATGTGTTGAACAACTGTAAGGAGGTCCATCCATACATTCAATAAGTGTTCCTTTCTAATATAAACCTTTTTATGAAAGAAATGAAAATTTTTCATACATTTTTTAAATAATTAGAGAATTTGAGCAAGAGTTATAAGAACATCATAGACAAACTAATGTACAACTTGTAATGGAGCAATTTACAGCATCGTTTCAAACTAAAGTAAGTGCATCTAATTAGCCAATTAACTTAAGTTTCCACGCATATGGATTTCCAAATCCAAGTTAACTTTGTTTATTTCTACATAGATTATATTTGTTTAATCTATAGGTACAATCTAAAAATCTTATGACTTAGACACCCTTTCATGGGGCCTACAAAAGCATGTCTAAATTTATTAGGGTTATGTAGTAAATATGGTGAGGTTCGAGAGGCAAGTCTTCAATCACAAAATAGTGGTATTGTTGTCTTAGGTGGGCATGATGGAAACACCATCACATTCTATGGGACAATAACCAACATCGTACAACTAAATTACACTCATAGTAGGCATGTGTTCCTCATTAAGTGCAAATGGTATGACATGTACCGGGATAAACCTGAGTTAATTGACAGTGATATGGCTACAATTAATACTAATCAAACATGGTATGAAAATGATCCTTACATTCTCGTTGATTAAGTTTAACAGATTTTTTATTTAAAAGATTCAAAGAAGTCTACTAGTGATTAGAAGGTCGTCCAGAAGGTTCATCATCGTTATTTATTCCATCAAGAATTATTTCAGCCAAATGATAATATTGATCATGAGATTACTAACCAACCTCAATTAGATGAGCTACTACAGCAATAGAGAAGTGGTATAATGATCTAGATAAACCATATTTTTGTTGATCTTGGGCAATTAGTTTGTGTTTCAAACCCAAAAGAAAGTCTACCTTTAGTTAATATGAATTGTAGTGATGAGTATTTCACTAGTAGTAGCAATGAAGAAGAGTAGATAATGTAAGGTTATGATATTAAATCTTTATGTAATATTCATTCTTTGATCCTATGATCTTTTTTTATTAGATTTCTCCACACAAAAAATGCTCTTACGTGGTTTATCTTTTACTAATTCTGTCAATGTTGTTTTGTGCAGTATGAATGTTCCAAGGCCTAGTTGTGTAAGAGATAATCTTGTCAACTGGTTTGGGGTTGATGCAAGTCAGGAGAACCTCAATTATCGTGATCCCCCAAAGTCATTAGATACATCAAAAGGTGAAGCAAGTGATGAGCAGAGCGATTATTCTTTTAATCAGAGCATGATGATCCTTTTAATGAGTAGCATGATGATCATTCTGATGAAAATGCACAAAAGGATGATACATTAGAGCACAAGCAAAAGCCTAGGTGTAGGGGTGTCTATAAAGGCACTCATTACAAGAAAATTAAGCAGAGCACAGTTCGTAATCTCATTTTAGAATTGTGTGATATTTATAATGCTCTACAAGGAGACAATGCACAAATGTTATCCAAAGAGTTCTCTTCAACACATTGTCACTCTTCTTCATTGTGCTATCCCAAAGCTAGGTCAAAAGTGCCACTAGAGTTACAATAGAGGGTGATTAGAGCAGTTGTGGTGAGTTGTTTCCTTGTTACTATTTATCTTATTTTACATTATGGTGTAAAACAAAGGTTCATCTCTCCCCCATCAAATTTTTGACATTTGCAGGATAAGTTTGATCTTATCTTAAAAAATGATCCATGATGGCCATTAATATTTCATAGGATCGTTGGTAGAACATATAGTGAGTTGCAATATCAACTAAAACAAAAGTATAAGAAATATGATGAGGGTGAGAAAGCACATCAAAAAGTACCAAAGGGTTTGCTTCACTAACTAGCTAATTGGATCGCTTTATGTGACTTTTTTGAAAATGACTCTCATAATGAGGTAATTCACTTATTTAATACTTATTATACGTGTTTATATATAATAGTGTAATTATTTTCCTTCTCATTCAAAAGAGTTCTTCAATCAACACTATCAATCAAGAAAAACTGCAATATAACTACACTGTTGACACAAAATCATTCATGAATATTCAATTTAGTAAGGTATGAAAAATTCATTTCTTTGTCCATCCCAATTTTAATTTTCTTCAATTATATGGTTAAGAAGCCATGAAAATGGCTGCTCTAAAAAGTGTTGTTCGAATGACTTGATTGTGTATATTAGAATAGTTAACAAGCTATTTGTGTAAATTAGAATAGTTAAAGAGATGATTGTGCATATTAGAATAGTCAATGAGCAGGTTGTGATGTGAGCTTCAACGGACTTGGGTCTTTGACAGGATTATACATGTCTGACTGTCCATCCTTAGAGCGTCTGCCAAACCTTTCGAAATTACAGAAGCTAAAGACGTTCAAACTTGAATACTGTAAAAAAATCAGGTATGATCAAAGCTTCACAGAGTTGGAGTTCTCAGAAAAAGTGAATATTTATCATTGCAAATTCCTGGAGCTCAGCCTCGCTGACTTATCCACGTTGTAGAACACGAGGAGTTGTTGATGTGTCAAACCTGAAGAATCTGGAAATTTTATCAATTACGGGTTGCGATTACTTAGAAGAGATCCGTGATGTGAGCTCCAACGGACTTGAGTCTTTGACAGAGTTATTTATGGCTGATTGTCCATCCTTAGAACATCTGCCAAACCTTTCGAAATCAAAGAGGCTAAAGAGGTTCGGACTTTGTGCTTGTGAAAATATCAGAAATATTCAAGGCCTCGCAAAGTTGGAGCTTTTAGAATATGTGGAGGTTTATAGTTTCATATCCCTAGAACTTAGCCCCTCTGACTTATCCAAGTTGGAGAATTGTCAGAGCAAAGTTTTCATTTGTGGTTGTGAGAAGCTGCCATATATCCATCGATGGTGATCCTGCATTATATTATTATTTCAGCTATAAATAACTGTATTTCTGTTTGTGTAGGCACCATTTCATTTATGTAATTCTGTTCTCCTTGCATATGAAAAATAAAAAGCATATTATGGACATTAATTATTTTTAATTTATCTTTTAATAAATCGATGCAGTGAATATGCTTTAGTGAATAGAATTTTCGTGTTTATATTTTAGTAGTATTTATATCTATATTATTAAAGTGAAAGACACATTGATGTCTTTGGGGAAGTAATGATTATAAGGGTTGATTTAAGTTAGTTATATTATATTTTTCAATTATTTTATTTACAAGATCGACCGGTGTTGATTTGAATTAATGTGTAAAATTTTTTTTAATTGACTTCATAAGAAGTAACACGAATATTATGTTACATATGAAACTTTATCCAGCATATCTTCTTCTTGTTTTGATATGGAGAGCAATAACAAATGATCCTTATTATGTAGAAAAGCACAGAGAAATATAGACAAAATACAATAAACTTGTTCTTTTTGAGGATATTGCCTCATGTTTTTTTAGAAATTGAAGCTAACACCTTGAATTTCAGCAACATGTCAAACCACAAGTAACCTCCTAAAAAAACGATCCCTATTTGCTAGTTCTTATTTAGGATGATATGATCATTTGTTTTCAATATTATTATTTATATCCGGTAATTGATACAACTTATATTTTGGCATTAACTTGTTTCATTGCAATATATTAGATATTATCCGAGATTGGGACATTTAAACACACCCATAAGATATAAAAGGTGAATTGGTGAATTCTATAGTGGAAGATAAACATGTAAGTTATATATTAACAATAACTTTTAGTTCTTTTTAAACCATTATAATTTAGCAAAGATTGTTTTCTCTTTTGGTTTTTTTTCCCATTATTTGTCTAATAATTAATTATGCTTAACATGTTGTAGAAGATAAACATGTAAGTTATATATCAATGATTACTTCAAGTTCTTTTTAAACAATTATAATTTAGCAAAGATTCTTTTCTTTTTCTTTTTTTTCCCACTATTTGTTATGTAATTAACAATGTTTAACATGATGTAGAGAGCTATGGTGGAATCATATGAGGGTAATTTACAACAATCACAATCATCCCATCAAACGCTGAAGACACAAGTTGAGATCATGAGAGAGGTCCTTGGTCATAGGCCTAAATATAGCCGTGGTTTTGGCTATGGTGACCCTAAGCCACCTTCATCTCATCCTAAAATCCCTTATGTCTGCTATTCTGCACCTATAGCATCCAACAAAGAAGTGACAACATTAGAGAACAAAATATCTATTTTGGAAGATACTATTGTTCAACAAAAACAACTACTTGACCATTTTATGGTGCAACAACAACAGTTTTTTACTTTGCAATAACAATGATTTTCCAATGTATCAGCCACCTCACCAACAGTACAACCAACCTAATCATCATTCTAACCATCACCCTTTTTTTGGTAGGTTTAGCATTGGGAATATGCCATATGGGGTAAATCCTCACAACAACCATCACACCCCCAATTCTTGGTGCAACCATAGGTTAGGTATCTGTAGTCTTTCTTTCCAACTTCATTCTATAGCTTCCTTAGTGTCCAACAACAACAAACACAACCTAAAGCGGACAGACATTAGTGATCTATTTAGCTATCTATGTAGTACATGATCTGGACTATATCAGTTATCCTTTGCATTTATCAAGTAACTTCTTTTTTTTGTTGGCCAAATATCATGTGACTAGTTTGTTTTTAATACTTTGGTGGATAAATTTGGAAAGATGTTTGATCAGTTTATTTTGAGAATAATATGTGGATATTATGTTATCATCAAGGTTTAAATATCATGATATATTATTTTAGTTATTTATTTTGAGTATTCTTTTGTAACTTATGTTTGGAATGAACCCTTCACCTTTTTTGTTATCCTTATTGAAATATTCTTATGTGGTCAAGTGAAATATACAATTGGTCTTTGAATAAGTAACTTTATTTGTGTAAATGTGTGAAAAATATTGCAAGATTACAAGTACTAGAAATGACCTTCACACTTCATATTTCATCTTATTTAATAAATAGTGTTGGTAGTGCACTAACATATTTAGGGCAAGTTAGGATACGATTTCTTTTAATAGGTTATTCAAGAATGTCTCATTTGAAAACTTACATTACTCTTATTGCCATAAATTGTATATCACAGGTTTTCATAATGAATGCAATATTCAATGCAATGCTAATTATATGCCAAGAAGAAAAAAAAAAAAAAAAACTTTTACCAGGGTTGCAATACTATTGTGAGATTTCCTTCCTCACAAATGCCATTATTATGAAAATCAAATTCTTGCATAGTTACCTCTATTGGGAGATAGATTTTCTTGCAAATGCCCTTGTCTAACTATTGCTAGATTGCTTTTCTCACAAATGCTTATTCTTTTGAATTTTTTCACACTTAGCCGGAATTATATTTCTCGCAAATACTGTATGTATTTTAGCAATTTTTCAATTCTCATAAATGCTTTGTGAAAATTCCTTCCTTACAATATCACAAAGTTGATGGTGCTATTGCAGCAATTTGTTTACGTGAATAGAAATTACTGTAGTAAACCTAATGAGATGATTTTTTAAATATTTTCATGAAAAAAAATATATTTTATAATAATTCTTATAGTGATTTGATTAGTCCATTAAAAATACAGGAGCAGTAGAGAAGTCTAGTATCATGCTAGTGACAATCCATCACAAATACCTTCTAGAAGAAAGGGCACTTCCATAAGTGCTCTAGATCCTATTCAATACTCGTGAAGTGTCAAGTTACAACTTAAAAGCAGTTACAATTGAAAGAGAATTTAGAAAGATAAAACAGGACTTCTGGCTTTGTTAAACACACAAGACTTCCAACGTTCATTATTATTATTATTTTACCTTCCTATTAAACTTGGCCTAAATCCATAGCCATCGACTCGGTTTTATACAATGACTCCAAACCACGGGTATCACATTAACTCCCAGATGGTAAGAGTAAGACATCTGCCTGGAGTATTCCCTTTCTACTTATCCTGCAACAGTGACAACCTTCTAGTGGTGCATGATTACATGCAATATATATCCAGGTTTAGTGAAATCTCAAATCATTGGTTAGTCTCTACGGGCCATACATATGTGCAACATATTAGAAATTCAAGCCAAGCAGTCACATTACACAAGTAGTCATCACTCAAAATTCCAAGGCTGCAGCAAAATGAAGAGAGGATTGAACATTCTGACAACTGTTTCGCATCAAGATTATATGAAGAAAATGGCAAAGAAACTCCATTGACGAATGCTCACCCATGCATGCACTTTCATAATTTCATTCATTGTGAAATCATGGACGACCCTTTGGGTGGATGCACAAAAAGTTCAACATTCAAAATTGAAGTGAGTGCTCCGCTCATTGAACCATTATGTAGCTCAAAATTTACCTGCTGATCACCTTACAGCAAGTGCGACTTGTGAGCTCAAAAAAAATACACACACACACACACTGAGGATATGAGTAGTGGAGCAACTACAAAACTCTGCGGAACGCAAACATAAATTAACAGGTTCACTGCCTGTGGGAGCTGATCGTGTGCCGGAAAGTAGCTAATCCGATAGCGTCCCAACCCTGAATCAGAAGAAAGATAAAGTACAAGTACGTAATCTGCTGCGAATGAAGAGATGTAACAGATGCCTATGCGGCAAAAAGACGCCCAAACTCAGTTTGGATGACAGTTATCAGTGAAAATACAGCATCAGAATGAGAGGGATCAGAAAATAGTTGTCCTTCCAACATAGAATAGCTGAAAGTGTGGAAAGCAGCGCTGATACTAGCCATGTTTTTAAAGTATACAATGCTATAACAGCAATCCATTTGTAATTTCAAACGGATGTCCGGCCCTCAAAAATATAGGCAAACACGGTGAAAGCTGCAGACGTAGTCGGGTTTTCATCTTGGTGACATAAAAATAACCAAATGGTATTTCTATCTTCGAAAATAAGATACAAACTAAACAAGTCCGTAAAGCAAAGCATAGCAAAGCTAAGCTGTTTCATTAGGTTCAGGAGAATTTCATCAACTGCATAATAAGATAGATTACCACTTGTATTGAACTAAAATATGTCGGATTTTATTGGCTGGCATTTGACGGAAATTCTTTAATCTCATGAATATAGATGTTTATAATAAGATCAAAATTTCTCTAGAAGATTCCAACCCCTGACATAAACATGATACACGTGTATAGTGTAAATACACAAAATTTCCTATACTTCTGCCAAAAGGCCTTGATCTATATTGCACAGGCTGCATTCTCATCGTTAACTAGTCCATTAAAAAATAAAGGAGCATTTTCTTTGGCAACGGTGGAGAAGTCTGGTACTTCATAATCATCACTATCAGCATCCTCTTCCTCTTCATCATCAATGGTCACAAGCCTTGATGGCCCATTTAATCTCCGGATGCTGCTTTGCAGGGTCTCTTGTCCAACAAGTTGTTTGGCTTCCTCCATCTCTTCTGCGGTTTTTGCTAGAGAAAGAAGTATGTTCTTAGCTTTCTGATCAGGGTAAGCCCCACGAGATTCCATCTCTTTGAACCAAAGGATGGCACTGTCAAAATCCCTGTTTTTACCATATGAATCCATGATTGTTGTAAATACAGTTTGATTTGGTTTAATTCCAGAGGCTTGCATAGCTTTGTATCTTTCCATCATCTTCTCAAGGTCATTTACCTTAGCGTAACCTTTTATCATTGTCCCATATGTTACAACATTAGGTGTAAATCCATCTTGCTTCAGCCTTTTGAAGAACTTTTCAGCACCCTCCATATCTGATGCATTCACATAAGCAGATAACATAGTTGTGTAGGAACAAAGATCTGGTGTACATCTGCAAGGAACAACAGACAATGAACTTTCAATGCTAATATTGAATAATCTTGAGTCCTAGCAGTATATATGTGTGACTATCAGTCTCTGCACGTACACACCAGAATAAGCTGGCATGCATCTGCAAGGAAAAAATGACAATAAACTTTTCAGTGCCAATATCTAATGTCCAATCGACAAAACTATGTGCATTTATCACACAAATAACATGTTAAAAGTGGAAAAAGCATTTTTAGAAGGATTATTTTAACAGGTACCTTATGAGCACCTTTTTAGAAAAAAAGTGTAGTATGATTCCAGTACATTTAATGTGCTACATGACTTCAGTAGTTAGGATTGTAAATGAGCTAAGCCCCTTACAAGCTACTCGAATTGAATCGCTTTAAGCTCAACTTGGCTCAAACTCAATTCGTAAATAAGTCGAGCTTGAGCTATAAATAAATTTTTGCTTCTTTAAATGCGCCAAGTTCGAGTTCATATTTAGGCTCACGAGCCAATATATTATATTAAAAATTATACTATATTAAAAAAATATATACTATTAAAATGTAAGAATAAAACTAGTATAAATAAAGAATAATGGAAAAATATAAGAATAAGAATATAAGAATGGGAAAGACAAAGCGAAAGTAAAAAATCATTAATATAACTAAAAGAAAGTCTAAAAGAGCTTGAGCTCATTAAACTTGTTTATTTAAACAAGCTCATTTAAACTCATTCATTTAAACGAGCCAAACTCAAGCCTTAGATTTCTTAATGGGCTTGAGCTCAAGCTTATAATTTTCAAGCTCAATAAAAACTTGATTAGGCTTGAGCTCGATCGTTTTTCTAATGAATTGAGCCTAAACCTTCAAATTCTTGGCCCAACTTGCCTCGGCTTATAGGTCATTTGTAGCACTATCAATAGTATAAATAAAATGTATAACACAAATATATGCCATGCAAAACATAATGCAAACATATGCCTTGTGAATGTCAAGCAATACATGATAGGTATTAAAAAAATATAAACATTTTCTTAAAGGGTGCCTTAAGGGTACTTATCAAAACATTTTTCTCAACAATAATCTCAAAGTTACAAGGCCAAGTTGATAATAGATCACATATACAAGGTAAATGGATATTCATACACCCCTTCAGTCAGATAAAAATGCATTTCTGACCAATCACATGCTATAAATGTCCTAATAAGTTCATGCTGGTCCTCCTAGTGACAATCCAGAAACTTTGAAATAGATAACTTCATAGCTTATCTCAAAGACTCTTGATTTGTTTTAGAACCAGTGCAATGAACAAGATAAGACAAAAACCATTGAGTTTAGCTCCACGATCAAATTAATCAAAAAGCTTAAGTATATGGATATTGTGTCTGCTCTCATAATTATTATTATTTAATACTCCACTTTATGAGTTAGGACTTTTATAACCTAAAAATCCATCAAATAGACAACTTCATTTAATTGAGAGATATGATAATACAAGGATTTGAACTCAAATCCTCCGCTCTTAACACTCTGTTGACCTCTACTCCAAGAGTGTGTTGATCTCTGCTCTAACCACATTGATTTTGGTTCAACAACCAATTAATGTAAAAGCTTAAGACTATATATGCGCTATGTACTTTTATATTTATTATTATTTCACATTACCAAATGTCACGAGTATGGTTCAGTATGCAATTCTCACCTGTCCCTTCTCATACTCTTGAAAACAGTTTGTGCTTGCTCCACCATGCCAGATATTGCAAATGCATCAAGCAATATGTTGTAAGCTTTATGAGTAGGCCTGGTGAAATAATTTAGAGTAATGTAATGCATTAGTGCTACCATAATTCCATATTATGAGATCATCTCCTAAAAATATTCCAATTTCCTGATCAGACATGATGAACAGAATCTACAGATAAGAGGGCCATAGATCAAACAACTATGAAAAGAACTGGTTAAGCGTGATACTAAAAATAAGCCAAAGAAAAGGTTAAAAAAATCACTTATTATGGATAAACATAATTAAACATTTTAACATGATGCAATTAGTAAAAAGGAAACCATATACTGACATGACATCATATTATGGGTAGTCTGTTTGTTGCAATTGTGAGAGTGCACACTTATTGGCAAACAAATCTTTCTTTATGATAAAATTTCAATTTGCTTCTTTGAGTCAGTTAGAAAATAGTGAGGAGACATGGCACCTGATACCAGCATCTAACATCTCCTCAAAAACAGCAAGTGCTTCTTCTTCTCTCCTGGCTTTCCCATAAGCACTAACAAGCAAGGCATAGCTCACAACATCAGGCTTGAGACCAGCTCTTTGCATCTAAATCAATTGTGAAGCATGGATTAGTTCAATATGACAGATCATACTGAGTTGTGAAGCAATGCAATACTAGCAACTACAATTTTATATATCTAGGTAGTACTCTGAATATTTATGAACTTCGAGATAAAAATCTAGAAGAGCTTTCTCGCTTTCTCCACTTTATGTATATGTTTTCTGCTGTGCACATACACAACATGCACGTACATGGCTCTGCCCTCCTTCCCAACTCCTTAATCTGTTCTTTCAACATATTCATCACTACTTTTTCGCATAATTTCATTATTAAACCTCCCGGAAATTCATTTCTAAAAAAGAAAAAGAAAAAGAAAAAAAAATTCTGAAAATAGACATTACTCAAGATAAAAGACATGTCCAATTATGAAATTAATTGTGACTTTATGAGCATCAAAACCAGTGATCTCTGAATAGACATGCAGAAGTCATCAAACCACCATCCTCTCTTTAACCAAAAGAATGAGGTAATAAAAATTCATCTGTGTAAATAAAATGTCCAAGGATCTGGAATGCATAGATGAAGACACAGCTACATATTATCAAAACGGAAAGTAGAAACATCTGTGCATCTTGTAACTAACATTTCCCATCAATTAAAGTAAATGATTAATCCATCCATGAAATACATCAGAGCAAGAGAAAGCATCCATTAGTCTACAAGAAGGAGGAGAAGACATGCCAAACCACCTGGTGACACAACTCAAAAAAACTATTTTTACAGATCAAGGCCATATATCATGTCATAAACTATGTCCATGCAACATGAGCACTGGAAACATTTATCTTTCTTGCTCCAAACAATAAGGATAACTTCATTAAATGAGAGAGCTTTTGAAGTTACCTGATCATAAATCTTTGAAACCTCCTTATAATTGTTTTCAAATGACATCATGCTGTTGTATGTAACAGTAGATTGCTGAATTCCTCTCTCAGCCATCAGGGCAAAAGTTTTACGAGCTTTCTCATAATCTCTAGCTCTTTTATACATATAAATCATCATGTGGAACATTCTCTGATCTGGTGCCAAAGGAGACTTTTCCCTATCCAAAAGGGTCTCAAAAACTTCTTCTGCTTCCTTATATTTGTTTGCCTGCATGAGTCTCACTTCATTCAAGAACAGATAAGCTGATAGCAAAAGCAATATTGAGCACTGTAAGTGGTTACCTCCACAAATATTTTTAGTATTATTTGATATGTCAATGCAGATGGTTCAGGGCCTGAAGACTGCATCCTTCGAAATATTGCTTCAGCATTGTTATATCGTCTCCCCCTTCCATATGCTTCCATGAGAGCTGTATGGGAAAGTACACTTGGCACATAACCATTTTTGTTCATGAAGCTGAGAAGCCTTTCAGCTTTATTGAAATCCCCTAGTTTTCCATATGCAGTAATAAGCATAAGCAGATCCATTTCCCCAAAGTTCCACCAATGCTGATTCCGCAACCATTCAAGGATCTAAAGAACACAAAATGAAACTGCAATATCAATCTGTATCTCCAAATGGAAAAAAAAACCAAAGTATTCTAGTCCTACAACATAGGTATAACCAAGATATAAACCAGAAAAACAACAACAATCAAGCCTTCATCCCACTAGCAAGGGCTGACTATGTCGATCCTATCACCACTACACTCTATCACAAGCCATATCTTAATTAGAAACTAAATATATCATATCACTTTTAATTGTCTCCCTTCGTGTTCTTTTTGGTCTCCAATGTCCCCATTTTATGTAGTAATCTCTACAGTGTCACAATGCCTTACACTTGCCCTTGAAGCATGGCCTATCTATAAAATCATGAGATCTCGGCAGTCACAATTTTCCTGTTTTAACCATGTATTACTTTCATTCCCTGTTCCTTTATCAAATATCCTGGCCCGAATGCAGATCTTTGCCAATTTGAGGATATCTAAGTTTCATTACCAAAGAACATGATGTTCAAAATGGTCTTATCATTATCATAAAAAAAAAAAACCAACCCTAGTAAACTAAATCACATTATAGACCTTTTCCATCTTCACTTAATTTTAAAAGAGCTCATTTTATAACATGTGGAGTCCCCATCAGCTACAAGTCACAACATACTACACCAAAAGTTTCTAACACAAACTAAATCCAGCTTGCTTTATATAGCTAAGACCCAAGAATGGCCTCAATGGGATTTGAGCCTTGGCCTCCATGGAATTTGCCTTGAGAGCTACTAGGGTTTTACCTTTTAAGCCAACCTCTTAGGTTAGTATAAAACAACTTTGACATGACAGAAACATTTTTTTTATCGGTAAAATGAATCTAAAAATATTCTAGTACATGAGTAAAGCTCATTTTAGTTGTTAAAAATTGAAAATTGTAATAGTTATATGTACTCTTGATAACTATAAATTCCAAAATCAGCCACTAAATCCCTGGTTGTGCCCTGCAATTACAACCCACCAACCCAAGAGGTAAAAATTTCCTATACAAACGATTACTAACCAATTTACCAAGCCAATTATATAAACACATGGATCTCCTTTCCTTCTTCCCCTTTGCAAATAACTAATTTATTACTTCTATCTAATTAAAGTTGTGTCTTGGCACATCATTGTGTTGATTTGGAAGTTTCACTCTGCACTTGGTTTTGGACAAAGTTTCCATATCACATTTGCTATCCCCATCTGAATCCCATCAATCACAAACAATCATATAATAATCATTTTATATGGAGCCCATTTTGCGCTTCTTCATTCCAACATCACAATTTGAGGTACTGGATGGCCATTGATGCAACAATAAATCCTAGAATGCAACTAACACCATGGGTTCTTTTGTTTTGCTGAAAATATTTTAATATTTGTTATAATTAGAGATTAAGAATTGTCAAACATAAACCAAATGATAGGAGGTAAAGGTGATAGCTAATGATTAATCATTTCGACAAATGTCCATCGAATATGAGGAAGATGAGTGCAAGGAAATCAATTTCCATGCATTATGGCTGTCTTCCAGCATCGAGTACTACAAAATGCCACTAATATTTGAGAGGTTACTAAAGACATTGTTTACGGCCGCAAAACCTTGATTATAACAAATATAGATTTTTTTCACCCTAAAATAAATAAGAAACATATTCAAACTACCTCCAAAATCATTTAACCCAAAAAAAGAGAAAAAAGACTTGCCAATATACCTCACAAACGAGACCCCATTTTTTCAACTGCTTAAACCTCTTCAAAGTCCCCAAAACCAAATCCCTAGAAACCCCTTTCCCTCTACTTCTCTCACTTCTAAGCACACTTACAGCAGACCCACTTTCCTCAATCTCCTTCATTATTTTCCTCCAATTCTTCTGATCAGCTTCATCTGCTTCATCCTTAAAAACCTCGACTTTCTTCCTCCTCTGCATGAATTTCCTCGGCGACAACATTCCATTACATATCACCCCCAATCTCGTACCCAATTTGACATTAGCATCAATGGAGGTGGTACTACACGTGCCCACTTTGCATTTACTGAAGAAAATAACGAAAAACAACGAACTTCAGGGATTTAACAAAGAATTAAGTGAAGTGAAAATGTATGATAATACATAACATACCCGTGGTCATGGAGAGGAAGTGGAATGAAGGGCTTAAGGAAGAGAGTTTGGGGCATGGAGAAGGAGTGGTGCGTACGTTCGTTTTTGTATTCAGAGCATGAAAGTCAGAGAGGAATGTTAACTTGAGCTTGTCGAGACACTGACGCGGAGAGGTTTTGTGTTTAGATAGTTTGTAGAGAAGATGAAGAGGAGAGGGAATAAAAATCTTATCTGCTTGTTGGGTTGCTTTCTGACATAAGTGAACCGGATACTGGAGAGTTGGCTGAACCGGGAGCGATCTTTTAAAGGGGCCCGCGAAGATTCTAATTTCGGTGTTCTTTTAAAACTTGTGTACTATTTGTGATTTTTTTTTTTTTCTAGCGTTTGGGCTTTTTCTACTTGGGAATTATAACAGTAGATGAAAAGAATTATTTCTAGGTGTGATTTTCTTAAGAAGTGAAAATAATGGGAATTAAGTTGAAATTGTTTGGAAAATGTATATTTATGTTTAAATTAACTTTGAATTTCTATTTTATAAATTATATTGATGGGTTTTATGAAATTTTAAAATTATACCGATATTCTTAATTCTAAAAATTATAAAAAAAAAAAAAGCAAAAAAACTCTAGATAGACAAAAGTCAAAATATTAAAAGATAACAAAATAGCAAAAGAGAAAATAAAAGACATACATGAAGGCATACCCATGGTAACCACTAGAGGTAAAAATAAAATTCAAGCAAATCATGATATAAACTGAAATATACTTATTAGGAAAAAGCTTCCTCGGCTAATTGTACCGTCTAATTGTTTAAATGCGGCTTTTCTCAATACTTTTGTCAAGTAGACGATTAGGTTCCGATACTTGTTAGGAAAGAGTTCCCCTGGTGGTTCTTGACTAATGCAGACCATATATCCATGGACTAATGGTCAGGACGCAATCTAGCTATAGGGCCTGCATTCTATTTTCTCTTTGGAAGTTTAGATAATAGTGGCAAATATGTCAATTTAAAGACAATCACAAGACATAAATTAGAGTGATAAATTTTTTTAGTTTCATGAAAAAAATTCATTCGTAAAACAAATAGGTATATGTTATAAAATACCGATGAAATAGTATCTTAAAAACTATTTTCAAAGTCTTATATCTCTAAATTTGCTACTTTGGAAGCATTATATTTCTAAATTTGGACACAACAGTCGACCCTTCCCGAAAAACTTAGCCAATGGGGCATCCTTTGTTCAACGGTTGATGCTGCCACAATGACTTTAAGGTACAATAGTCAATGGTACAACATTCTTCAACTGATATGAATTATGCTTCAACAATCTATGACGCAAGTTGTGGTCACCATGTTAGAGCTGGTGGTAAGCAGCCAACCACAGTGGTGATGGGTGCCATTTCAAAAGTTAGGATATCGTTGTAATTTATGAAAATTTTCGTAGTAAATTATGTAATATGCTTTTTCTGTTTGCGGCATTACTGATTATTTACAATATAATTTGGTTTTAATATATAATATCAATTATTTCTTGTAGAATTATTAGAAATTATTTGCTAGGAGCCTATCAAGTTGGTCCTTCATAATTACTTACATTCTATACCATCAATGGCCTTGGAAGTATACAGTGTTGATAAACTAGATACTTAATCACCAAGGTTCATGAACAATACTAGTTTAAAATCAAATTACAAAGTAGGACTACTCAAACACCCATGAAAACTTTAGGAAAATGTCGAGGTCTTCTGCATTGTGGCTCCTCTTACATATTAATAAACATAGTATACAACAATTTTCCATGGCAATTCCTCCTAAAACCTATTTAACATAATATTTTAACTTCAATAGGTTACTCATGCTTCTTGCCATGACTTATTCTCTCACATAACTTCACATCCTAGAACAACTATAGAATGTATTTAGATAAAATAACCTTGAGCAATTACAGAGACATGCAGATTTGCATGAAATCAACATGGTGAACCTAATCATGTTTTTTCTCCTTAGCCTTTCTCTGGGGGATTTTGCTGAGAAATCCAGAATCAAGTTTCCGGAAGTTATTCTGAAGTTGTCCAAGGACCTGGTAAGCGAAGTTGTCTACTTGATCTTCATATTTCTCATACAGAGCAGGCAATGTGTGGGCAGCCACGAAACCTTTAAGCAACAAGAAGACCAGATTCAGGTCTACTTTCTCACAACTTTAGTAGCAGGACATGTAAATAAAAGATAATAGACCTATTGCACATTGCAAGGTACGAAATTTTGGATATGCATATCTCACCAATATAAAAAACTGTTAGAAAGTTGCACCAGCTTCCAATAATTGCGGCAATCCACAAGCTTACCACAACCTGTAAAGATACGTTAAAATCAAATTAAAAATCTGGAATGTCATATTGAACTGTTTTGCAATGAATAGTAAGGATTGGGGGGATCGATATCAATTTTTAAACTAGCATTGGTTTCCTGACGTTCTTTAAATTTATTGGAGGAAGAGTAGAAGAAAAGCCGAGGGATAAGTCAGTATGAACTGATTTCATGATTAATGAGGGTTTACTGGTCCACTTTGTGGCATTCAATCTCATTCCAGCTTGTACTTGCTGGCAGGGTGTGGACCTGGCATAGTATAGCGATAACATTCCATGACAGTATAGGCTGGCATCTCTTCTGTAATTTGAGCAGTCACATTGTGGGTTGGGAAGGACTACCAAGCTGAAAACGATGCACATCTGTTTTCAGACGAGACTCAATTATGGTCTGTCCAGCCCGAGGCAAGTAAATGTAAACTCTGGCAACGCAGTAGCAGGTAATTATTGTCGTAGTAGTTACAGATGGCGCTTATCATGTTTTTCATTGTATATTGTTGTGAAACTTGATGTGCTGGTTGAAATTGTCACGGCTTTGAGCAGCGCGTTGGAAAACAATTGAAATTAGTAATTCGGAGAAGGAAAAAAAGCCAAAGAACCGTGAGCCTAGCTGCGATAATTACATGCTCCTGTCTTTATTAGTCTACCTTTTCCAGATAATGTAAATCTAGTATTGAATAGTATGATGGATCAGAGTGAATCAGAGAGTGTATATGAGCCTAGTCAGAGGAAAGTGAAAAATAATGGATTTTTCATCCAATCGACGTAGAAGTTGTGAAGCTCTACAAAGCAGGCAGGATCTTGAAGAGACACTGAATTAGCAATTCAGACATACCACAAGAAATTGTTTCACGTTTCCTTCAATCGCAGCGTCCTGCAGAAATCGCAAACCTCGATTTATCTCATGACCAGCCCTTACAGCAACGTTAGCAGCGAAATCATCAGGCAGAGAAACACGAGGGACTTGTGATGGTGAGCTGTTGTCACACACGAATGTTAAAAACAAGAACAAAACATCCGCAGCTGCACGAGATTTGAAAGTGTATTGTGTTCACGCACCTTTTCAATATGCCAGAGGCATTTGACCAAAGAAATTGCCCAAGCATAACCAGAAAAAGAGCAAAACATACGATAAATAAAAAGTTATAGTTGAGCCACTCAAAGAGCACCCAAATAATTGTTGCACTAGCCAGAAAGCTAGCTGAAATCTTCTTGTTTCTCCAAAGAAGCACATCCGCAGCTGCACAAGATTTGAAGGTCACCAATTCTTCCCAAGTGGAACGGAGCAGTTGTACTGATAGGATTTACAAAAATAAATAAATAAAGAAGAAGAGAATGCTTACATTTTCCACCCCCCAAAAGATGGTGGACTGGCTTTTCGCGTCCAAACAGTCTATTAAACTGAGTAGAAACTGATTCTGATTTTGCCTCAGAAACTACCTGCTTTTGAATATTCTCAGCAACTGTTTCCACAAGGTTGTTTATGATCTTTTCAGACATTGTTCCTACGTTTAACAAACAGCAGACCTTTGTCAAACAACAAGTTTCTACAGTTCTGTTAAAAACATTTTTCCTACACTTAGAAAGAATCAGTTTTCATCAACAAATATCTACTTCATTTCAATGCATTATCTCCAGAGATCGATGACGGATCCTTCTTTCACTAGCCTAGAAAGTCATTCTATGCCAACCACCAATCACTTGAGTTAGAATTGCAGTATGAACGCGTAAAATGCTTGATTCAGGTAAGTGCAAAAGATAATGGCCAATTACCCAACTACCAAGTCCAACTACCAATCAATGAAATAATTGTTTTTTTTATTTTTTTAGAAAATTGCATCCAAGAAGCCACATATATCAAACTTCTCCCACTGAGGAAAAGTGTCAATAGGTTGGAGAATATCCATATTCTTAATTTACGTAAGATCTTATAGAGTTTTCCAAGATTATGCGAAAATAACCCTAAAACTGTGAAAAGAAAACGAACAGAATGGTTGATTAGAACAATACGTAAGCAATTCATAAGAAACAAAGTGGGACTCTGCTTTAGGCAAACTACTAACAATTAAGCAAAGCCATCATAAAACAAAACCAAAATTCATGGCCACATAGAAGAACAAAATTAAAATCTGAACTTCAGTTACCACCACAACTAGCTAAAAATGACATAGCTACAACTACCCAATAAGATATGGACAAAGATTCCCGATAACGCAGTACCAGTTAAAATGATCCTGGCAGAAAAATTTTAACAGGAAATTAAAGACCCATGAAAGGTTTAAAGCACAAACCAAAGGTGAAGTATTGAGGTATATGCAGAGGAATCTGATTCCGAAGGTTGAAGAAGCACTTGAGATTCTCCGAAAGTAAAAAACTTAGTATATATCCAGATTCAGTTGTAAGTATCGGAGGAGAGGGACAGGATCGATGAGAACTAGGAAGATTGGTGCAACCTTTTAAGTTAAGAGCAAGGCAGTGCAGCTAATGGCTTGTTAGATGTTAGTTAGTTTTGCGCCGGTCGTTGTAACTTGTAGACGACAGGGCTATGCGCGCTATTACTTAGAAATTATCTTTTTGGTTTATTTTATGCAGCACGTGATTCATCAATGATTGATTGTCTTGCCCCTCTTTTTTTAATGAATTGTCACTTCATTTAAATGTTTCCAATAAAATTAAAAAAAAAAAGAAAAGGGTCCAATTGTTTATTTGTCTTACGCATTTACTGTTGAAGGTCTGCAATGGAGATATTCAAAATCCGATTACGAAAATATTTCCAAGATAAGGATGAGGAAAAAGAGGTCAAAGCAACAATTTAACTAGACAAACCAACACCGACAAAAGATTAAAAAAACCGGGAAAAAAAAAAGTGAGAATCATTTATAACTAATAAGAGCATACAAAGGGTATTGCAATATAATAATTGTGAAATCCTACAAATTTAATAGTAATTAAATTAGATTTGTGACATATTTAAAATAAAAGTTTCACTTTTAAACCTAATAAAATTTGAACTACGAAAATTAAATATATTATGAGTCCATCAAGTAAATTATAATAAATCAATAAATAAAATTAAAATTATAAATTTATGATGATCAATTAAAATTTTTAAATATATTTTTTTTTAGAGTATTTTATTAATTTTTTATATAAAAATATTATAATTTACATAATTTAATAAAATCGTGAATACATGTAATAGTTGAACCCGATATCCAGATAAAATCAACCAAGCTTTTCTTCCTTCACCATGAAGTAGTTTTACATAGTATATAAGACAAACTTTTTCTCTCTCCCTCAATTCTCACGATCAGAGAAGCACAGATAAGTGTTGAAAAAGATATATAATTAATTAATTTTTATTTGATTTCGGTTTATTTTATAGGCACATTTAATAAAAAATTCATTAATTGCACTCATATTTTGATTTTAGGCCCTTTAAAAACAATGTTAGAATAAAGAAATTAAATTACACAAATTTCACATGATTCGAAGCTCAGACAAACAAGTTACATAATTTTGAAAAGTACATGGACATGGTCATGTACATGATCATGTTGATATAGTTTATAAGAAAAGTTTCACCACAATCACCAACATTGAAGGTATAATTTCCTACCCGTTGAAAACAACTTTTTTATTTTATGAAGATTTAACTTTCCATTCCATGGAAATATAACTTTCCTTTTCAAGATACATTTGATCACTATAAAAGAAGTATAAGTCCAAGCAACAAATGGAAGTTTTAAAGTTAGCATTAGAGTAGTCATAGACTTTTTGTATTATTTTTTTATGTTTTTCTTTACACATTATTTTCATACTTTTGCTTTCAATTTTAACATGATGCATACTTGATACTCAAGTATGATGAACTCTAGAATGAACATGTGATTTTCTTATCCATTATTCAATGAAATTATTTATATTCTTATGATCTAATTATGTATTCTTTATTATTTTCAAATTAATATTACTAGTGTATTAGTTTAAAGTTTGATTTCATTATAGGAAATCGAGAAATTCTATTTATGAATAAATTTAACAGAATTGGGAGAAGGTGCACGCAATCTTAGAAATAGGATGATATAAATCCTTTGGATCATGATCAAACCTAATAGTGGAATTTACATATTGAAGGTAATGCAATTCTAGAGGTTTTTATTAATAAGGGGTTCTAATTAATCAACCTAATGTTATGAATTAGTAGATTCGAAAGAGATATTAATTCAATTTAAGAATTCCTACAGTCCAAAAATATAATAATGAATTTGAATAATAATTAGTTAATTGTATCGATGATTTTAGGAGGATTCAATATCCAAGTAAGTTTCCATATATTGTTCTTTTCTTAATTTACTCACTAATGTTCTAGTTCGATTTTGATGATTAGATAATAGGAGAAAAGGTAATTATTAGTAATTATAGTCCTTGTGGGATAGCTATTCAATATTATTATCCATTATATTATAGGATCAATAAGTACACTTACCTAAAAATTTACAATAAAGGATAGACCGATATCAAGCACTAAAGCTAATTTTTTTATATTCGTAAAATGTTCCATAACTTCATAATTCCTTCAATTTTTAATCACTTATAACTTCTTTCTATCACTTCTAAATTAAGAAACCAAAAGTAGCATTGTGATCCTTATGAAGAATACTTTACAAGACTAAACTTGACAAGTGTTGATGATGTATTTTGGAGTTAAACCTCTTAAGCCCAATATCACTTGTCTAGGCCCACAACCAAGATCCTAGGATTGAAGTCTGAGTTCTTAAATTCCAGTCTAAGAACCAGAGATTATCCGAGCTCCATAGCACTATCTAATACTAGCTTAAGCTCAAGTCTAGCACATTGATAGACAAGAGACATTGGAAAGATACAACTACTTCACATAGTCACACCAAGGCCCCAGCTGAGGATAGTAAACTCGAGCCCTCAAACACCTACACTGGAGCTAACCATTGAGTCAACACCATGGACATTGACCAACTTGATGAATACATCAAAAGGCTATTCGACCTTAAGGAAAGCAAACATGCTAACCCATCAACTAAATACTCAATGAATAAGATGCCCTTTATCTAAACAATTCAAGATGAGGTCTTGTGAACCAATGTTAGGCTACTATAGCTTTACACATATGATAGCACAATTAACCTAAACAATCACTTAAGCCACTTCTACATAATCATGAACTTGCATGGCCTCAACAATGCAATTGCATGCAAAGATTTTCCGAGCACCTTATGCAAGATAGCTTAGATGTGATACAACAACCTCCCTAGCAACTCCATCACCTCCTTCGATGCGCTTGCATATTAGTTCCAACAATACTTCCTTGTGAACAATAATACAACCTCATTCACTTCAATACAATGTTACAAATCCCCAATGTCAACAAAAGCATTGCTCTAAATGTCATCATTTAAGGCATTTTCCCTAGCAACAACTTCTCTAAGTTGTTAGCAAAGAGCAAGCTAAGGAACTTTGAAAAATTTTAAGAGAAGGCAAAAAATATATACTGCAAGAAGACTTCATCCTAGCTTTGTAAGACTCCGACCCTAATAAGTTGGATAAGTGAGGGGGGAGAGAGGAGGCCAATCAAAGATCGAATTGGCCCTAGAAGTGGACAAAGGTTATTCCTCAGTGATGACACCGAAGGTTAGAAATGCACCATCCTAAGCTTTGCCTCATATACCCTGCTGAACCAACTAGTAGGAGACATCTTCATGGAAGTTTTCAATAGAGGTATACTGCTAAGACCAACATGCCTCAAGGATAACTCAAGTAGGGAGGACTCTAACAAATATAACGATTTCCATGGAGACCGAGGTCACAATACAAATGATTGTTATGAGTTGAAAAATAGCCCTTGAATACCTCATCTAACAAGGATACCTTAGGGAATATATTGATGACCCCTACAACTCCATAGAGTAGCTCATATGAAGGAAGTAGGTTGAGCAAGGTTAGGGAGGAGAAGACAACAACAACACTTGCCCGAATCAAGCTCCAAACGACATCATTGATTGAATGGGGAAAGTAGCACATAAAGGTCATTCTTTTCAGTTGAGAAGTTGTCCTCATCGTATAGGACATTGTAATGAGCAAGCTTTGAACTTATTAAAAAAGATGTGGAAATGAGAAGGTCTTACCCTCATCATAGATGATATGGTAATAAATAGGCATACTCGTTCTCATTATACCCACACAAATGTTAAGGTGACAATACAATTCTATTGGATGGCACATCCCGAGGAATTATTACCAATGACGGGTCTAGGATGCTTCAACTTAGTGAACCTCTAATATGCAATCAACATTTCCTTAATCATGTCACTTTGTGCCTAAACTCTTTATCAAGCATAGGATCTTCTATTACCTCAATATAACCTCGAGCACTAGCAAAACTCTATACTTGGTAATCTTATACCTATCCTTAGGAACATTTATAGCTACAATTGAACTAAATTCTTCACCAAAGGTCGGACGAGCAACAAATGCTTTTGGATGAAACCAAGGATGCATTGGAGAAGTCACCTTCAAACTTGTTTCCAAGTAAAAAATAAATAGTCTTCCCAATCAAGTTACAACCCCTCGATGCTAAGACTCAGAGCTTAGACTTAATGATAGATCAAGTCGAACTACAAGCCAACCTTGACACAAATTGAGAGATCTGAGACATAATCACAACCATAGTAGCATCTCACCAACACAAAGTAGCTCACTACTACCATAATAAAGTTAAGCAAAAAGCTTTCCAATTAAGATGCCCAATTTGTCAAGTGTTAAATCCTACCGTAGCTCAAGGTGAGCAATGGGTTTAGCAAGGCTAGTTTGCACCAAACTAGGAAGACCCCTATCTTAGGTCTTATTTTGACTAAGTGTAAAATAAGCTATGTAATAACTCAATTGTAATAAAAAAAATTGTTATTTTAATTAACGAGCTTATACTACACCACTTTATGAGTTTTGTTCTAAGTCCTAGTCTATTCTAAGGCAAATGGACTAATACACATCATCAAGTTCCAACCTTCTTCAAGGTGAATAGACTCCTAATGAACCCCATCATTAAGTCCTAGCCTCCTCTAAGGTGAATAGATTCCTAATGAGCTTAATCATCAAGTCCTAAACTTCTTCAAGGTGAACGAACTTCTCATGAACCCCATCATCAAGTCCTAGGCTCCTCTAAGGTAAATGAACTCCTGATAAACTTAATCATCAAATCCTAACCTTCTTTAAGGTGAATGAACTCTTGATGAACCTTATCATCAAGTTGCAACCTCTTCTTAAGTGAATGGACTTTTGATGAGCTAAATCATTAAGTCCTAGCCTTTTTTGAAGTGAACGGACTCTTAATGAACTTAATCATCAAGTTCCATCCTTCTTCAAGGTGAATGGACTCTTGATGAATTTCATCATCAATTCCTAACCTCCTCTAAGGTTAACAAACTCCTGATGAGCCAAATCATCAAGTCTTATCTTTTTTTCAAAGTGAACAGACTCCTAATGAAACATGCAAATTAAGTCAACACCTATACTCTAAGCCTACTCCAATGCCTTAGCAAATGGACTTTTGATGCTATCAAGTCTACGCTTGCACTTCAAGCCTATGCTAACGCCTTTGCAAATGGACTCTTGATGAACCTCATCATCAATTCCTAACCTCCTCTAAGGTTAACAAACTCTTAATGAGCCAAATCATCAAGTCTTATCTTTTTTTCAAAGTGAACAGACTCCTAATGAAACATGCAAATTAAGTCAACACCTATACTCTAAGCCTACTCCAATGCCTTAGCAAATGGACTCTTGATGCTATCAAGTCCACGCTTGCACTTTAAGCCTATGATAACGCCTTTGCAAATGGACTCTTAATGCTATCAAGTCCATGCCTACACTCCGAACCTATGCTAGTGCCTTAGCAAACTGACTCTTGATGCTATCAAGTCTACACTTGCACTCTAAGCTTATACAAGTGCCTTTGTCTAACTAACCCCTGATTTTAACAAAATCTATCATGCTCCTTAACTATCCTAAGTCTAAATAGGTGACCTCATCAAGTCTTGTCAAAGGAGCAACACCCTTCGACCTCTTCGATAGCTCGTTAATAGGACCTACGTTCAAATGTCTGAGCGCTCCTAAAGATTTGTGCTCCCTAACCACTCCATGCTTAAGCACACAACCTCTCTAGGTCACACTAGAGGAGCAATACCCTCCAACCTTCAATAGCTTGTTAATAAAGCTTAGACCTAGACGTTTGAGCAACCCCAAAGTTCGATTCTCAAGCTGAGTCTAAACAATGTCTAAGAATACCTTTAGTCACCTACATAACAAAATCTAAAAATCCTATGTAGTGCACATGTCAACGCTTCATAAAAAATGTGGAATAAAGATGTCACTAAGGGAAAATGTCTATGGAATTATATCATTATATTTGATTTTATCATATTCCAAATGCAATGAAATACACATATAGTAGTATTTGTTAAAAATATCCTTAATTTGTATGTGTATATATATATGTGTTATTATATATATCATACATATTATATATATATATATAAGCAAATAATCTATATACATATGTTATATACAATATAATCAATATATATTTATATACGTGTGTGTGTGTGTGTGCATGTTTATGAGTTTAACCAAAGGTGCATTCTTTCTTCAAGACTTGAAGAACAATGATTTTTTATGTAAGTAGATTTTAATATGCATCTAAGTTTAAGGTTATGTATGTAATTATCAATTAATAAGGGTGGAAAAGAATTTTGATTCCACCCCCTCTAAGCTATAATCACATTCTACCTTTTGAAAACACTTCTAGTAATGGCTAAAGAAAATAAAATTAGAATTACATTCCATTCAAGTCTATAGCCGCATACAAAACGTATTGTAAATCCTACATAGGTAATGATAAGGGAGGGTGAATTAGATAATATTATAGAAGCACTTTAAAGTAATATTAGAGTAAAGAGCATCTATATGCTTTTGCCATAAGATTAAACACTTAGATTTACAAGTTAAAGCACGATAACAAGAAGTAGTAAATTAAAGTAAAAGAGAGATAGGGAGAAAAATAAAGCCCAAATATATAGAGATTTAGCCTTCTATTTACATCATCTCTATTAGCACTACCAATTCAACCACTAGGAATTCACTATCTCTTTTCAAAAGCAAATATAAGTAAAGTTTACAACCGTGACAACTCCAGCAACACTGAGTGGAAGTTATTGTTCCTTTGCCCTTTATAATTTTCTCATGTTCTACTGTGATGTGCCTACAATCTAATTGCTCTAATGGTGTGAATTCCACTTGCCACATGAACACTAATTATACAAATCAAATGTTTTCTAATCACCAAAAAGATTATGTGTTTCAAGGGAATTATATTATAAATCAAAGATAGGAGAAACCAAGTATCCAATTCCAATCAAAGGCACAATCCTTAGCTAGTAAGATGAACCTTAAATTGCGTGAAATTAGATGAAAAGAACAACTGATTCTCTACCAAATATTACACACTAGTTGAAATTAGGTTTGATCTTGATGTTGTTGATATTACGCACAACAAAAATCAAAATCCACTCACCACAATTTAAAGGAGAATTGATAAGAGTATGAGGCATGAAAGGCTAATTTCCACCTCAACACTTCGGATCAATAAGTAGAAATTCAAGAACCCTAATTTCAAGTTGTGATGATCACGAAAATTCCCTTCTCAAAAACTAATGCTCTAATACCAAAAAGATGATGTGCCTACAATTTGATTGCAAGAACACCAAACCAATTTCACAAAATGCGTGACACCAACAAGTTCTTAAACCCTAAATTCCAAATGATATTCACGCAATTTACAATGAAAATCAATTGTACTTCCAAAACAAATCAAATGAACAACACAATAGAGACCAATTTCCAACTAAAACGACGTAAACCATAGATTGGATATGGAACCCTAATTGGCGTGAAATATAAACACAATAAGAACAAATCCAATCACTCACTAGATATGACACACTTGTAACAATTGGAATCAACTTAAGAAAATTGATATTACTCACAAAATTCTTAAGCCAATCTCACCACAATTCCACACACGAAATTGATAAGAGATGCGATTTGCATGCAATGACTCTCCTTACGGCAAAGTGATTAGTTTTATCAACATGTCAAAAGCCTCCTACAAACCCTAGTTAGCAAGTATTTATACTTGCTCCAATTAGGGTTAAAATATAAAAAAAAAAATTACACATATGTCACTAAGTGGCCAGTTTTAACAACAAAATACAAACAAATCATAAGTCCCGAAAATGAATAAAAGTAGTCGGTTCAATAATAAAAATACAAGTATAAAAGATGGTCTTCAAATGGCTGGTTCTTCAAGTCAATTGAGTAATTTGTTGGACCGATTCTTCTTTGGTTTATGTCGGTTCATGAATAACCCACAAGATAAGTTTTAGTGAGTTTATCAATCGCCCTATAAAACCTAACAAGTATGCCTGTTGGAATGCACAACAAATAAATAATAGAAAAGAAGTTAGTATACAAGTATTTTCGGGGTTGGTTTGTTCAAAGAGGACTCTCATCACCAAATTTTGTAACCCTTTGGCTCTTGTCCTAATGATAGGCCTTGTAGGATTTTGATTCCTATCATACTGACTTTCACTCGTCGCAATCCTTTAAGCCTTCACACAAAGTGTCTTTTACTTTTCAAACTAGATTTCTAAGTTTAAATCATAAGTTTCAAGAAATGCTCATCACACACTCCCATAAGAGATACTTCTTTAGAAAATACAACACATAAATAGTTAGAAATTCCCTAAGCTCTACTAGTAAGATATCTCATAAGCTTTCAATCTCTCAAGTATACTTCTTGCTAACAATACTCAGCTTTATGTAATGCAATGTAAACTCCATAGAACTCTCTATCTTCACTTTTGGTCCTTGCTTCTACTTAAACAAAAATCGAGCTTGTCCAATAATTGAATGATCTAATAAATCCGAGCGAACTTAAATCGATTTTTTTTAATCTTGTTGCATTTATCATGATCGCAAACTGGATAAATCCCAAAAACAACTCTAATCTAAGGGATGAAGATCACATTTTGAAGATAAGGCGCATGCTCATCTTTTTCCTCCCTTCGACCGACGAACAGAAAACAGGCGAGAAGAAAGCGGAACAAATCTAAGCGAACATAAATCGATTTTTTTTAATCTTGTTGGATTTATCATGATCACAAACTGGATAAATCCCAAAAACGGCTCTAATCTAAGGGATGAATATCACATTTTGAAGATAAGGGCAAATCTTCCACCGCGGTTGAGATCTGGACTTATCTACCTTTGGGCTTCGATGCCTATAAATAGAGGTCAGAGGGGGAAGCTAGAGAAGGAGAAAAGGAGAGTGATAGAAGGAATTGAAAGGAAAGGAAAAAGAAAAAACACGATGAGCCCTCATCAGAGCTTTCTCTCTCAAAACCCTCACCGTCGCTCCTAGACCACCGTGTAGGGTGGTTTTCAATGGAAAACACCACCATCATCGGATCCCTCATCCTCAGAAGCTTTGGAAACATACCTTATTCGACGAAAACGATCCAGCCGCCGTGACCGATCGACCTGCACACCAACCCAGATCCAAGTAAGTCGGATTTTTCAAATTTTTTTGTATTTTTTATTTATTTAGTTATTTTATTTATTTTTTCAAATTTATTTATTTATCTATTTGTTAGTTATAATTCAAAAATAGAAAAATATTAGAATTTATATTAGTTTTTTTTTAGGATTTAATTTAGGGCGAATAATAGAAAAAAATAAAAAATAAAATAATAATAATAATAATAATAATAAATTATAAAAATATAAAATAATAAAAATGATAAAGATAT
The DNA here is from genome assembly GCA_037954665.1 of Laguncularia racemosa. NCBI lineage: Eukaryota > Viridiplantae > Streptophyta > Magnoliopsida > Myrtales > Combretaceae > Laguncularia > Laguncularia racemosa. Next base: position 3,096,107 of record JBBMOL010000039.1, on the reverse strand, counting down.
ATTAGAAAAAATGATAAATTTTAGATTTTTAGTTTAGGGTAGATAAATAATATAAGAGAAAACTTTTCAATAGAAATTAGTAAAAGTTAATTAAAAATTAATAAAAATTATAGAAATTAATAAAAATTATAAGAATTAATAATAATTTATAATAATAGAGGTGAGTTGAAAAATAGGGACATAAATTTTTTTTTTATCACTTAGAAAAATCATTTTCTTTAATAAATCCAAAATTGGTTTTTTCCTAAAAAATTATTATTTCAAAAAATCAAATGATCAAGCTTAGGCTTAGATTTTTCCAGGAAAATACTAAAATGATAAGAACGTAAACCAAAAGTAACTTCATAATTAAAATTCACAAACACATTAAAGTTTTTCAGGAAAAGCGAACTACGACCCGTTTGATCCTGAATAGCAGGTACGTAGGCATCCATTTGGAGCAACTCTAAAAAGAATAAAAATTCATTTTCTTAAAATAACTTACTCAAAAACACAATAAAAGAAAAATAAAATAAAAGACATTAGAATGAGGTTTTGATTTTAAGAGAATAGGGTGGTAACTTTAAGGTTTTAATAGGTTAGCCTCCAAACCCAAAAACTCTGGTTTTCCCTTTTCTCTTTTCACAAAAAATGAAAAAGGAAATCAAGTCGACTAGTTGTCCAAATTAGGATTAATTTGCTTAGTTAGTCCTAATTTAACATTTCCCAACTACAGTTGGGTGGTGACTCCAAAATAAAATGAAATTCCTAACTCAAGTCGAGGGTTTACATTAGATGAGTATAGAGTCTAATATAGATCGGATTAGGAATGGAAAATAAAAAATTAGACTCAACGGTATGTATGTATATATGTATGAACCTAATAAAGAAGTTTTATGTTCATATATTTATATATTTGTAATTACAATGAAAGAGATGAGATTTGATCTTACTTCTTCATCTTACTATAGATCAACATTCATATTATCAAGAGTGGATATAGAATCATGTGACTAAGGGTTGGGCGGAACTATTTATTAAAAAATTCACTCGATAAGCAAATAATAACTTAAGAGAATTTATTTAGTTAATTATAATTCTATAATGAATAAAATTTAATATTATTAATTATTATGAATAAAAAGTTTAAAAAAGGATAAAAGAAAATATTATTTAAACAAAAAAAACAGCTTCAAAAAGGGGAAATTTTCTTTTTATGGGATTCAAACTAATCACCACAAGCTTTTAACTAATATTTTATTTATAATTAATCTTTAAAATATACATATAATACATATTTTATTCTCTTTTCTAATTAATTTTTTTAAGTTATGGAAAGCCGTAACCCCCTTCAACCCCCTTGAATTCGCCCATGTACGTCACTAACTTATAATCACCTTGATTTTCATATTCATATAAATAAACCATGTTTCACATGGTCCACAGAGTTATAATTTTTCTCAAATAAATACTATAGATTCATTTAGGTGGACTTTAGAATTCAACATTAGGACTTGAAAAACCCCAAAATATTTCTAGAACCATGATTCTTAGAAACTGTTTCGTTGTCATACTCATGCAAAAAGTTCAGGTGTCAACTAAAGCTGGTTGAAGTGGTGCGAATGAAAATTCTTGTATTCTCTTCATTGTACTAGAAGGCTATTCGATACTCTCCATGAAAGTCAAATAACTCGTCTCTCTCCTTCAATTCCATGAAAATCATCGTCCTATATAGTATTAAATATTTCCATCTTTGATTTTTAGTATTAAATATAAAATTAAAAATTATATTTAAGAATCTTTAGAATCCTTCAAATAAGAATTCTAAAAAATCATTCAAAATTAATTAATTTTTTAGAATAAAAGTTAGATTTTAAATTATAAAAATTGATGTATTGATTAAAAGCAATTAGCTTTGAATCCACAAAAATATATATAAAAAAAGATTTACTAAAGAACTCTTTTCAAAATTCTAAAAATGAACTGAGGAAACTTTTAAAAAGAAAAAATCCTTAAAATGTTAATTCGAAGGCCTTGGATGGGGATGTTAATAAGGATGATATATTGACTTTAAATTCAATTTCAAAACCATACCCATTGATAAAAGCATATTTTATCATGTTGTATCTTGCAATTGGTATATATATTATTGTCAATTATTAGAAATTTCCAATAAAAAGATACTTAAATTGCATTTATGTTAATATCTTAGGAATTAATGGACTTGAAGATGTACATGATGCAAAACATGAAGAAATCACAAGCAAGGGATGAGACACAGTTGTGCCTAAAAGAAGAAGGAAAGAAGAAAATGCCGAGAAGCTTATGGAGTTATGTCGTGGTTTATGTGGTGGCAGTAACAACCACATTACACACGGTCGTGCCTAAAAGAAGAAGGAAAGAAGAAAATGCCGAGAAGCTTATAGAGTTATCCCACGTCCGTGGTTTATGTGGTGGCAGTAACAACCACATTACACACGGCCGTGCCTCATGTGGTGGACTGCCGACTTTTCATATTCTTGTGCAATTTGTACGTTTCTGGGGAGCATAAAAGGAGGGGTGAGAAAGAAAAGAAAAAAGACACGACCAGGGGGAGGAGAGGAGACTTGGAACAATTTGGCAGATTTGAGAACTTTGTTTTGAGAAATTTTAGCTTTTTACAAGGGAATTGAAGATTGAATTCAATTGTACTTCCATCAATTGAGATCAAGTCAGAAATCTCTGAAGAGTTGTTTTAGGATCTTATTTCCAGATTTGCTACATATTGGTGACTTCTTATCCTAATCATATTTTGCATTTCTATGAATTGGTTTTTATGTCTTTAATGGATTCTTTAACATTTTTCGTTGAATTTTGTCTTGTTGTTATCTATTGTATGGCTGGCTAATTTCATTTGTGGGAATAGTGGATGAAGCCCTAGTTTGCTAAAATGATCAGTGTAGTTTGGTTATGAGATTGACATATATGTGGAGTATTCATGTTGAGAATTCCTATAATTTCAATTTAATTGTGATAAGATTAGATTGTTAGAAATCCAATCAATACGAAAGTGGAGATAGGATTTGTTAGGAATTCTTAATTAGACTAATGAGTCAATGCGAAAGCGGCGTTAATTGGTTTAATTAGGGTTCATATAGAGATTAAAGCTATGTTCTAATTAATTATTCACTGAGAGATTAGGGATAATTGTATTAGGGCATAAGGCGATCATAGCATTGAAAAATGTATGAGAGTATATTAGAATCCTCTGTTAATTAGAGATACGAAAGTGGACTAATTGATTTGAGGTTTAAAATGTTGAACTCACATGAATAACCACATATAAGTTGATTTCAATAACTTAACGATAGTTTGATTAGCATGACTAGGGTGAATTCTAAATTCCTACTGTTCACTTGGAAGTATTTATAAGAATCTTATAATTCTCATTACCATAGAACTTAATTTAATCTCTTTAGTTAAGTATATAAAAGATTCATGTCTGAATTACCTAAATATCAGTATAAGTTATTATAGGTTTGGTAATCTTTTTAGTCCTCGAGGGAACGATACTCTACTCATCATATATTACTTGATTGCGACCTAGTATACTTGCTAGCGGTTTCACATATACATTTCACGAGTGATCACCCATCAAGTAATTAATGTTAGATTATTCGTTTTTCTGGACTAACTACAGTGCCAAACCTTATCATATTTAATCATTTCTGGGAGCAGGGAAAACAAATGATCTGAAGGAAAGGAGGGACCGCACGGAAACTTATCTGGTGAGTGTAAATATACTACTTGCTGCATCTTTAATCTTTTATATTTAAAATTCAACGTTTAAATTTCAAAGTAAAAAAAAAATACTTTCAGACTTATATTACTATTTTCCTATAGGATAAAATAGTTTAAAAAATTAAAATAATTATGGAAAATACATGAGATTATAAATAACATAGTCATCATATAGGATTATAAAAATATCTTTTACAAAAGCATTAAAAATTTAAACTCCAATTTTAAACATAGAAAAGTAAATACACATGAAATAATATAAAATGGTAGATTTATATTTTATCAAATTGTTAACCTATTGAACGGTAAGGGTATTTAAACCCTAAAAAATGCACTCAAATACACACAGTGTAGCTTAACGGAATTCTACATGATCAACACATTTTCACTAGGTAAAGGCTTTGATCATTAATATGTGATTTACTAATTTCGATTTCTTAGGCTTGAGTAATTGTGAGTGATGTGTTATTAAATGTCAAAACAAAGGGTGAGACGAAATAAGTACAAGCATGGAGATTAAGCAATCTTGAGATTCTAATTGCAAATCGAAGCAAATAAGTGTTTATACTTCGCATAAAAGTGTAGAATTAGCAATTATATCGAATTGATTTGGTCTAAATACATAGAAACTAGGATTGAGACATTGATTAGAGGAGAAAAACTTTCAAAATAGAGGGATACACAAACATGTACCTTCTCGTGTTGAGTTAGAGAGGGAGTTGTGTGCTAATGGGGTATACAGCCAGGTATACAGGCATGTACTTGTCAATGTTAAAGTACACGGCTAAGTACATGACCTTATACTTAGGCATTTTGGAAAGGCTTCACACACAATAAGGTACATGGCCATTCATATAGTCATGTTCCTTCCCATGTTTTATGCAAGGCTACATACATGGTCGTATTGTTCTAGAACACTTTTATTTTGTTTTTCTATAGTTTTAAGCCAAGTTCACCTATAATTACACAATGGGGAAGGGGAATATGCAACTAGAATACGATTAACAACATAGTGAACTTAGATTATTTCATAGGGTTGTACTAAACTTAGTATTTGATACTTAACAAGTTATTATACCTTTAATAAATACATAAGGGACCTCTCTTCCAGATACGTATTTACGATATTTGTTACTTATGATTGTTAATTTGGTAATCTAAATGAAATTAATTGAATATTAGGTTTAAATATATATGTTGTTCATCGTTAGCTCGGCTTAAGGGCTCACAGTGGTAGATCCATAAAGGGTACCTCGATGATCGATATACGATATTATCCCTAGTGGTGGGATCTTGAGTATCCCTTTGATGGTTGACGGCTAAATCAAGAATGGAAATGGATTGTTTGTGATATTAATTTTGCATCCTTGTGCGTCCATGATGTGATTTGGTTGAAATGTGCATGTGCTTGTGGTACTCATGTATTGAGTTTAAGCTCAACCTTTTTCCTTCTCAGTTGTAGGTGGTTACAATGAGTAAGCTAAGCATGATGAGTATGGAAATGTATATTATTATTACTAGGACAAGAATGAGGGAGATTATCATTATTGTTATGGAAATGAGCAGTGAGAGAGTAACAAGTGTCTCATAAGCACTTATTAATAGTTGAAAAAGAAACTTTTACACCTTTTGATACACTCCTTTTTTGTAAAGTACTTAAGTAGTCTTGAAAAAAAAAATTTATTTTTTATGCTTGTTGGCTAGTTTCTTAAGTGCAATGACTTGCACAACCCATCTAATTAATGGACTCAAATCGACTTGAAATGTATTAAAATTTAATTTCAATGCTTATCTAACTTTTTATATTAACAAGGTTTTTCCAATTTGCTACACTTTCTATACTCTTATTATTTAGATCCATTTATTATATTTTTATTATTGAATTTAAATTATTCTCATCCTGAAAACTCTTATGTTTATAAATTCTTGGAAGTGTCCTTTTCTAAATGAGTAAGAAGATACTTAAGTATAGGATAATTGAAAAATAAAAGTCTAATTTAAATATATATGTATTAAAGTTAAACAATAAAAGAAATGGTAAAGGGAAAAACATAAAACAAAATGCACTTAAAATCATTTTAAAAACCAAACTAAAGCAATTCAATTAGACTCTAAACCATTTAAAACAGTTTGGTTTATATAGGCACACCGTGTTTCAACTATTCCTCAACTCAACTCAATAGTATCATTGATATGATGATATATTGTAGAAGAAGAAAGGGATAGGACATTCTACTTTGGAGTTTAGCATATGTTGTTTTGTTCTTTTTTAATCATTTTGCCATGTCCTCTTTCTTCTTCTTCTTCTTCTTCTTCTTTGTGTGCAAATTTTTTTGTATTGTTTTCATTTGTACCTACTATACATTAGATCTAGCATCGTAAAAACATACATTTAACTAAGTGGCAAACATACTATCTCATTTATCTTTGAATTCCAATCATGCAAAAAAAGTGAAAAATCAATTAGAGTCTCTTGGACCTTCATCATTTCTTCTCAAAACTTATACAACCATATTTTTCAACAAATTTCTTTACTTTAAATTATAAGAAGATACGTCTTAATCAAGATATGCTTGAAGGTCCTTCAATGTGAGTTTTAATTTCAGCTAATTCGGATTAGAACACAAGAACTACAGTTAGAATACTATGCATCAATGGTGTTGAAAAAAGGGAAAAGCAATTAGGGCAATGCTTAAACTTGACTCTTACACATTGAATGTGGAGAGGAAAAGGTTTGCAAGAATATGTGTCAAGTCAATTTCAATCAACCTTTGATGCATAAATTAAATATCGAAGGTTAATAGATATGATGCACAGTATAAGATGAAAATTTGTTGTGTCAATTTATTAAAATGTGCCACGTGTAGAATTCAATGTGGAGAAAATGGAAAATTGGTTGTTAAAGATTGCATGCCATGTGGCTCATTTTAATAGGGCAACACAATATAGTTATAGCATCCTTGGCATAACAAATTACCCTATAGGGTATAACTTAATAGGGTTCTGAGATGGGTTTAGGAATTATTTTAGGGTTTTGGGTTTTAGAAAAAAAATCTAATAGGAAAACTTAACTCACTAAAAAAATGTTATGTAATAATATTTTCAAACTCAAATTTCAAAAGTTAACATTATAACTTTCACATTGTACTAAATAAGATTATTTTAAAATTTTATTTGTTAAAGTTTAGGAAATCCTAATTATGTCTCTATAGTCTAATCTCATTGTTCCTACTTCCTAGTCATATCTATATCTCCTAATCTCATATATCTTATAATTTATTTTATAGAACTTTTCTCCTCTTTATAGGTACTAACATAATTGAGAAAGATAATAAGTTAAATTTCAATTAGTTTTGATGAATATTTAGGAAGAGGGTGGGATGAATTTTAATTATTTTTTAAAATTTGGTGAATGGTGTCATAAATTATAGGAAAATGTGATTGATGAGTTGATTTTTATTTAGTTTAGAATTTGGATAAATGTCTATATAGTGTATTGAACTCCCTCTTGAAGTAATTTTCAAGTATGATTTAATAAAGTTCATTTTATTGAACTTCAAATTTCCAAGTGTGATTTAATAATATCTTGAGATTATTTTATAAGAATTGCGATTGTAGATGGTTATATTTAATATAGTTTTTCTCTTATAAACAATTTATGCCATTATATAACATTTTATTGCTTTACTCTTAGTATATGTTTCTATGAATGGAAAAAATAAATTATAAGAGTCTTGATAGCATTTTATCTCTTTATTTCACATGAAGGTATTTTGCATAAATTGTAGTGACAAGTCAACATGTCGAGCCACAAATTTAAAGTCCCCTTGACGAGGCAGGTTTGGGATATTAAATAAAAACCTATAAGGTTGTAGAATGGATTATGGATAGCCCTATAGGCTAGTGAGTCGGGTTTAAGTTTTATAAAACCCATCCTAAACTCAACCCAATGGCATCCTTATATACTTTAGGTCTTAATTTCGAAAATCAGCTACGAGGAGATGCTTGGCTTAATTGATGATTCAATTTGTATATATAATTCAATCTAAGGGTGTAACCGAATCACACCTACTTATAAACTACTTGAATTTGATTTTACATTAATTGAACTCGAGTTACTTGAGAAGTTTATTGAGTTAAGCATGAGCTTCATCATGTCTAACTTAACTAGCTTGCAAGCATAATCAAGCTTAAATTGAATTTTAATATTAGTTAAGTTTAAATGTTAGTATTATTGTTGTTTAAAATAAAATAATTTTATGCATATCAAGGCTAGACAAACTTAATTGAGTTGAACTTGAGCACATCGTGTGTCAATTCGAGTTGAACTCAAGCTTAAAATTACAAGCTTAATTAAACTCAAACTTGAACTTAGTATTATATCATCCTAACTTTACTAGTTTATGATCTTAGTTGAACTTCAATCTCTTTTTTTTCTTGCCAAGCAAACAATGGAATTTCAAATATCTAACTATATATTATATTATATTATATATATAGGAACTTCTTGAATGATCCTCTATGATATTCTAAGAACTGAACCCATCTCTTATTATCACAAAATTTTTCGTCTCTTAAAATGCTAGGGTTGGTTTCTAATCGAACTCCAACACATTGGCGTTTAACACCATATTAACAACCAGCTCTAGGGACCCAATAAGTATATAAAACCCCTAAAGACCTTGTAATCATATGCGCATGCACATAAAAAATCTAGTCACTTATACCCCACGGTGACCCTTGACAAAACACTATGTACACATAAATCAAAACCCCAGCGTGTCACCAATCACAACCTCTACAACCTCATCCCAATCAAAAATGTAATCTTCCCATCATCCAATTCCTCACACCAATATCCAGAACCAAATAATACCCTTCACATATCACCAAATCACCACTTGAACCATCCCTGTTTAAGAATTCTCATCTCTCTCGTCGAGTAACGTGTCAAGGAATGGCTTCTACTACATGCTTCTTGCACCACCTTGCACTTACCACTCCTGCTAGATCACCTTCACGGCGTCTTGTGCTCAGCTCCAAGCCCACCCAACTAGTTTGCAGGGCTCAAAAGCAGGCATTCAGTGAAGATGATACCACAGTCGTCTCTCGCCGATTGGCTCTCACCGTGTTGATTGGTGCTGCTGCTGTTGGATCCAAGGTTTCACCGGCTGATGCAGCCTATGGTGAAGCTGGTATTTCATCATCCCTCATATTTCATTTAAGAAAGTATTGGCTAGGCTTAAGTTTTGTATATACAGTGAAACCCAAGGAGCATGCCCTGGGACTATAGAACACAAAAAATGTAGAGATCATAGTACGTTCTGGTTATTGCTTTAAAAAAAGTTATAATAGGCAAGACTTTTTTCTGATTTTATGAGCATCAAAAAATCAATAGATGCAAGGGCATTTATGAGGTTCAGCAGCTGGACCTTCAACGCGTTTATCTAATTTTAAACTCTTACTGATACAATAAGTTACGTTATTCAGACATGTTTTGATGTTTCTTATAATTATGACTTTTGAATTAGTAGCATCAAGAAGCTGTAAATGCTAGTGACTTGCAGTGTAAGTGATGATGGGAGGCGAGGGGTGGCTCTCCACTATCAATGCTAGTGGAAAACAGGGAAAATGATTTCCTGTTTTTACAAATTGCAATCAATTTCCTATTTAACATTCACATTTTCCCTGATAGTTAACCACCACCATCGGTCTCAAGCACAACTTTCATTTTCTACCATTTGCTATCCCTCAAAGCTTTCTGTAACATCACCGATCTCACTGGCCACCTCAGCTGTAACTTTCGCCTTCCACCATGGGCTATCACTAAAAGCCGCTAATCACAACAACCTCTTAAAAATTGTATGTAATGTTTAACAATTTCAAGTATTTCCTGAAAAAAAAATTGGGAAATAGAGAGTTAAGTCAATGAATTTACAGTTGGTTGCAACTAAACTGCAAATTTGATAAAACAATCTAGATTAATAACGACACCTATGAATTTCACATTGTTAAAAAATAAATATAAAATTCATATGGTATTTGATAAGCTTAAACTTTCGGAGCAAATGGTGGAGGATCTAAAAATTATTAGTCTTAATGCAAGAGGCACTAAGCTTAAACCTCTATGCACGCAGACTAAATGGTCTAGTTGATAGACTTATATTAAAATCTCATTCCACAAATAAGAGATTGCTACCCAATAAACAAGAAATCACGTTAGATCTAATAAGTTTAACCATTTAGGTTTCATGGTTGCTACGGATATGGACAGGTAAGGACTAAACCGCTTATTGAAACCAGGACTCATCTCTCTGCCTTGTTGCAGCTAATGTCTTTGGTAAGCCAAAGACAAATACTGACTTCTTGGCATATGATGGAGATGGGTTCAAGCTATCCATTCCTTCAAAATGGAATCCAAGCAAAGAGGTGGAGTACCCTGGTCAGGTTCTCAGATATGAGGACAACTTCGACTCCACGAGCAATGTGACTGTCATGGTCACCCCAACAGACAAGAAAACGATTACTGACTATGGATCTCCCGAGGAGTTCCTCTCTAAGGTATCTTTCTCCTCACACCTCATTCCTTGTAAAGGCAGGAGAGTACTCTGTTGACATCATTGTACTTTGAATTATTGTTATTAAGATTGTCTACATATCAGTCTCTGTTGTCCAATCATTGCATAGCAATCTCCGAACCTATCATAAGATACTTGCGTTCTTTTTCCAAACGCCGAAGTGTGGCTTTTTGCTAAGTTTGGAACTATTGTCAATTAAGATGTTAATTCGCCATTGCAGGTTGACTACTTGCTAGGAAAGCAAGCATACTCTGGCAAAACTGATGCTGAGGTAATCTATACTCGCATGAGTTAGAACACATCATTTGTTATTTCTATATCTAATAACAAAGAGTGCACTTCTTTGGCTGCAAATTTTACACACAGATATTGAACCTGTGACATGTCCCCTTTCAGAGTCTACTTCTGTAGTTCCTTCATCGGTAAAGTCCACCATGAGTGACTTAGGTTTGGCAAAACTACCAAATCAACCACTAACTTTCCATTTTGCCTGCAATTACCACTGAAGTTCTGGTGTTTGACCAAATTAATCACTCTGACAGTTTTCCAGTTGAATAGCAAAGTCCACCTGAGGTCTCTGAACTTTTGAAATAGTGCCAAATCAACCATTGAAGCGTTAAAAATAAATTCATCCGAGGTCATTGAACTTCTAGAAAGATGCCAAACCAAACACTGAATTTTATTCATATATGTCAAAAAGTGTACAGAATGATTCATATGGTTACATATCAGAACTTCAATTTCAATTTCCGTTAAAATTGAAGTTTTAGATGGTTGATTGGTTCTTTACCAAACTTCACTGACTCTTGGTGAACTGGTCTAAGCAAAGACATTATTGGAGAAAGGGCACATTGTACTAACTTACATGAAAAATGTGATGATGATCAGGGAGGATTTGACTCCGATGCTGTGGCCACAGCAAACATCTTAGAATCTTCGACACCTGTTATCAACGGGAAAACATACTATTTCTTATCTGTGCTGACCAGAACAGCTGACGGAGACGAAGGAGGTAAGCACCAACTGATCAGTGCTTCTGTAAAAGATGGAAAGCTATACATCTGCAAGGCTCAAGCCGGGGACAAGAGATGGTTTAAGGGAGCCAGGAGATTCGTTGAGAGTGCTGCAAACTCCTTCAGTGTTGCTTAAACCTTTTATGGATCTATGTATATCACCTCTTAAGTGTATGGCTTGGATTTGCCTAACTTATTTTTGCTGAATTACAGAGGGGAAAAAAAGAAACAGAGAGAACAAGTCCGTGGAATTACGAGGATAATTTTATCTTTCTTTGTCATATAAATAACTGGCTCAACTATGTTTCATAGCTTTGGTTTCAGTAATTGTACATAAATTCGGGTTGCATTATTTGATCAGTCTAACAATCAAGAAGATGGTCCAACTTGGACTGGCATGAACATCGCAACTCTTAGTATTCGAAAACCTAAGATTTAGCTACGCTATCCTTGAATTCTTCAGATTTTGTCATGTAAATCATAGCAATCAGGACTTGAATATGGGCGATGTGAAAAGTTATTGTGGACTTCTAGTTAATTAAAAATGTCTCCCATGTACTCCAAACAAATATTAGGCACTCTATTAGATACATCTCCAGGAATTCCCGGATAATCCTGACTGCGTTTGGCAATTAAGGTTGGATCAGTTACCTACGGCCGGATGGATGACCATGTGGTTGCTCCTATCGTGTTAGGTCTCCTCCTTCTGTGCAGCAAATTGTAATGTCCTTTCAACTAAATTGCTCCATTATGAGCAAGGATGATGTAAAGTGAACAAGCGTTATTCTGCACAAACAAAATTCAACAGGAAACATGACACGTGAGCTTAACAAGCAACAGGTGCGCAATATATGACCTGAAAGGGTGCACTTATTTTCCTTAATTTAAATGGGATTTGACTCATCTCCACATAATCAACTCAATAAGCTCATTTTGAGAACCTTATTGTGTTCCTTGACAAATACACCATTGTATTCCTTTTAACAAAAAAACGGTACGTTATGAACTATTCCATTTTAGTTGAACAAACAATAATAGACGATTGAGAATTATTCTCTTGGCACTATATTATCAAGGAATTGCTACCTTTCCATGTTTTCCGTTCTTCGATCGGAAGCAACAGATAGAGTGGAAAAGTACACCATCGAAAAGGAAAGGGACTACATTTTCACATGTCCCCAATGGTTTGACCTTATATGTAAAAGATTACTATGAACATGGATAATGAAGGAAGAAGAGAAAACATAAAGAAGTATGATAATATATTATATTATGGTCCATCCATTGTCACATCCCGTACATGACTCTATTCATGATAACCCACCACGATTGCCTAACCTTTGTTAGGCAACCACAAAGCATCTAATCCACCATTTCAACAACACATGTCATTACCACAAATATAATAAGAGGCCTTGTTGTAGGCTCTAAACTTCTTTGATTCGCTTGTACAAACATGGGTCTAAGACCGCAACTAAGTCTTACAAAAGTTTTACTAAACCAAAGCCATAAGCAAACCTTAACAAGGTCTTACATACACTTGCTTAACTTATACAAGATAAAAATTAGACCTTATCTAGGTCTCATTTACATAACATGCCCAAATACATAAATATGAACAAAAGAACCTTATAAAATACTTTACATTTATCCTAAAAAAAAAAAAAATCAAGGAGTTCTAAACTCTCTCTCCTTCCTTACTTCATTTCTTTTTCCTCCCATGTGTTGATATACTTACTTTAGTGATTATCCTATGTGGGAGGTTCCTATAATCGCAACCCACATAATAAAGTGTAGAGAAAAGTGAGAAACCACAACTTAGTAAGATAGGAGTACAATACTCTCAATATTACACATACAAACAATTCAAGAAAGTTTTCAATACATAGCATGCTATATATGAACAATCATATGCAATGCAATATGACATGTAGTCTTTTGGTAACTAGCATGAAATATAGGGTTTATAGCCCTTTTAACCTTGGGTTGAGGATTTTCATAACCATCAACACTCGAGTACTTCATCTTACTTCATTCTCATATTCTCACTTAGTTAATTATATTAATTCTTTTAAAATCTTAAGTACTAGGTGTCTTAATTGCACATTAAATACTCAAACCCTCAAGAATGAGTAAAACCCTTAAATTCGATTCCATAGAAAACATATCAACCCTCAAGCCACTTAATTCACCAATAATGAAACAGTAATCCTTAAATGATTACTTTTTACATGTTCTATAACAATGATGACCTTCAACACAATGTAATATATCATGCAATGTATATTATGTTTTAGTCCAGTCCTTTAATTAGTTAATTCAGAGTGCTTAAACAACATATAGTCACACCATCAATCACAAAGGCACTCAATAATTCATTCATCCAAGTTAACACTATAAGAACAAAGGAAAGTAGTCAACCAATCACTAAGCCTTCATGACACACATACAACCAATGCATTATTAATGTTATATCACCACTCCCCAATAGCAACCACACTTCACACACTTAATTCATTTATCTCTTTTTCCATCCCAAATCAACCAATGCTCCACTTCCTTAACCATAACCAATTCCATCATTCATAACATAAATACATAAGCATATCCACACTTATCTTGCATATATATTTATATATTAATCAAACCTAATTAGGTACAAGGAAATGAAGATGAAAATGGTTTTGTTTAGCTTGCACTTCCTAAGTCTTTACTCGTTTACATATATATATGTAAACAAGTAGATGTATATATATTGTGTAAATAAATAAAACTTACTCCATCCAATTGTATATTAAATTATGTATGTAAAAGTTAAGATATATATTACTTAAATAAAGGAACAAATTTTGCAAAAATATAATTTATTTCAATAGGGAGAGAAGCAAACACATGCACTAAACACACCAACACAACACATAACAACATACCCACAAAGCACACACATGCCCATTGCCTATACACATGCACACTCCTGTACACACTTTACACATGCACATATAGCACAAAATACACATATGCACACACACCAATACGTAAGAGCACATGCATACACACACACACACAACATACACAAAACACACACGCACCTACACAGCACACATAGATAGCACAATTTATACACACACATGATAGATCACAAGCACACACATTATACCAAACACATACACTCACAACACAATTTACACACACACACACAGAGCAAAACGCACGCACACTATACCCCCAAACATGCACACACAACAATAGAACACATGTGTACACATGGCACCAAACACACACACATGGAGCACAATTTACACACACACTTATGATAGAACACATGAACATGCATAAACACACAACAGAACACACGCACTCACACAACACCTTACAACACACACACAACACATTATAAGCCCACACACCACGCACCATACACACACCCACAACCTCACTAGCACAATACACACACTAGATCGCCACATTACACCATCCATCACCTTCTTTCCTCCATTTCAACCCAACCACAATAGCAATTCTAAGCCCAACAATAGATACAACAAACATACATACACACAACTAATTTACAAGTAAGAAAATACAAATATAGTAGTATATCCTCAAGTTCCTACTCACTTTTGCCTCATATTCTCTCATAGTTCAAATTAATCCTTGGGTTGTTGTGAAAAATCAATTTCTTCACATAAAATTCAAAGGTAAAGATGTCATTAAAGGTTATACTACACTAAGCTTACCAAACCTTACTTAATTTCAAGTTTTCCAACTCTTTTATAAGCTTAAAAACTCTTATCTTATACTACTTATTTTTTTACCTAAATTTGAGTTCAAAATTTACCTTACAGGTCTGATCTAGTTTCGTAGAGCTTGTCTCAAATATTGTGAAGGTGCCTTTAGATTTTATTTGGAACTTGTATGTGAAAGATATTGATTTTGGGAGTGTTGGAGGAGGAAACTTATATATGAAAGAAAAAAAAAAAGAGTAAAGAAGGAGAGAGAAAAGTTGTTAGGTTAAGGGTGAGGAAAATTTGAATTTCTAAGTCCATCTAATAAGCATACTTACGGTCTTAGTTAAAAATCCTAATTAAAATGTTTTTATATGAAAATTTGTGGTTAAACTAAATAAAATGTCTTGAGTATAAATATTTATTCGAAATTTTTATTTGACTACCCTAAATCTATGGTTTAAATTTCTTTTATCATTTTTTTATAATTTACTTAATTATCTCTTAAGACATTTATTTCCCTTAATGCAAATTTATTCAAGTTTAGAATTATGGTTTTAATTTAATTATTTTACTAATTTGAGATTAGTTTTTATGTTAATTTTACAAGTTTCACATCCATAAGAGATTTCAAGACCTCTTTTGCTTCCTCTTGGCTCTCATTTTCTTTTGGTTCACATGTCGTCATCTTCTTGTTCATCTTGTGATATTTCATAAACTTAAGCATCTCCAGATTTTGAAACAAAGGCAATTCTGGTGTCTTTACTTTTGAATTTGGGAAATTTCATGTCTAAAGTTTTGTTCTTTTATAATTTAGTATCTTAAGTCACCTATCAAAAGCACAAGTGCTAGAATTGCCTTTATCTTATAGATTTCTTATGTTTTGGCATTTTATATGGAGGGAAATCAGGATTAACACAACTTAAGGGAGCTTAATAGTTGCATAGCTCACAATAATAGATCTAGTAATTAGCATGTCTCTCCTTTTCACAAGCATCACAATAGTACACATATGTATCATCTTTTGGTGGAGCATTAAGAATCGAGGGTTGATTATGATGGCTTTGGTGCTTGTGATTAGCAAACCTATGCAAATGTTAAGCATAACACGGTTGCAAATAAAATTCACAATCCAAGCAATAATAATAAGCACCATCACCTTCTTGGTCACAACCCCCTAAGCATAGGATGTAAACATACAATCATCCTGAAATAGTTGAAACATCTAAATTTTCAACAAAGGATTATGACATATGTGCTTGAAGTCTTTAAACGTGACAGCACATTCATGGTGAATATAGAAATCATAACATTGACAACATTTGTGAACGGCTCCTTGTACGTCTCTACAAATGATGCATTTGAATCTATCGTGGTCAAAAGGAAGTAAAAAAGACATCATCTTCTATTTTTATTTTGTAAGAAAGTAGGGATATTCCTAAAGCATGATGGTGAAGTGAAAATTCTAATTTTTGTGGCAAATCCCCACAAGACTTGTGCATGAAATAGTTGCATTATAAACAACTATATTAGGATTGATTTGATAGCATTTTTATGCATATACTAGAATTCATAGCTAAGTCATTATTATAACATGCTTGTTTCTATCAAATGTTTTATAATCTCATAGTTCGACTATTACATATATCTTGTAATCCCTATATCTTATGCTGACCCTTTCATTTTGGCTTTCCATTTTGTAAGTATTCTAAACCTTACCCTTATTGGAACGAAGGAGGCTTATTGCTTTTTGGTTGTTGCAAGGGATTAACTTTTCGATTGTCATCTGTTAGCCTATGTAAAGTAAGTAAGTACTAGCCTATAAGAGCTTATCAACTTTTCTTCCAGCATCTCCTGTAGTAGAGAAAGGGACCATTTTCTTTGCTTTGAATCAATCCTATCATCAGTAGGGGCCTAATGCCAGTCTTCGAGGCAAGTGAATCAAATCAATCATATCAACCTTTCCAGTATTAATCCTCATGCTAATTATTGTAGTGCTTGACTCAGTCTTTCCGTTAGTCTAAAATCCATCTTGTACTAAATTTCGTACTTTGAAAAAAGGAAAATCCTCCATCTTATTTTATTACACTTCTTTTTTTAAGTTTTATAGAGGGCCATTTTAGTAATTAGGCTTTTAGCCTAATTTAACACCATGGATTGATTTATTGGGTTAGTAATAAGTTTATTAGGCTAGTGATAGGGTTTAAGAGCCCAATAAACTTGGCCTAATTAAGGATGTTTTAGGAAGATCAAACTTGGTTGGCTCCAAATAGAGATCCCTAGACCAAGTTCTCCACTTTTTACCCTACTCAGTTATCTTATGCACAAAAAATATACCCAAAAAAAGGCCTTCTCGAGCATATTTAAGCTTCATTTAGCTTTAATAAACCTTAAAAAGGGTATAATAAAAACGGGCTCCTTTGATTTCTTATAAGCCTTTGAGCTTATCTAAACCCATGAAGGATAAGAAGAAAAGAAGGTTTTAATGTGAACCACTAGATCTTTAAGAATGATTTAATCGTTATCTACAATGCTTGATTTAAGCCACTCATCTAGAAGCCATATGAACTTCAAGGTGAGCCCCCAAACTCTATAAATAAGAGGCTCCTACTCTCATCTCATTCATTTTAAGCATTGGTAAGCTTGAGACAAATGCCAAAACTCTATTAAAGTAGCTCGACAAAAGATCAAACTAGCAAATCTCTCAAGAACAATTGAAGAACTATCAAGAACATTGAATTTGATCCATTATCACACATGAGTATCTAAGATATCGAGTTTTTTTATTCTTCCTCTCATGCCTCTTCCTATAACATCATCCACATGTCATCTACTCAAGGTTTCTCCTAAACCGATTAGTATGTTTACTGCATATGATTAGTCTACCGCAACAACCCTATAACACAAGCTCTTTCTTAGATTTAGATAATGATCATATATTCAATTGTTGACTTAAACCCTTGATCAAGTATCGCATTACCTAACATCAAGTTTACTTTGTAGAACATGATATACTATAGTATAATCTGGTCCAAGCTATCAAGAGCTATATCACCTTTACAATTGCAACAACTTTGATAAGTATCAATCATAAGCCTTAGAACATCATTAATGTTCAAACTAGTGTTGCCCTCACTACTCGCATTCCGTTAGTCATCCTCCTCATCTTTTCAATCCACGTCTTATGTGTTAGTTTTATGGGTGTGCTTTGCAATCAATTACCATGAAGCATGAGAAGGATCCCATTAGAATCAATTAAATCAAGCAACTTATTGAGGTGAGATTAATTCAAGAGGTGAGAATCTACAGCTACACTATGCCTTAGAGATATTTGCTTAGAAACTATTTGTTTGGAAGATGTTCTCAATACAAGCCCGGATATCATCATACTTAGCCCAAATAAATCAAAGAATTTGGGATGCTTCAAGTGAGGACCTCCTTTTAGAAGATTAACTCTTTATTACAACCAACACAAGACCTATGTCCAAAATCACATCTTAAAAGTCATGTCCTACCTTTTTCTACATTGCTTAGACTTCTTGTGATCTTATATTGCAGTTCTCTATCTCTCTTCATCATTTCTCTACACAAACCCATAGCTTCACTCAAGTTATCTCCTTCCGTCCCTCAGTTACTTTCTTTATGCTTAAGGATACTAGTTATATGTGCCCTGTTTTGGTTATTGCAGATTGCTAGCTTTTAAATACACACCATAAATATATTGCAGAAACTGTTAGTTGACCACCAATGTGAGGGCATTCTTTCCTTAAACTTGTTGGCTAATATTTTGTGACAATTTCTATAATTTTGATACTACTGATACCCAATTATCATACTTATATATTCATTATTAATCTAAATTCTTCTCATCCTAGAAACCTTAATCTTTATACTTCTTAGAATAGTCTTTTAATAAATGATTAAAAAGGTAGATACATTTTTTTTCATGGAGAAGGATGACTGAAAAATAAAAATCTAATTTAAATATAGATATAGCAAAATAAAACAATAAAAAATGGTAAAAAATAAAAATAAAAATGCACTAAATTGTGTTTTACCTATTCCTTAAGTCACCAATATAAT
Source organism: Laguncularia racemosa (assembly GCA_037954665.1). Taxonomy (NCBI): domain Eukaryota; kingdom Viridiplantae; phylum Streptophyta; class Magnoliopsida; order Myrtales; family Combretaceae; genus Laguncularia; species Laguncularia racemosa. Next base: position 3,076,949 of record JBBMOL010000039.1, on the reverse strand, counting down.
TCACATGGTGATGTATTAGTGAGGAAAAAATGGATACAAGCTAGGATGTAGTCATATAAAATTGACTGCACTGTATAGTCGCTTTATATTGTTAATAGCCCTTATTTTACTATGAATAAGGGTGTTATATTGTACCAAAAAAAACCTATCGACAGCTTGATGAAGTTTACCAATAGTTATATCAAGTTATCAATAGTTAAATCAAGGCAGTTAATAGTTGTTTCACACCATAATGGAGCCTTATTTTTACCTTATTTGGGGAAAAAAACTATAGTAGGAGGAAGAGACTGAATCCTAGAATTTCCCCTAGAGGTTATTGTATGTTGTTTTAAGGGACAATTATAAATACTTTCTAAATTAGTTAGATGGCAGATGCAAATAGATCCCTTAAATTTTGGATTATGACTTCAGCTTTCTACATAACTTTTTAAAAAATTCATATAGGCAAGCTATTACTAAGTCGTCTTATTTTGGAGGTTTTAATAAGGGTTTGCATTTTATTTGTGTTTTTTTAATATAATGGGAAGATGAAATCACACTTTGAAAATTTATGAAGTATATTCGCACCTATCCAATAGTTTAGAGAATGTACTTGCAATTACCCCACTCTTCTATTTTTTTTATTCACTTTGTTGTCTCATTTTCTCTTTGGTATTTTTTTTTTCAAATTTTGTTTCCTCATTTTTGTTTGTAACTACTATAAAAACTTTTTTTAAGAAAAAAAAAACACATCACCTTAAAAAGATACATTCAGTTCAAATATGCAATTTATAACCTACTTTACCATGCATGGTTGGACATATGGTAGGTTTTTACTCCAATTTTTTAGAGTCTGCTCTTACAATGTAGGTATGGGGTTTGATATCTCCATAACTTGTACCCATCTTGAAATCTATACTCATATAATGTACAATATTGAGCATAATAAAATATAACATTTTTAACTTAACATACACTAAAGGCCAAAGCCCATTTGTATATTGCAAAAAGTAAAACCTTGAGGCATTTTAAGAAGTGACAAGTGCCACTGTTGAAGATGTTATGGACATTGATTGAAGCAAAGAGACAAGTTTCATTATTACAAAGCATTGTGCATGTTGATTGAAGAAGAATAATTATAAGCTTTCATGAGAAATGCTGCAATGGATTTGGTGCTATTATATATTTCTAACAAGTAAACCTATACTAACCTTATGATTGAATCAAAATAGCATCTATGACAAATTGTTTGGAGTTATGTTATCAGGTTAATGATATAAGCCTTCATAAAAAATATTGATTGAAAAATATGTAATTAAATTGTTAAAAATTACCTAATTGATTAATATAATAGTAACAAATACAATGAAAAAATTAATAGGTTATTAGACAACTTATCTAAAAAATTTTATGTTTCAAAAGTATAATAGAAAAATTTATAGGTTCTATAGGTACTCTATGTCTTAGTGATTCTATAGAGTGGTTCTAGAGTGGTTTAAATGTTACAAGATAGGTTATGCTTTCAAAATTTTAGAAACTAATATCTATAGGTAAGCAATAGGTAAAGCATCATACCTATCCACTGTGTACTCACTCACCCTTAATTTTAACCCGGTAAGTTATGTTAATCGCTCTTCTCACTATGAGTTAATCATGGACTAAGTTGAGTCTTCAATTTGATAAAATCCAACTTGAAAAATGAATAAACGTGAACTATCGAGTGTTGGAGATGTCTCTAACACTTAAGTTAGGTTATGTTTCTAACAAGTAGGCCTATACCTTATGATGGATCAAAATAGCATCCATAACAAATTGTTTGGAGTTATGTTTTCAAGTTCATGTTGTAAGCCTTCATAAAAGATATTAATTGAAAAGTATGTGATTAAATTGTTAAAAATTACCTAATTGATTAATATAATAGTAACAATTACAATAAAAAAAATTAACAAGTTGTTGAACAATTTATCTCAAAAATTTTATATTTCAAAAATATAATAAAAAAATTATAAGTTCTGTAAGTACTTTATTTCTTAACGATTGTATAGAGTAGTTATATGGTAGTTCCTAAATGTTATAAGATAAGTTAGACATCCAAAATTTTGAAAACCAATATCTACAGTTAAACTATAAGCAAAGCTTCATACTTATCCATTTTGTATTCACTCACCCTTAATTTAAACATCTAGGCCCTTAATTCTAACTCAATAAGTTGTTTTGATGACTCTTCTCACCATGGGTTGATCTTGGATTGACTTAAGTCTTCAATTTGATAGAATTTAACCTACAAGATGAATAAACGTAAGCTATCAGACATTGGAGATGTTTTTGGCACTTGGACTCTAACACTCAAGTCAAAGAAGTAATGTAATGGTGTGGCAACCAAACTTGTTGAGGGTATTAAATGCCTTACCTAGTTCGAGTAATCACCTATTTATAGTGCTAGAGTAATTTATGGCAAGTAAATTTTCCCTAAAGGCACCTACTTTACTTTAGGAAAGATTTAGTAGAGCGTGATCTTAAGAGAGTTAGATTTACTTTCCATATTTATCTTAACCAGTTTAGGTGCTTACTTGGTTTTGTGTTAGGCCCAACTGAGGTGGACCTTAGAGCCTAAGGTTTTACTAGCCTATAACACTTCCACTTGACTCTTATTAGTGGTGAGGTATTAATGAGAGTAGAGGCTGAAGTGAACCTCATTTAGGTGAAACAAAGCGTAAATGAGTTGGGTGACCTATACTTTAGCCAAAAGGTGCTAATCTAAACTAGGGTGTTTCGCAGCCAACCTTAGTGTTTAGAGCATGTCAACCTAAGCTTCTTGATGAGTTTCCCTTTAAGCCATGATGCCATGCTTAGATTATCCTGAGTAGAGGAGTAATTCACCTAAGTTAGGAGGTATTCTATTGAGCCATTCGAGGGAGTTTAACCTAAGGCTTGATTAGGTAAGTTGCATCCATACTAGTAGGCAATGGTGAGCAAGTTTTTAGTTATAGGTTACCCCTTAAGCTCAATGGAGTGGCAAAGCTTACTAGGTACACTTCTATCATTTTAATTGTCAATTTCAAATCCTACTCATGTATGCGCAAATTAGTACATGTAATGCATAGGGACAAGTATCACCTTAAGAAGAAAGGTAGCCATAAAGGCCAGAAAGATCATAGCTCTTGGTTCCAACAGTGAGACACATGGTGCTATCCAGTGTAAGGTTGTGTATGCATTACGTAACTACCTATATAAGGACATTGAATAGCCACATTTTTTTTTACTTTCATATTCTCTTATCTCCTTACGCATTCAAAGTTCTTTCAAACTTCCTAAAAAATTTTGCGCATGTCCTTGCATCTTTGCAACTTCTTTATTTCTCTTCTATTAAAATTTCTTCTTTCTTTTGCAAGTTCAATATGAGGGTATGGCTAAGTCTTCTTAAACAAAAACTCTTTTAGATCAATTCATTCTTCTTACTTAAGGGTTACTACACCATACCCCCCCCCCCCCCCATACCCAAAAGTTACAATGGTGGACATGACGGGATCTTCAAGTTGAACCCCAAGATCTAATAGTGTAGGCTAAAGAGATAGACAACCTAATATTAAGATCGTTCGAAGAGGAGGAAGAACTTATAGTTAGCGAGCTAGCTTTATATGTATATCTAAATGATGCAAACATTCCAAAAGGTTGGATCATCTGACCTACCTTCGAGCATGAGTGAGTGGCCATGATGGAAGGCAATAGGTTCTATATTTACCTAAGATTTTTTTAGTTCAAGCTATGACTTCCCTTCAACAACTTCTAGAAATAATTCTTTAATTATCTTTAGGTCAATTTATGCCAGCATGTCCCAAACAATTAAACATTACTTGTGGCATTTGAAAGCTTGTGCAAATCATTTGGAGCCAAGCTTACTCCTAAACTATTTTGCTCCTTCTACGATGTGAAGCAATTAAGGCATTCTCCAAGGTGGTATTACTTGTCAAGTTAGGGAGGCCTGAAGTTGATGGATGGACTGACATCTTTAGTGCACGATTGGAAAGAGAAGTATGTTATGATTGAGACATCTAAGGAGCTAGACTTTTGGGTTCAATAGATGAACCCAATAAGTACAAAAGCAATCAAATTGTTGCCAAATGACCAATGTTGGGCTAATATCCTAATTTAAGCCATATAAGAGAATGGAAAGCCTTTTAATGCCTTAAACCCGATGTAGAGCTTCTTGTATGTTGCAATTGGGACCTCTAAGATCTTTAAGGCTAAAATTGGGAAGAGGAAGAGAAGCTTGAGCAATTAGAGTGAGGCTGAGGAGGGTTAAGGTGAAGGTAAGGGTCTATGCCCAAGATAGGGTTAGCTTAAGGGAAGCACTTGTCTGTTATGGATTGGAGGCATGGTTCCCTTAAGAAATTTCTATCTGATGAGTCTTGTACATTTTTTTAACTAATTCTATTTCCTCTATATTGTAGATATGCTTCCCCTAAGACTAAATGAGGTAAGAAAGAAGCATAGGAGAGCAAAGAAGGTTGCATAGAGAGTGCCTCCATAGAAGAAGGCCTCAATTAGGGGCATCACTACTTAGGGTTTAGAGCCTTCATAAGCTGCTCCTCCAATTCCTACTATCACAGTTGGGAGAGGAAAGGAGAAGGTTATTAGGGTTGAAGGTCACCATGGCCATGAGTAGGGGGTTGCTATGAGTTAAAGACCCCAAATGGATGAAAGAATCCTTATTTCAAGCAAAACTGAGGTAAGACATATTGCCTTAGTTAGGGAGGTTAGGGCTCCTACCACTAAGAGGTGCTAAAAAAGGAGGCACAATGCCCCCACAATGTAAAGAGGAGAAGAGGGAAAGTAATGATCCATCAAGAACTTCCAAGTCCACTTGCTTTAAGGTTCCATTGCCATTAAAGATTCATAAGCTAGAGGTTGGGTAAGTCGATCTGACCAAAAAAGGAGGCACAATGCCCCATAAGGCAAAGAGAAGCAGAGGGAAAGTAATGGTCCACCGAGAACTTCAGAGTCCACTTCCTCTGGGATTCCATTGCCATTAGCTACTCAAGAGCCAGAGGTTAGGGTAGGTTAGTCTAACTTATTTTAGAATGTCCTCAACCATAGGGAGTAAAGGGAGGTTGAGGAGGTCATGGTTAGAATGTCAGCTCCTTAGACGAGGAGTCACTTTTTCGCTCAACTTGTTGAAGTAAAGTCTTTATGGTTTCTAATTGTAGTCACTTCTCCTATTGATTTTCTCTCCCTCTCTCTCTCTTTTAATTTAATATTGGTTTTTCTTTCACAGATAATCAAGGTTGCATCTGGCATCCTTTATGCATGTGCTAAAGGAGATCAATAGGTATGGGATTGTTTCATTGATTATGATTACTTGTTTGGCGTATAGTTGTATGTTCACTCATAATGATCTTCACCTACAAAGGCGGTTGGTAGCAAAAGTTAAGCTGAGGGTTGCTCATAAGGAGCTCAATGTTGTTAAGTAGGACTATAGAAAAAAAGTAGATAAGGCTAAGGAGTAGGCCAAGAAGACCTTAGTTGAACTAGAGAAAGAGCAGCAAGAGGTCAAAGAGGCTATCAATTGCATCAACAATCTCTTTAAGGTGGTCATTGGCTACTACGAGAAGGAGGCATACCTTACTAGTGAGCTTCGATAAGTGAAGGTTATGGCAATAAACTACAAGTGAGATATGGACATAATGCAAGAATATCCCAATGAGTTAGCTAAAATGGAGCAGATCCTTAAGGAGTAAGTTGAAGGGTTTGAGGAGTGGATGGTGTAGTGCAATGTATGTATCAAAGAGTTAGAGGAATTGGAGAGAACGTTCAGGGATCGATATTATGAAGTGATATAGCTCAACTATAAGTACGTTAAGAGATTGATTACTATGATAAAGGGAGGCTATTGAAGGATGAGATGCTAGATCCACAAAAAACGATCTAGGGTACAACCTAAGCTAGCTTGCTGAGAAGATGTGATAACCTAATAACCCTTTAAAGGAGAGGGAGGAGTTGTAAGTTAAGAGGTGGCAATAGAGACGGAAGCCTAAGATGATAATGGAATAACTCTGCTGCCTATCGAAGATGAAGAGTTGCCTCCTCCTCCCTCCATAGCTAAAGATAAGTTACCCCCACCTTCTTCCTATGAAGAAGTGTCACCTCCTTCTACTAAGCAACACCCAAGTGAGACCCCTATTCCTCCTATCAAAGATCTACCTAAGTTAACTTTAAACTCAAAGTAATGACCAACCGTGCTGATTTCATTTTTCATTTTTTTTCTTTTATTTTTTGTTTTTAGATTTATAGATGGTCAATTTGCTGGCCTTGAAGACTTGTAATTGTAACCCCTAAAAATGTTAATGAAGGAAGTTAGTTTTGTCTTTTCTCCTCTCCTTTTCATTTTATTGTTACTGTTTGATTTTTAAGTATTATGTTTTATTACTCCATAGATCAGGTTATGTTTTAACCGGAAAGTATGAGTAGCTAGGGGTCTATCCCTTGTTAGGAGTGTCTTTAACACTCACTCAAGCTTAAGCCTGGTCAGTAAAGATATCACTCTATGTTAATGTAGATTACAAGTTTGCTTGACTTGGCCTATTAAAGCCTAAGTGCTCATACACTTATTTACTATGTGAGGCCCCTTAAGTGTCATGTTACCTTGATAAGGCTTAAGACTTTACTTGTTAATCACACTTATGCGATTGAGGTCTAAGTTCCTATGCTTTATAAGGTAAATTAAGATAAAACATAAATTTTGCTAATCATTAAGGTAAATTGTAATTTTATTAAGCTTTGAAAACATTTACACTAAACCAATAATTCGTAAACTGGGCTTTCAGACTTTAATCAAAATACAATCATAAATTTTCCACATTCCATGTCTTAGGGATTAAATGGTCATTAAGCCTCTTTAACTCATATGGCCCATGCCCAACCACTCTTCACACTTGGACTAGATCTTTCCAATTTGGGGCTAACTTGCCATGGCCTTCTCTTAATCTAATGGCTTTAAGCTTCTTGCAGACTAGGTCTGACTTGTAGACTAGGTCTTTAAGTTAGGTTGCTTTGTGCTTCACCTTCTTATTACAGTACCTAGCTGCTTCCTATTGATATGTTGCCACTCATTGACTAGCTCAATCTCTTAGTTCTTTAAGGAAATCTAAGTTGGTTCAAAGACCAATCTCGTTAACTTGTAGGTTTAGGTTATGGGTGCGAACATTGGGAAGTTCGAGCTCAATTAGTAAAATTGGCTTAATTTCAAAAACTAAGTTGAAGGGACTTTCCCTCGTGGCTATTCTTAAAGTCGTTTAGTAGCCCCATAATATATATGGAGCTCTTTAACCCACTTCCCCTTCACTTGGTCAACTTTCTTTTTGAGCCTTTAAAGGATAACTTTATTGGTGGCTTCGGCTTGTCTATTTAACTATAGATGAGCTATCGAGGTGTAATGGATCTCAATCCCAAACTTAGCACAAAACTCTCAAAACCATAGATTGTCAAACCAAGTGTTATTGTCAGTGATGATGGCACTTGGTATGCTAAAGCGGCATAGTATGGCTAGCTAATGAAGTCTCTTACACTTTGTTTAGTAATCTTAGCTACAACTTTAGCTTCCACCCATTTTGTGAAGTGGTCAACTATGAATATGATGTATTAGCATTGGTTTGTTGCCTTAGGGAATGGTCTAAGGATATTGAGTCCTCACTAGGCGAAAGCCATGGGCTCATAATGTGATTACTATAGATTTGAGCCTTTAATAGCTAAGACGTAGCTTATAATGTGATTACTGTAGATTTCGGCGTGGAACTCAACTAGTAAGTGCTTGGCCTTGGAAGGTTGATGACACTTAAGGAGCAATAAGATGTATACCCTTCTGTAGAGTTACCTATTGAGGAGCGTATACTAGGATACCTTTTGCATCAAAGCCTTAGCCTTTTTCCTTTTTTTTTAAAGAGGGTACCATTTACCAAGTACACAATGATCAAGTCCATTTAATATGGCTCCATAGGGGTTTACGTCTCACTAACAAAGTACTCTTGTCAAGACTTGCTAGTAGTTTCCTTGAGAAAAAATTCTACAAATACTTTCTTATCTAGGTCAAAGAGAGATGATGAGGTTAACTTTGATAATCGATTTGTTTTTACATTCTCTACTCAAGGAATCTTCATGATGCTCCATGATGGAAAGTTGGAGCAAAGGGATTTAACAACCTCTAGGTACTTGGCCATCCCTTTATCTTTAATAGCATACTTCCCTTTGACCTATTGGATTATAAGTTGTGAATCTAAAAACATTTCAACCATTTCTACTTCGATTCCCTTAGCCATTTTTAATCTAGCTATGAGGGCTTCACACCCTGCCTCGTTATTACTAGTTGGGAAACTAAACTTTAGAACATATTGGATCTCGATGCCATGTGGTCCACTTAATACAAGTCCTACTCCACTCCTCCTTTAAGTGGACGAACCATCCATATGGAGAGTCCAAGTAGGCTTCCCATTAGTTTCGGTGGGTGCTTTATCTTTCATTGTTGACTAGATAATGAAATTAGCCAATATTTGTCCCTTAATTGCTTCGTGTGGTCAATATTAGATGCCATATGCACTAAGCTCTAAGGCATAACAAACCATCCATCCTAACACATTAGGCTTTTAAAGAATTTGTCTCAAAGGTTGGTTAGTAAGTACTACCACTTGGTAGGCTTTAAAGTAAGGGCATAACTTTCTCATAGAGATAACCACGACTAAAGAAAATTTTTCTATTTTCGAATATCTAACTTTGAGGCCCTATAAGATGTGTCTCACATAATAAACAGGTTAGTACTCCTATCCATCAACTTAAATGAGGACTAAGGAGGAGCCACAACCACTGATGAAGAGGTAAAGGTAAAGCTCTTCTCCAAATATCAGTTTTGACTAAATTAATGGTGTAGTGAGGAAGTGCTTCAATTCATCAAATACTTTTTGGCATTCTTTTGTTCACTAGATTTCCACTCAATTCTTTAGGATCTTGAAGAATTCAATGCACTTATCTGTAATATAGCCTTAATTTTCTCAAGATTGGCTTCTATTCCTCAAGAAGTGACCATGTAACCAAGAAATTTTCTAGATGCTACCCCAAATGTACACTTATTCAGCTTCATACTATATTGATGGAGTGTTTAAAAAGTCTCTTCTAAATCTGTCAAGTGTCCTTCAAGCTCCTTGCTTTTCACTATCATATCATCGACATATACTTCCACATTGTGACCAATTTATTGCATAAGCATCTTTATCACCAGTCTCTAATATATTATCCTTACATTTTTTAGTTCGAAAGGCATGATATTATAGTAATATATCTTGAAGTTAATGATGAACAAGGTGCGAACCTAGTTGGGTTCATGTATCCTAATTTGTTTATAGCCTAAGAAGGCATCTATAAAGCTAAGTAGTAAGTGACCTAAGATCGAGTTGACTAATTGGTTGATCCTAAGGAGAGGAAAACAATATTTTGGGTAGGCTTTGTTGAGGTTAATGTAGTTAATGCACATCTACTACTTCCCATTGGACTTCATAACCAACACATAGTTTACTAACCAAGTTAGGCAAGGTTCCTCCCTTATGAATCCTGCTTTTAATAATTTTTGCACCTCCTCTTCTATGGTAGCTTGGTGCTTTAGTGTGAAATGCATTTTCTTTTGTTTTAGACCTTGGTGATCAAGTCAACATTGAGTTGGTGTATCATTACGTGGAATTTTAAGTATTTCTAAAGGGGACCATGCAAAAACATTCACATTTTCTTAAAGGAAGTCAATTAGTTGTTTGCATAGCTCCACCAAGATTACTTTTCCAATCTTCATGGTATGTTTGGGAGAGTTGGCAATTTGTGTTACTTCAATTTCTTCAGCTAGCTCTCCCCTTGATATTGGTTTTTCATTGGGGGCAACTTCAATGGTGAGCACTTCTCATTGTAAGAGGGCCTAAAGATAGCAATTCTAAGTTGCTTGCTAATTTACTTTACATTTTTCGACCCTTGTTAGAGTAATGAATTTGGCCTTTAAGTGTTTTGTCAAGGTGATCTTTTGCACTACATTTTGTGATGGTCATCCTAAGATGAAATTGTATGTTGACTACACATTAAAAACAATAAAATCTATAAGCACTTAGGTTATATAGGGGCCATCTTTGAGCTCTACAGGAAGGGTTATGATACCCTCTAGTTTGATAGGTTAATTATTGAAATCATAAAGCTTATGGTCGTATGGCTTCAACTTCACCTCAACTTGATCTTTCATTTGGTCGAAGGCCTTTTTGTATATAATGTCCATGAAGTTGTCATCATCAATCAATACTTTGCTGACCTCATAGTTGGTTATCCTTACTCAGATGACGACTGTGTTGTCATAATGCCCTTTAGATCATTATTAGAGAACAAAATGTTAGTATCTACTTGTAGTTTCTTCACTTGTGCATTGAGAATGCTTTAATAGTTTCTTGATTAGGCATAGGCCTTATTCTAAGTGATGCGCAAACCCTAGGTATGTCAAACTTAGAACCCAATGAGCCTAATTGAAATCAAACTCCCAAGGAACGTCTCGAACAAGTAGAATGGAACTAGACCCCAATCACACATGTTAATTGAAACCTCAGTTATCAAGAGATTTTTTTCAAGTAATTCGATTGAAGAAAATCCGTGGAGTTCTTTCTCAAAAAACAAGAGAGGGTTTTTCTTTTCAAAGAAAAGATGTAATTTTCAATATAGAATATTCATGATATGTGTTGTCGTCCCCTCTCTTCGGTGATATAAGGATATCACGCTATAAAATAATAACCTAGTTTCCTAACACAGCAACCGGCCTTATCTTCCTATTGACCGAAACTTCTAACTAAATATACTAAAGTATAAACCAAATAAATACAATAAAACATAACAAATAACAAAACCGAGAATACTCTTTCCCTTTTCAATTCAATAAAATGTATCTATTCTAAGACTCCCAAATCCTTACATCCCTCCATGGAAACATGAATCAAATTGATAGGTGTTGGTTGTCCTTTAGTGTAATTTGATTCCTTAGCTTTTAGGTCTATGACTAATCCTTGTAAAGCATCATTCATCCTCCTAGCTCTAGCTTGGGTCATTGGGCCTCTAATACCTTGCAATGGATCTTGGGATTTTGGTTCCGTCCTCTTACATACTAGTTGATCCTCATCACTAAGAGGTTAACCACCCTCTTGGTGTTGGTCTACCCACTATCATGTTAACTGTTCCTCGTATAGATTGAGCTTCTAACTCTTACACTCTTTCACCTTCTTCAAGGTAGCCTCATTTTAGAGGTTGTTCAACCTTAGTAATATACTCGTGAAGGTAACCTCATCGAATGAGATCCTCTAAGGCATTCTTTAGCTATGTGCAATTCTTAGTTGTAGGGCCTCTATCCTAATGGAAGTCATAGTACTTATCTAAGTTTCTTCTTGATGGATTACTTCTCATTTTATTTGGTCATGTAATAATGCCCCTATTTCGAATTTCTATGAAGATGTCAACTACAGGCTTGTTGAGTGGGTTATGCTACTCATAGAAAGGAATGGCTTCTTTTTACTACCTCTCGATTTTGAACAGTCCTATTGTTATCAACTTTAGGTCAAGCCTATCTCTTGTTGAAGATTGGTCCTTCCTCTAACCCCCCCCCCCCCCCCCCCCCCCCCCCCTCCCCCCATCTTTTTTATTTAAAGACTCCCACTTGATCTATCTTCTTCGGCAATATAGTTTGCTGCCCACTTTTGAAACTCTTTAAAATTCTTTAGCTTATGGAGGGTCAAAGAATAAAAGAACCAAGATCAATCTTTGAACCCCATTGACAGCTACATTTAGAGCAACTCTCATGTCGACATTGGGAATTTCGAGCATAGCCCATTAACCCATAAGATGTAGTCATAAAGTATCTCATCCTGCTTTCTTATCAAGTTAAGGGTTAAGTAGTCATGTTCTAGCATTTTAATTGTTAAAAAATGTTGGTAAAACTACATGGCAAGCTCCTTAAAACTTGGATGGAGTTCGATTTAAGGAGATTTTGTACCAAGTATAAGCTGCTTTCTTAAGGGAACCTAGAAAGGCTATACAAGTTATGGTGTCAAAAAAGCCCTGGAGGTTCATCATAGCTGTATAGTAGCTTAGGTGCTCAAATTAGTCGATAGTTTCATCATAGAACTCCATTTGAGGAATAGGAATATGTGTTGGGAGTTATTCATCTCATATTTCCTTTGTAAAAGGAGAGTTACCGATGGTAAACATGTCCTATGGGTAAGATTTCTTTGTATCTTTGATCTCATTGAGGCGTTTAATCATGTTATCAATATTATCGAGTGATGGTTCAGCTAAAGAATGTTTGATTATGCCTCTAGGGAGGTAAGCGCCGGGGGGGGGGGGGGGGGCTGTATTATATGGTTCCCAATCTATTTGAACTCACCATTCACTTGATGGTATAATACCCTATAGGGTTTACGATAGGTTTTGGGACAACTTTTAAGACCTTTTAGGGTTTAGGTCAGGTTGCTGGACACAATCAATATCTAATGGGAAATCCGACCTGTTAAGATTATTATTTATTATTCTATTCTACATTTATAAATATTCTTTTAAGTGTTTAGTTACTTATATTTTTATAAATGTTATGTAATACATTATTTAATATTTTTACTTTTAGTTTTTATATTCAAATTTAAGTTCTTACCTTAGCTTTTTTATTATTATTATTGCTAATCCACCATTAACTTAAAGTAAAAGTATGTAATTGATGGCATTAGACTTTGTTGAATGATGTTTTAGTAGTTAAGATTCTCTTCTGGTTATTTTAGATTCATTAAAGTATAAATTCTAAAGTATTTAAGCAAAACGTTGTTAATCTTGCAAGTAGGTTGCAGGTACCCTATTTATCTAATGGGCAAGTACCTCATTAGTCTAGTGAGAGGGATTTAAGCAATGGGTAAAAATCCCTATAGGGTTTGGGACTAGTTTTAGGATAATTAATAGGGTATTTAGACAAGTTCGAGTTTTATGAAACCTATCCCAAAACCTACCTCGCCCGCATCCTTATGTGCTTTAGATGCATTGTTCCTATTATTGTGCACCTCACTCTCTAAAAGAGGACCTCAATCTAGTGTTGTGGCATGTTCCCATTATGTTGTGACATGTTGTTGCCCTGTTGTTCATTGTGTTATTGAAAATTATGCTAAGAGAGTTCACGAATTTCGTCTACTTAGTCACACACGTGTCTATTCTCAACCACCAATTCAGCTAGTTATTACTCAAGATACGTAACCCTATCTTCAATGCCATAGGTACTATTTTATGGCATTTAAGGTCCTAGTGGTATTAAGGGTAGGTCGTGTAATTCAGTTGGTGGATTATGGTCATCAACAGCATTTTTGCTTGAGTTTCTACCAAATCTTATGATGATTTTTATGCCAGCCATGATGAATTTCTAGGTCATAGATGGTAGGCACCAATTGTTGATTACTCTTGTTGCCATGGGTTGATCTTGGACTAAGTTAAGTCTTCAATTTGACATAATTTGATACTCAATTCAAAGAAGCAACGCAATGATGTGGCAACCAAACTTGTGGAGGGTATTAGATGCCTTACCTGGTTAGGGTAATTCCCTATTTATAATGTTAGAGTAATGTAATATTTATGATAAGTAAATCTTCCCTAAAGATACTTTTATTCTAAGAAAGAATCAATACAGTGTATTTTAGAGAGAATTAGATTCACTTTCCATATTTATTTCAACCAATTTAGGTGCTCACTTGGTTTTATGCTAGGCTCAATCGAAGTAGACCTTAAGGCCTAAGGTTGTATTGGCTAATAACAAGTTATAATCTAATAAATACTACTATATTAAAGCATATGGATTATCATGCTTTGCTTTTATGTTTTAAGATAAGAGGAATAATGATAAGCAAGAAATGATGCTATGAAAATAGTTATGAAAGTGCCAAAAGCGACTCTATTTACTATAGATTCACATGGTCTCAATTTTGCTGTCTTAATATCTCAACCGATTATAATTGAAGATCTAGCCATTTAGATAATAAATACTTGTTTTTTATTATTTAATTTGCTTAAGTGTTCAATTATGATTGATGCCAATACAATTGAAACACGAACTTTAGGATAACAAATCCATCAATTTACTCTAATCAAAGCAACACCAATTACTATAATTTTTATTTCCACTAACAAGTGGTTTACTTTTCTTATAATTTTTATGCTTACAATTGATGCTATTTAAAAATATGAAACATCCCACCAAATAAAGGTTAGGTAAAGCTAAACACAAATGGGTCAATTATATAGTAGTTTGGGAGGTAATTAGAGGTAATAGGAAAGTTAGATTGTGGGTTTTGCAACAACAACAAAAAAAAAAGGTTCTTTTTGTGCCAACTATATATATTACATAACTAATAGAGAGGGAAATTCAAACATATTCTATTTTGAGGAATAACTAGTGTTTATATTAACTAAGTTATAAAACCTTAGAGGAAAAAAAAAGTTGGTTAGATCAATATTTTGCCTACGGAATTGTGGATTTTATATTGACATAATTGCATGTAATTATCTTTAAAAAAATGAAATAAATTTGGACTCCCAAGCCACAATGGATTTGCGCAAATTAAAAATAAACAATTAAAGCAAGTTTGTTAACTTTTGGCTTGTAAGGAAAAAGGCATTGCAACTGCAGGTGTTGAAGCTTTTAGGTATCACTTGATCGTCATATCTTTACAGTACAATAAGTTTTTTAGTTTATTATTTAATTTGTATATTGATCTAAGTTACTGAATAAAATTTTTTTAAGGTATTTTACTAAAATTTAAAATTTTACATCATATATTTGATTATACAAAATAAATTATTTTTAAAATTTCAAAAATAACTCTATTTGAGTTCTTAAATTTTTTTACGGGCTCTATCTCTTTCTTTTTCTTTTTATCACTTTTTCTCATTATCTGATATAAAATAAATATATTACAAAAATCCATATCTAATACTATATATTAAATATAATATAAAAAAATTATATTATTTACTTCTTTTTATACAATATTATTCAATTTTTTTATACCCTTATCTCTTATCAACCAAACTCTATCATAGGAAGTTTAATGTAGTAGTGGATTGGTTTGCCGAAAGTATTTAGAAGGGAGGATGAAGATTAGCTTTTTTGTTGTGCCGGCGATGGCGGTTTGAATTAACCGAAAAAGATGTTTGTAGTATAACTGCGACTAAAGAGTTCTAACTCCCATTAGACGGTGTGTGGGCCCAGGGCCCCTGACCCTTGTGATGAGCAGCTAATGTGCTCCTTCGATTTTAAGTAATTACTTGTATTATATTAACTAAAATAAATAAATAAAATAAAATAAAACATTCAATTATTTCGGTTTTAACAACCATTTAAAAAAAAAAAAATGCCAATCAGAGCACTCGTGGGTTGCTTAGGACCCAGTAAACATGTGAAACCCCTTGACATAACACTTCGTAGCTTCTACACATGAGAAACTCCAACGTGTCACCAATCACAACCTCTACAACCTTATCCCAATCAAAAATGTAATCTTTTCCATCATCCAATTCCTCACACCAATATCCAAAACCAAACAATGCCCTTCAGATATCACCAAATCACCACTTGAACCATCCCTGTTTGAGAATTCCCATCCCCAGTGTCAAGTGAAGTGTCAAGGAATGGCTTCCACTGCATGTTTCCTGCACCACCATGCACTTACTACTCCTGCGAGACCATCCTCACAGTGTTTTGTGCTTAGTTCCAAGCCCACCCAACTAGTTTGCAGAGCTCAAAAGCAGGCAATCAACGAAGATGATACCGCCGTCGTCTCTCGTCGATTGGCTCTCACCGTGTTGATTGGTGCTGCTGCTGTTGGATCCAAGGTTTCACCTGCCGATGCAGCCTATGGTGAAGCTGGTACTTCATCATCCCTCCTATTTCATTTAAGAAAGCATTGGCTAGGCTTAAGTTCTGTAATGTGTATATATAGCTGATCAATGTATAAATCCTAAGGAGCATGCTCTAGAACTAAAGAACCCAAGAAACGTAGAGATCATATAGAGTTATGGTTATTGCTTGAATAAAGTTATAATAGGCAACACTTATTCCGATTTTATGAGCATCTCACATAAAAAGATTAGTAGTTGCAGGGGCATTTCTTAGGTTCAGCAGCTGTACCTTCGATGCGGTTATCTAGTTTAAAACTGTTATTAATATATTAAGTTTTGTTATCGAGCTTAGAGTGTGTTTTTTTTCGTGGAAAACATTTTTCGATATTTCTTACAATTATAACTTTGGAATTAGTAAACTTAAGAGCGAGTAGATACTAATGACTTGTAAGCATATGTGGTTCTCAAAAATTCAAAATGCTAATGCAATGCACGGAAAGTGAGACTCATCTCCCTGCCTTGTTGCAGCTAATGTCTTTGGTAAGCCAAAGACAAATACTGACTTCTTGGCATATGATGGAGATGGATTCAAGCTATCCATTCCTTCAAAATGGAATCCAAGCAAAGAGGTGGAGTACCCTGGTCAGGTTCTCAGATACGAGGACAACTTCGACTCCACAAGCAATGTCTCTGTCATGGTCACCCCAACAGACAAGAAAACGATTACTGACTATGGATCTCCCGAAGAGTTCCTCTCTAAGGTATGTTTCTCCTCACACCTTATTCCTTGTAAAGGCGGGAGAGTACTCTGTTGACATCATTGTACTTTGAATTATTGTTATTAAGATTGTCTACATATCAGTCTCTGTTGCCCAATCATTGCATAGCAATCTCTGAACCTATTATAAGATACTCGCATTCTTTTTCCAAATCCCGAAGTGTGGCTTTTTGCTAAGTTTGGAACTATTGTCAATTAAGCTGTTAATTTGCCGTTGCAGGTTGACTACTTGCTAGGAAAGCAAGCATACTCTGGCAAAACTGATGCTGAGGTAATCTATACTTGCATGAGTTTAACAGATAATTTGTTATTTCTATACCTAATAACAAAGAGTGCACTTCTTTGGCTGCAAATTTTACACACAGATATTGAACCTGTGACATGTCCCCTTTCACAATTTACCTCTGTAGTTCCTTCATCAGTAAAGTCCACCATAAGTAACTTAAGTTTGGCAAAACTACCAAATCAACCACTAACTTTCCATTTTGCCTACAATTACCACTAAAGTTGCCATGTTTGACCAAATTAATCACTCCGATAGTTTTCCAGTTGAATAGTAAAGTCCACCTGAGGTCTCTGAACTTTTGACATTATGCCAAATCAACCGTTAGCGTTAAAAATAAATTCATCTGAGGTCATTGAACTTCTACAAAGGTGCCAAACCAACCACTGAATTTTATTCATATATGTCAAAAAGTGTACAGAATGGTTAATTTGGTTACATGTCAAAACTTCAATGGCAATTTTGGTCAAAATTGAAGTTTTGGGTGGTTGATTGGTTCTTTACCAAACTTCACTGACTCTTGGTGAACTGATCCAAGCACAGAGGTTATTGGAGAAACGGCACATTGTACTAACTTACATGAAAATGTGATGATGATCAGGGAGGATTTGACTCCGATGCTGTGGCCACAGCAAACATCTTAGAGTCTTCGACACCTGTTATCAACGGGAAAACATACTATTTCTTATCTGTGCTGACCAGAACAGCTGATGGAGACGAAGGAGGTAAGCACCAGCTGATCAGTGCTTCTGTAAAAGATGGAAAGCTATACATCTGCAAGGCTCAAGCTGGGGACAAGAGATGGTTTAAGGGAGCCAGGAGATTCGTTGAGAGTGCTGCAAATTCCTTCAGTGTTGCTTAAACTTTTTATGGTCTATGTATATCACCTCTTAAGTGTATGACCTGGATTTGCCTAACTTATTTTTGCTGAATTACAAAGGGGTAAAAAAAGGAAACTGAGCGAACAAGTCCAGGGAATTACGAGGATAATTTCATCTTTCTTTGTCATATAAATATCTGGCTTAACTATGTTTCATAGCTTTGGTTTCAGTAATTGTACATAAATTCGGTTTGCATGATTTGATCTATCTAACAATCAAGAAGATGGTCTAACTTGGACTGGCATGAACATTGCAACTATCAGTATTTGAAAACCCAAGATTTAACTACATTATCCTTGAATTCTTCAGATTTTTTCATGTAAATCATAGCAATCAGGACTTGAATATGGGTGATGTCAAAAGTTATTGTGGACTTCTAGTTAATTAAAAATGTCTCCCATGTATTCCAAGCAAATATTGGAAACTTCTATTAGATACATCTCCAGGAATTCCAGGATAATCCTGACTGCCGTTGGCAATTAAGGTTGGATGGATGACAATGTGGTTGTTCCCATCGTGTCAGGTCTCCTCCTTCTGGGAAACAATATTTTCCTTCAACTAAATTGCTCCACTACGAACAAGGATGTCTTAAAGTAAGATGACATTGCTGATGTTAAAATCAGAAAGCGAACAAGCGGTATTCTGCACTAACAAAACTCGATAGGAAACATAACCCATGAGCTCAACCAACAACTAGTGCGCAATATGTGACCTGAAAGGGGGCAATTAATTTCCTTAAAGGCGTTGGACTCATAAAGAAATAGCTGTTATGTCATGTTTTGCCATTCTATGATTCAAAGCAAAAGTACAGTGGAACAGAATATGCAAAGCAAATACCCACCCTTTAAGAAGAAAAGTGACTAGCTACATTTTCACTTGTCCCCATTGGTTAGACCTTATATGTAAAAAATTACAACGGACATATATTATGAAGGAAGAAGGCAAAACATAAAGAAGTATGATCATACATTATATTTTGGCTCATCCACAAGAGATTTTGAGGCCTCTTTTGCTTCCTCTTGGTCCTCATTTTCTTTGCTTCAACTTTTTTTTCTTTTTTTTTTTTTGATACTATTCCTTTGCTTCACTTGTTGTCTTCTTCTTCTTATTCATCATCTGATGTTTTGTAATCTTCATCCTCTCCTTCATTATCTGATGTCTCATAATCTGCATCTTTTCCAAATTTCTTATGTTTTGCATTTCATCTTCTGATGTTTCATAATCTTCACTCTCCACATTTCTTATGTTTTGGCATTTCATATGGAGGGAACTCAAGATAGACACAACTCAAGTGAGCTTGAAAATCACATGACTCACAATAATAGATCCAGTAGTCGGTATGTCTCTCTTTTTCACAAGCATCACAATAGTACTCATCAGTATCATCTTTTGGTAAAGCAATAAGAATCAAGGGATGATTACAATGGCTATGGCGTCTGTGATTAGAAGACTTAGGCAAATACAAAGCACACTTCACATGGAAATAAAATTTGCAATCCGAGTAGTAATAATAAGCACCGTCACCTTTATGACCACAACCATAGCATGTAAACGTATAATCTTCGTGGGATAGCTGAAACGGCCGAAATTTCAACAGGTGATTATGGCATTCATGCTTTAAGTGTATTCATATTCATTTATTCTTGCCCGTATCTCTTTACTTATTGTTGTCTACGTGGTGTTGCTTATTCCTTAATACATAGGTTTTAGGCCCGATCGCCTTTAGAGTTACGTGAAGGCTTGCCTACTACCACAGAGGTGGGATAGTCGGTGCCACACGGTCTTAGTGCATCTGAGAACGCGTCGGACCGTGACGTAGCATTGCCAACATTTGTAAAATGGTCCTTTGGAAACTCCGCACATTATGCATTTGAATCTATCTTGGCCAAAAGAAAGTAAAAAGGCATTACCTTCTATCTCCACTTCGTAAGAGTAGGAATAGCCCTAAAGCTGATGCGAACATCGTGGCGGACACAGGTTGACACACGGGTGGATACACGGTCATGTATCGCGTCAGGATCTTCACAGAAGCATACACGGCTACAGGTACGGCCAGGGAACACGGCCGTGTGTTCTATTAGGATCCTCACAGAAGCATACACAGCTACAGGCACGGCCAGGGAACACGGCCGTGTGTTCTATCAGGATCCTCACAGAAGCATACACGGCTACAGGCACGGCCAGAGAACACGGCCGTGTACTACGCTCGACACATGCCCAGAAACATACACGACCTTGAGGCACGGCCGTGTATACGACAGGGAATAGATGTGTATATTAATATTTATTTCCACGTGTACATTTATATTTCCCTTTTTAGATATTTTTACGGGGAAGTATATATACCTTTGTCAGATTATTTTAGGGTTATGCTTTATTTTATCATTGAAACACCTTTTGAGGGACGGTTTTCTCTTAATTCTCAAGTGTGCGCAATTGAGTAATTCCTGAATAAACTCTAATTCGTCTTTGTTTATTCTAGAGTTCCAATCCTAGAATTGGTCTCGGTTTTACGCTTTCCTCACTGCGTCAGTTGGTATCAGAGCAAGGCAATTTCCTGCGGAGATGTCGGCTAACGATGGTGTTGATGGCGGTCGCGTTCTCGACCTTGATCGGGATGCGGAAGTCCAAGGAGTCAATCAATGGGATCCAAGGGCAGTGGTTGAAACCATGAAACAGAGGCTTGGGCGTGTAGAACAACGCTTGGAGGATCTGGTGGCGCGGTTCAACGCCATGGTGATGGACCACAACGGACACAGGGGCATTGTTGGGAATCGACCGGGGGTAGCAATTGCTCGCGGCGGCCCTATCAATGAATTTGTTGCTAGAAATCAATGGAACCGGAGAATCGATGAAAGCTCTTCTAAGGAAGAGGAAGGATTTATGCAGAGGAGGGAACAACCACCGAGAAGGGGTGGCGTTGGTGGTGGTAGATACCGTGGAGTGGATGACCGGAATGATCAAGCGTACGGTGGCAGGTATCGATGAAACCACCAGGGGTTCGACCATGCTGATGGCGGAGACTTCCGTCTTAAGGTAAATATTCCTTCTTTTAATGGCAATTTCAATATAGAGGAAATTTTGGATTGGCTGGCGGAGGTCGATAGGTTCTTTGATTATATGGAGGTTCCTAAGGATAGGAGGGTAAGAATGGTAGCTTATAGACTGAAAGGCGGGGCGTCTGCATGGTGGGATCGGTTGCAGAACTGTAGGCAAAGGGAAGGGCGGCAACCTATTAGAACATGGTACCGCATGAGAAAATCTGTTGCAGAGAGACTTCTTACCACCCGACTACGAGCAAATTCTTTTCCAGCAGTATCAACAGTGCCGTCAAGGGCAGAGGACGGTGCATGAGTACACCGCTGAATTCATGAGATTAGCAGAGAGGAATGATGTGAGGGAGACTGAGGGTTAACAGGTGGCACGGTTTGTAGACGGGTTGAAGCCTTCGGTTAGAGATAAGATAGGAGTGACGGTGTTCAGAACCGTGAATGAAGCCAAGAACTTGGCCCTCCGGGCTGAAATGATGATCCAAGAGCAGAGCGGAAGGTTGGGAGGAGGTAAAAGAAACTACACTTATGATAATCTCGGCAGTAGTAGCAGGGTGATTGGCGAAAGGCCTAGAGGAGTTGTTGAAAAGCCAATGGGAAGCATGGAAAGAAAAGAAGACAAGGCTGAGGGAAAGAGGCCACTGGAGAGCAAAGAAGCCCCAAGGCAAAACAATCCATATGCCAAGCCAATATTGGGAAAATGCTATAGATGTAATCAGCTGGGACATCGATCCAATGAGTGCCCGAATCGACGAACTGTAAACATTGTCGAAAGGGAAGAGAAGAAGGAAGTGTGTTGTGAGCCAGACGGTGACGAAGATTACTATGAAGAGATTGATGATGCGGTGGAACCTGACTATGTAATTAGGAGGATGATGCTAGCACCGAAACAAAATGGAAGTTCACAACGGCACCAGTTATTCCGCATTAGGTGCACGATTGGTGGGAGAGTGTTTGACCTAATTGTTGATAGTGGGAGCTGTGAGAACATCATTGAAAAGGAAGTTGTGAAGAAACTCCAATTACCGATAGAGAAACATCCGAGTCCTTACACCATCGGATGGATTAAAGCGGCAGAGCGAATCGAGGTGAAAGAGAGGTGTTGAGTTCCTTTTTCGATAGGCAAATATCGGGATAAGGTATACTGCGACATCGTCGATATGGACGCGTGTCATTTGTTGTTCGGATGGCCCTAGCAATTTGACGTAGATGCCCAACATGCCAGTAAGGAGAACAAATATAGGTTGGAGAAGGAGGGAGTGAAATATACACTAATGCTATTGACGGATAAGTGAACAAAAACCCCGAGGGTGGAAGGAAAATCTTTTCTGACGATCACTCAATCGGAGAAGGAAATGACCGAGGACATTAAAGAATCCCGGGTGATGCATGCTCTCGTAGTGAAGAATGCGGGAGAGGACATGGGTAGTGCAGAGACTCCGGAGGAAGTGAAGGGGTTACTAGAAGAATTTAAAGAAGTAGTGCCAGAAGACTTACCAGAAGGACTACCTCCATTGCGAGACATCCAGCATCACATCGACTTGGTGCCTGGAGCTAGTCTCCCTAACCTCCCTCATTACCGGATGAGTCCCAAGGAAACGGAGGTCTTACAGGAGAAGGTCCAGGATTTACTCGACAAAGGATTCATTCGAGATAGCATGAGTCCATGTGCTGTACCAACGCTACTAACGCCCAAGAAGGATGGGAGTTGGAGGATGTGCGTGTATAACCGGGCGATCAACAAGATCACAATTGGGTATAAATTCCCAATACCTCGTATTGAGGACATGTTAGATCGGTTGAGTGGAGCGGTAGTATTCTCCAAAGTAGATCTCCGAAGCGGGTATCATCAAATTCGGGTCAGACCTGGGGATGAGTGGAAGACCGCCTTCAAAACGAAAGAGGGGTTGTACGAATGGATGGTTATGCCATTCGGTCTCAGCAATGCACCGAGTACCTTCATGCGCGTGATGAATCAGGTACTCAAACCATTCATAGGTCGGTTCGTTGTTGTATATTTTGATGATATCCTAATATATAGCAAGACCCGGGATGAACATCTAATGCACTTGAATGATGTCTTGACTATATTGAAAGAGAATGAGCTCTATGCTAATCGCAAGAAATGTATATTCATGTCACCGAGGCTGTTGTTCTTAGGTTTCATAGTGAGTGGTGAAGGGATTACGGTAGATGAAGATAAGGTGCGAGCCATTAAGGATTGGCCTACACCCAAGACCATCACCGAGTTGAGAAGTTTTCTAGGGTTGGTGGGATTCTACAGGCGTTTCATACGGCATTTTATCACGGTGGCAGCCCCCTTAACTGAGTGCTTAAAGAAAGGAAAGTTTCACTGGGACGGGGAAGCTGAGTCGGGATCCGCAGTGCTCAAAGAGAGACTATGTAGTGCGCCAGTGCTGGCCTTACCGGACTTCGACAAACTATTCGAAGTTGACTATGATGCCAGTGGTGTAGGTATTGGTGCGATACTCTCTCAGGAGAAGAGACCTGTAGCCTTCTATAGCGAGAAGCTCTGCGAGGCCAGGAGAAAATGGTCCACGTACGATAAAGAATTTTATTCCGTGGTTAGAGCCTTGAGGATGTGGGAGCACTATTTGGTTGGCAAAGAGTTTATCTTATACTCAGATTGTGTCGCCTTGAAACACCTGAGTAATCAGACCCGCATTTGCAAAGACATGCATGTCAGATGGATACAGTTTTTGCAGAAATTCCCGTTTCGTCTAATGCATAAATCCGGGGCTCAGAACAAGGTAGCCGACGTGTTAAGCCGAAGAGCGAATTTGCTAATGACCATGAGGGCTGAGGTGGTCGGATTTGAGTAGTTGAAGGAACTGTATGAGACAGATGAAGATTTCAGAGTTACTTGGAGAAAATGTACCAATAAGGAACCCAGTGACAGTTATTATATTCTGAAGGGGTACTTGATAAGGGGTAACCAGCTGTGTATCCCTGAATCCTCCTTGAGAGAGAAGGTGATTAGAGATCTCCATGGAGGAGGATTAGCCGGCCATTTGGGGCGGGACAAAACACTAGCAACAGTGGCTGCATGATATCATTGGCCTCAGTTGAGAAGGGACGTAAGTCGGATAGTGCAACGACGTTACATCTGTCAGACATCAAAGGGTCACTCTCAAAATACTGGGTTGTACACTCCGCTACCCGTACCAGAGAATATCTGGGAGGATCTATCCATGGATTTCGTGTTAGGTTTGCCTCGTACCCAACGAGGTGTTGACACTGTTTTTGTAGTTGTGGACAGGTTTTCCAAGATGGCTCACTTCATCCCGTGTAGGAAGACGTCGGATGCCCAGAGCGTGGCCAAGCTATTCTTTAAGGAGGTGGTCAGATTACATGGAGTTCCTAAGTCCATCACTTCTAATAGGGACACCCGATTCCTTAGCCATTTCTAGAGAACACTCTGGTACATGTTCAATTCGTCCCTTAACTTCAGCAGCACAGCCCACCCCAAACAGATGGGCAAACTGAAGTGACGAACAGGACCCTTGGAAATCTAATACGAAGCATCTGTGGAAAGAAGCCAAAACAGTAGGACCTGGCACTGTCTCAAGCAGAGTTCGCCT
The DNA here is from genome assembly GCA_037954665.1 of Laguncularia racemosa. NCBI lineage: Eukaryota > Viridiplantae > Streptophyta > Magnoliopsida > Myrtales > Combretaceae > Laguncularia > Laguncularia racemosa. The sequence continues at coordinate 3,052,455 of JBBMOL010000039.1, read as the reverse complement.
ACAATAATTCCATCCATAGAACTACCGGAAGGTCACCCTTTTCAGTGGTCTATACCAAGGCGCCTTCTCACGCCTTGGACTTAACTTCTTTACCCAAGGATGTGGAGACCAATGTGGCGGCAAAGCACCTGGCGGAACAGTACCACACAGTGGCTTCGGACGTAAAGGCACAAATTGAGAAAGTAAATGAGCAATATAAGAAAGTTGCCGACAGACATCGGAGGAAGAAGTTGTTTGAGGTGGGAGACCCAGTGATGGTGTTCTTAAGGAAGGAACGCTTTCCCGTGGGAACGTATAGCAAATGGCAACCGAAGAAATATGGGCCCTACAATATTGTCACCAAGATTAATGACAACGCCTATGTGGTTGGACTCCCGGAAAGCATGAAAATCTCCAAGACCTTCAATGTGGCTGATTTGTCCCCATTCTATGCGGATGACGAACCCCTTTATCTAGAAGAGAACTCAAGGTCGAGTTCTTCATTGGTGGGAGAGAATGATGCGGACATCGTGGCGGACACAGGTTGACACACGGGTGGATACACGGTAGTGTATCGCACAGGCACGGCCAGGGAACATGGTCGTGTATTCTATCAGGATCATCACAGAAGCATACACAGCTACAGGCACGGCCAGGGAACACGGCCGTGTACTACGCTCGACACATGCTCAGAAACATACACGGCCTTGAGGCACGGCCGCGTATACGACAGGGAATAGACGTGTATATTAATATTTATTTCTACGTGTACGTTTATATTTTCCTTTTTAGATATTTTTACGGGGAAATATATATACCTTTGTCAGATTATTTTAGGGTTACGCTTTATTTTATCATTGAAACACCTTTTGAGGGACGGTTTTGTCTTAATTCTCAAGTGTGCGCAATTGAGTAATTCCCGAATAAACTCTGATTCATCTTTATTTATTCTAGAGTTCCAATCCTAGAATTGGTCTCGGTTTTACACTTTCCTCGTTGCGTCAAAAGCATGATGGTGAAGTAAAACTTCCAAGTTTTTCGGCAAATCCCCACAAGACCTGTGCATGAAATAGTTGCATTCTAGACATCTGTATGAGGATTGATCTGATATGGTTTTTGTGCACGCGCCACAATTTTTAGCTATGTCAATATCAGTCCAACCAACGTGCTTGTTTGAATCCCTGACCAGGAACCACATTACCTGACATCAAGTTGATTTTATAGAACAACATGTACTGCAGTACAATTTTGTGCAGGCCATCAGTACCTATGCCGCCTTTATGGCTGTGATGACTCTGATAAGTATCAATCATAAGCCCTGGAACAACATAATGTTCAAACCAAAGCAAACCTTACTGCTTGCATCTCCCTGCTCATCCTTATTATTGTGTATGTATTATTATATATGTTTGCCTTTTGTTATGTTTTCATATATGTCATGTACAGTATGTAATTATAAGGATATTTTAGTCTTTCTACTAGTCATTAGGGTTGTATTACACCCCATATAATCCGTACATTGCTCCTTGTAACATTACGATTCATTATCAATACAAAATAAAATACACTTTTAGATTGTTCATAGTATTAAAGCCCCGGGTTTAACCATAATCAGTTTCGATTTTTTTTTTTTCCCTTCTCCCCTACTATTGATCAACTGCTTTTACTAAACAATAGCAATATGTTCTCCGACATTGTCCCTTCACCAAACATCGTCTCATTACTTCAAATTGCTGAACAACAAAATCAGCAATCAAACCGTAAATGATCATTTTTTTTTTCTTTTCATTTCTTTTTCTTTCAACTCTTTTCCCAATTCTCCTCGTGAACCTACAGGGGCGGTGATTTGATGTTCTCCTATTTGCTGTTGCAAGGAAACCAAAAATGTAGCTCACCCTATGCTCTATCCTCAGTGCCGGCCCAATCTTTCAAGCGCACACATGCTTTAATGGTTTCTAAGTTGAGCAACATGTGGTGGGGCTTCATGACTCGCCCACCCAAGCTGAAGGTGAGCTTAAATGACATCATCAAAGTAGGTGGAGCCAAAACATCCTATGCTACCAAGGGTTGTCATCATGTATGCCTTAACTAACTACTAACCAAGGACATGCAAGTTGTCTATGTCCTCGATTGATAGGATATGCTGCACATTGTATAAAATCAAGTCATCGTAGGCTTCTAAGCCAAAATTACTACTGGCCCCAACGTCTTGCACAGTTTGTTTACTTCTTGTGGAAGATGAGCCATACAAATGACTGCTGGATCTAAGTCACTATGCTGAAGTCATTTGTTGAATTTTGATCGAGTGAAAATGATATAATTCCTTAGGCAAACCAAGCATCTCGGAAATATGTGCATTTACTTCCGCTTCAGCATTTTCGAAGGCAATTTTGTTATAAAACTCCTTAAGAAGATCTTTAGTACCACAAATCTAAAATTGCCGCAACATAGAACAAATAGGGGAAAGGGTAGAAGTAATCCAGCTGTTTGGATGCCATTACACCAATCATCGAGTGGAGCACTGGTTCACCAACTTGCGACATCAACACGCACGTGAGGTCCACCAGGTAAGGAAGAATGGCCTTGATAGTAAGATTATAAGACCCTAACAAGTGACTTGTGGGTCCTAGGAAGGCCTTCAAAATCTCCTACATTTTTGTGTATATCTTCCAATCTTCAATGGTCATATTTCCAACGTCGAGATTGGTTGAGACGACGTATACGTTGTAAAATGAGGTTAGTCCCTTCCTAACTGACAACAACGCGTTCAACATTTTGAACGTCAAATTCCACCTTGTTTGGCAGTCAAGTGGTGGAAGCTTATGCACATTGCTATAACCCCAGTAGCAATCTTTATAATTCTAGAATTTCACTTTAGAAGGACATCGGTTAATTGCGTATGAATTTTTGCCAAATGATCGCTAAGGCCACCAGAATTGATACTTGCATTGACTGGCAAGTTTAATATATGGTAGATACATCGTACATGGAAAAACTTGCCATCACAAATCGGAGTGATCGAGAGCATGCTTCAATGTCCCTATTAAAGATAAATTGTTAGAAGCATTATCATACCTAATACCGAACACCCTTTTTATCTTGGAGGCACATAAGGTGCTGAGGATGTTAGAGGCAATATTTGTACCTGTATAAGCTTTTGTAAACAAAATGAATGCTAAGTTCCTCTTCTACAGCATCTATTTGTCATCGATCCAGTGCACTATAACACACTTGTAACTGTCGTTAACATCATTCCGTAGAAACTACCATTTATCGGACGTCAAAGAGACGTTGTATGAAAACAAGAATAGTTCTAGTATCGACACGATTTTGGTAGAGGGAAAAAAAGGGGGAAAAAACATAATGCACTTGCATGGAATGTTGGAAAGCTAATCTTTGAGTGCATCCCATTGCTTATTGAAAACAACCATTGTTTTCTTTTTAAGGGTTTGCCGCTTAGTGTGCTTAAACCTTGGTTGCATTACCTTCGTAGCCCACCTTTCAAAATGTTGATAGCCTGCAGTGTGGAAAGAAATTAGAGTTATAGCCATCGTTTGCATGAGATCCTCGTGTGCAAATATACTATCAAATACGAAGTTATCGAGGTTAGTACCATACCATGTGCCGGGGACATTGAAGGTTCAAACCGTAAAATCCATAAAAAGTTGATTACATATAATATTATTGAAATAGTTAAAAAATCATATTAAAAGTTTTAAACATATCTTATATAAAATTATATTAAAAGATAATCAGGCAAAAAGTAAATAGTAGAAAATTATTGAATAAACGATAAAATAAATTAAAATTTTAGACTTAGAATTGTTAAATAAAAATTTTAAATAGATAATTATGCTCAAAATAATTTAATAAATTTAATCATAAAATTTCATAATAAAATATTAAAGTTACTAAATTCACGTTGATAAATGTAAAAAAAAAAAAAAATCAAAAAGACATATAATAGACACTCGGCTCCACAGACTGCAGAGGCCTCCAGCATTCATTCAAACAAAAACAAACAGACAAAAAAGATAAAACGAGAGAAAAAGCAGACGAGACGAAAGCTGGAAAGGAAAAGAAATACGGAAAAAAAAAATTCATAACTTTCATACATGACATCTAAATTACAAATTAGGACCACCAATACAATCCTCAAGATAGAGCTCTACGAAACTACACTAGTTTTGTACAGAAAAAGTTTTATTTTTAAAATTTAAACATAATTTTAATATATATATAAATACGATTTAGCTTAGAAAATAATTAAAATAGATAGGAATATAGTCGACCGAATAATTCTAGTCTTGAATAGCACATAACAGTGTGTTTTTTTTCGAGTTTTTAAGAGAAGAAAATTTCCTTATAAATTTACCCCGAAAATTACTATGAGTAATCGAAAATGAGAACTAGGTGAGTAAGACTCTATGATATATTGTTATTGTGTACGATGTAAATATATAAATGATTTTTTATTTATCCCATATTTTTTGCTCATATATATATATATATGTGAATGTGGGTTGTTGCTAAGGCATGAATGTTAGTTTGATGAGGAAGGGGGGAGATGGGATGAGGCATGTATATATGTTTGCATGTGTGTTGGTGCTGGTTTGTGTGTGTATGCGTGAGTATGGACTAGCATGTATGTACATGTGTGTGTTTGTGAAGTGTGAAGAATCCGACAAGGAGTTGTCGTAAGAAGGGACTGATTGCTTATATATATATATATATATATATGTTAAAAAAGAAGAAGAAGAAGAAGAAGAAAATTGACGAGAAGAATTGCAATGTGGAGAAGAGGCAAGGCATGCCATGAGGAAGAATATATTATATATTATATAATATAATGCAAAAAAAGAGAAAGAATGGGAGAAGGAGAAATGTGGGTGTCGGGGAAGAGGAAAGATAATAATAATAATAATAATAATAGTTATCAAAAAGTATTAGTGTATATATTTATGAGTCTATGGATTTAGATCGAAAGAGGGATATATGGCAATTAAACGACTTTAGACAAAATTCAATAATTGGTGATTGATCTTTTAGGATACTATCGGTGTTTTTTTTATTGTAATTAAATAATTGTGATCCTTATCTACCTTTAATGTGATTGAGTTCTACGTGATCACTTAAGAACAAAAATCTAATTATTACGACTTAAATAAAAATTTACATGCATTACATGAGACATTGCATATCGAAAGTCATCACTGCTACAAGGTGCATCAAAAGTAATTGAAGGATTACTGTTCCACCAAGTGTGAACTAAATGATTAGGAGATTATCATGCCTTAATGATTCTGAGTCCGGTCTATCCTTCAAGGTGTTTAGTGCTCGATGTGTGAGTAATACTTAAGCTTATAACATTAATATTAAGAGACAATATCTAATAAAAAGATAAGAGTAATTAATTGAGTGTAAGACCCAGGCACTAATGGTATGATCCGAATCCCTAAGATCAAGGGGGCACAAACCTTAGACTTTACGCTGGTTATTGGAAAACCGCGTGTGATGTTACATTAATATGATTGTCCATGCATAGCATATGATTTGAAAACTTGCTTGAAATTGATTGTGCTTGTAAACAGTATTGAGATATTACACTCCTATCTCACTAGGCTATTAGCTCACCTTACTATAGATTTTGCCTTGTAGGATGCGATTATATAAACTTTCTTAAATGACATTGTAGCAAGGTATGTACAATCATCTCAAAACTCTGAGAATAGGAATAAGATGTTAAGATGGTAAGAATATTTTATTTAACTTGATAGACTTAGAGATTTGAAAATTTGTAAATATTTAATCCGATTCCAAGGGATCTTAGTTTATTTTGCATGGGACCTAGATGAGGTCCTCTTCTAAGACACATATAATGTATCTATTGAATATGGAACAAGTTTTATTTGAAATGAAAGAATGCCAAAGGCATTCAATTAGTTAATTATTATGTTTTAACAGGTTAAATTGTATTGGTTTGAAATGCTTCGCGATTGTGTAGTAAAGGCTGAGTAGTCATGGTAGGTTGTCACAAATTAAATACCTTGTGGGGCATGACACAAACTCCCCAAGTTGCACAAAGACCAACATTTGTCTTTTTCTCCTATACATTTCTATATGGCCTATGAGATAGCTCATGCTAAATCTTGCCTTATTGGACAATACATTTTTACATGTCCAACAACTAGCTATAAATGCACTCTTCGTTGAGATCATAGAAATATCACCAAACTTCTACTATACGCCTCCTTCGTCTCCCTCCAGCAATAGTGGTGGAGTTCGTATTACTTGTAATTTGTGAGGGGGTAAGTTCATCCTCTTATCAATGAGTGCAATTTGTAAGTTATGATACATTTAATTAGAGAAATTACAATGAATCCAAATTCTGCAATAACATGATATACTAAAAAATGACAATCTATCGAATTACGATTCCCACTAGTGGTGGACCACAGTCTTGTAGTCTCCGTAGTAGTAGCAAGAGTGGAGTAGTTGCACTCTAATTGATTGAAAGGTACATTTTTAGGAACCTTAGGTAGGAGACTATGGTTAAGGAACCTAGGGTTCCTGTAGCGACCCACCTACTAGGTCTGATTCTTAAACCTGTTCCAAGATTCCTGTAACTATCTTTAGTACCTGTAGGTAGGTTGCTATGCCGTCTCTGAATTAGAGATAAGTCAAATTCTGCTAATATTAAACCTGTAACTCCAACCTGTATGAAATTTTATAAACGTCCTGTAAAATGGCGCTAACAGCGCTATCATTTCATATCCACATCATATCTAAGCACATGTACTTAAAATCTCCTGTCACATCATACATCATATATATATATATACCATCGGGATCTGCATTCCCGGTAAGTAGGCATAGCCCATGATTAATCCTGTAGCCTTAAGTGGCTCAAAAGATTACAAATCCAACCTTATACACACAAATATTTACATTACAATCTGAAGATTAACACCTATAGATCTTATTACAAATAACAAAGGTTCCAAAATGAAGCTAAGGGCTTCTTTGTCTCTATTAACGCTCTCTAAAAACCCGAGTCTCCAATAACTTATTCTTCAGTACCTGTACCTGAGGTTAGCAAAAACACTAACCCTTCAGCTTCTTAAAAAGCAAAGTGAGTATAAAATCAAGCAATCCAATAAAAACAAACAACAAAATCACATCATAGTAATCAACAATATTATCAAATACCTCGAAGTGATTACTCAAGCAAGCAAGTTTTCAACTCAAGTTATATTCGCAAGAAACCCAATTCAATTTATTACATTTTAGCATCACCATGATCTTCTTAGTGATATTTTCTCTGTAATTCCATTTTTGCTAAACTCATAACCTTTTCATTGGAGACCATTTCAATCACTCCTGTTTACTCACAGGTCACAAATATTTTTCAATTAATCCAGGCAAAGCCTATCAACTGGTAGATAAACTACCCTCATGTACTTTTCAAAACTTAATGTTTTCTCAACCAATTAAGACATCCTTATATACTCTTTTTATTTAGAAACATTCAGCTCGCCTTTCACCTGCCTCAAACAAAAGGGGTGACCAGGTCCCCATAGGTTACTGAATCGGGCCGGTCCATCGACCGTGCCTCAAACCCATCCGGGTCGACTCAAAGGTCGTACCACAAACTTATTAGGCAAGGAACAAGACTTTTCTTACATTAAGTGTTTTGGGTTAGTAGGTACTTATAGCCTAAACCCTGTTTTATTATCCATTTAAATATTTCATCGTTACCAAGACAACAATAGTATGAACTTAACCAGTCGTATAAACTCCATCTAATAAGCTAAAAATAACCCAGCATTACATCACAATCATGAAGTATTCAATAATTTAAGTTCATTACATCACATACAATCAGGAATAGTATAATCAAATCCCGCACCCAACTCTCATTCTAGGATTTTCTAGAATGTTCCCTTCTTTTTTTTCTCATAATCCAATCATATCATGACACACAACCAGCCATCAGCAAACCAATGTAATTCAACAATCCTCCTGCATTGATCACAGTAAGTGATCGTACAGGGTAATTTCAGCCAACAATAAGTAGTCTACATTATCAACCACTTGTACCCAAGAGAAAAGTTAAGGGGGGTACTCACCTGAAACAATATACGCCAATCCAAACAGTCGCACCGGCCAAGTTCCTTTGTCCTCCTTACTCAACAGAAATACTTGAATCATCAGTATACCAATCAATGTTACCTTATTCGCTCTATTGAACCCTAAATTGCTAATTCAGTATTCCAAACCCTTAAATTCCATCTTAACCTCGTATAATCCACCATTTTCCTACAATTTCTAATTCATATACATACGGGTATACTACGCTCTATTATATATTAATGTAATTAAATTTCAGCATGATTCTATATTGAATCATATAGTTCTAAATTATCACGATTTTGCACCGAACACTCCCGTTTTTGTTTTGTAACTAACCCAAACTTCTCAAAATCATATTATGCTTCAATGAACCTCAACTGAACATCAAATTCAACTAATCAAATCAAATTCTCTAATTTTGCTAAGGATTTAATTCGGCCAGAATAGGGTAATTAGCTTGAAAAATTCACTAAAAATATAAAAAAACTCCAATCAGAACAATTATTGATTTGGTGATCTAATAAATAATATAAGGATCTTGTATACTAAAAATTACATCAAAACTACATCATTTGACCTATTTAGTTTCCAATTTAATTTACGACCAGAACATAGCATTTCTTAAGGAGCACATATTTTTGAATCAAATTTAAGAAAAATAAAATTACCACATTAATATTAATACAAAATTATGCCAGAATACCAAAACTCATAATTTTTCATCAACATCTGATATTTTTAACAAAAATAGGAAGTTTCGGGCGTTACCGGGGGCTGCTCCGTTCACCGGCCTCCGGCCACCAAAGCCGGCAAACACTATGTCGGCCGGAATCCTCTCCCACCCAAAACCTTAACCCTAGCTTGGCCTAGCAGAAAATTTACCCTACCCCCTTCGAACGAACAGACAAAATTCTCCCTACTTAATTTGATTTTTTGTTCTTCAATTTCTTCAAATTCTTGTTGCATCCTACTTCAATCTTGTTCTTCTTCCTATCCTGATGATTGCATGTTGAAAATTCCAACTTCAATTTGCCTAGAAAATTCGGATGAAATGGAGAGGGTTTTGGTTTCTTTTTTTTCTAATTTTTTATGATTTGATTTTTCTCTCTCTCTATTCTAATTTCTATATAATATTACTTAATTTTGCTGACATTGAGGGTACTGTTCTGTATTTGTTTATTTTTTTTCCTTCCTCTTTTATTTATTTTCTTTTTAGCTATAATATAATATAATATAATATGTACTTTTTTTTTTTACACACACGTATATATATATGCCCATATAATTCATATTCATATTATTATTATTATTATTATTATTTTATTTTTAGCATATAACATATATATACATATATAATATATATATATATATATATATATATTGATTTTACCTTATACACACACACACACACACACATATATATATATATATATTATTTTAATTTAACATTATTGCTTAAGTTTAGGTCCTCACAGTTCCCAACCTAATTCATCAAATCTATAAAACCATTATTTGCATAGTTTTGAGTATCGTATGGAAATAATCAATTTTATGGTTTACCACGACTTGTCGTTATATCAATAAAGTTATATTGCAAAATAAGTGTAGAAAGCACAAAATAATATAAATACTTACAATGTTGTAAGTGAATGCTACGAAAATGTGTGGGAGAATGAAATAGAGGCTGAGGCTCCATTTATAAGTGATGGAATTCGCAAAGAAAATGTAGGCACGTTGAAGAGAAAGTTGCCCTTATCAAGAGCAACATGCTTACAATGTAATTTTTTAATACAAGTTCAGGGGCAACATACCCCCCATTGCTGGCACCAAAAATTGCGTGCCAATTTATGGTGGCAGTAATGTAAGCACACTGCAAACCCCATTGGATTGCTACCATGTGTATTTAAACATGGGCATATTGATAGACAACGTGCTTACACTATTGTACATTAGTAGCCATAATGTGGGCATGTTGTAGTTGCTAAGCAATGTGCCCACATTGCATGGCCCAATGTTCAAAAGATCGTTGGGACACACATGGGCACATCGTGCCCCTATGGTAAAAAAAAAATATGACTATTGTTGAGCAATGTACCCACATTGTTGAGCAAAATGCTCATGTTGTGCCAAATAATCAAACAAATGAATTGCAATCCCCCTCTATAAATAGTCCTTCTTTGGCACCCCTTTATGGTAAAAAAAATATGACTGTTGTTGAGCAACATGCCCACATTATGCCCAATAATCAAACGAATCAATTGCAATCCCCTTCTAAAAATATGATTGTTGTTAAGCTTGCCCATTCAGGATTATCCTCTTGAGCTTGCAATGAGTTTATTAAGTATTAGCTTGCATGAGAAGTGTTAAGAGCGGATGAATTGGTCCAATGATCTTTATTTTGAGCCCATTAAGCTAAATCTCCCTAAGTTATCCCAATCATAAACTAAACTGCCTAAGTATGCCTAGGTCTTGTCACTTAACCTAAGGAGTTAAGTCTAAATTTGCAACCAATCTAGTCCAATATTCTAAAGTAAAAAATCCATATCTCTACATAACCATCGTTAAAGTTAAGTCTTGAAATGAAAAAAAAAAAAAAAATCCAATAGGTTATGAAATGAAAAAAGTGGTAAAAATCCTTCCAATTATTTTCATACCAATGATGACAAGATAATGCTAGTTGTTGTTACCTTAAAACCAATGGATTTAAGTGAGAGTTCAAATGGTTTCGGTCTTATTTGGTTCCTTGTCTTAGAATCTAATTCTTATAATTTCATTCATAAAATTCAATCCAATTGGATTGGCAATATATTATTCGGTAAAATTATGTATAATGAATATATAATGCTATTATTATAATGATGATGATGATGATTATAGTTGTTGTTGTTTACTATCTTAAAATCCTATTTTTAGCAAACTAAACTAGATCTTAAAATAAGATGTAGTGTTTAAGTGAGAGTTACCTTCTATATTGAGGGTCATGCTTTTTAGTTTTATCTTTAATCATTATCCCAATTTTACTTAATTCTTTATTTCTTTAAGCGCAACCATTCCTTAATAATTTTATTGAACTCTAATTTAGTTTGCACATAATTAATTATAAAACTATATATAAAATTGATTTTTTTATATAGTTTGTATATCTAATTATTTTGGTAATAATGCTTCATAGTTTTCAAAATTTTTAAATATAAAATAATTTAATCATAATTGTTTTGTTCTCTAAACCTTCGAAGATATACCCTCTCAAATTTCTGTCTTCTCAATTTTCTTCAATTTACAAATCCCCTTGATCTTAATTGGTTTAAATTCATATTTCACCAATTTCTTTTTTCTTATTGCATTAGTTAATGGTTTTCTCTAAGTGATAATTACAACAAAGAGGATTATATTTGCTTTTAAATGTAAATAGAAGGTTTTTTAAGTGGTGCAATTAGAAGATAAACCTTAAAACATGTGCATACAGGATGTAGTTAATTCTAGTTTTTGAAATTGTAAACTATAAAATAATGTAATCATAGTTGTTTTGTGCTCTAAATCCTTTTGATGTTTTTTAGATTAGATTAATAATTAGGCAATTCTTGTTTCTTGTTGCATTAGTTAATGGTTTTATGTAAGTGATAATTACAATGAAGAGGATTAAGATTACTTTTAATTGTAAGGGATAATATTGTATTTAATACCTAAACTTTGGTTGATTAACACCATTACCTTCTATTATCCTAAATGGCACTATAAGCCTATGAATGCATGGCATGTATCTTTTCTCATGGAAATAAAAATACTATTCAAACTTAGACTTGCCAAATCAAATTTAATGTTAATAAATCATAAAAAAAGGCTAAATTAGCTTATAAGCATTATCTAATAATCTTAAAAATAATAATAATCAAATTTAATTAAAAAAAATAAAAAAATCAACTCTTTCATGTCTCTGTCTTTAGTCATCTGCATTTTTCTCTAGTGACTACTTCATCTCCCTCTCTCTCTCTCTCTTTTAGATAATTACTTTTCTTAAATCCTTAACTCTTCGCTTCACTTGGATCTATTGGTTACTCTCTTGATTAACCCTAAAAAATTAAATGAATTTGTCTTCGATACATTGAAGCTTAATGTTAGGCATTAGAGTTAGGTTCTAGTTTAAGGAATTAGTGTTTTGTGGGTAATGTTGATTGAGTGCCTTGTGGAAATATTAGGTTTAAGGTTTCAATTTGGGAAATTAGGATTTTGTGAGCAGTGCCAATTGAGTCCATTGTAGAAAGATTAAGGTTTTAAAATTTGGAATTTCCATGAATTTTTTTTTTTTTTTAAATCTTCACAAGTACTGATATAGAGTTTCCTTTCTCTAACAATTTGGACTTTTATGATTTGACTTTCTAAGTTCTTCATAGGTTTTGATAAAGGATTTCTTTTTTCTAGCAATTTGGATTTCCATGTAATAGCTTCAAGAAATCGTTCTAATGTTTTTGCAGAGCATGATTTGTTAGCCATTATACAAGCATGTGTCATCTCTTTCCTTGATATTTGGTAGGGATGTGAACAATAGTCCCAAAATTAATGTATTTGCTCTCTTTTTTTGACAATGATGGTCCTAATGGCTAGAGGTGTTGGCGATGCTTAAGGGGAAGCTAGAGAAAATGAACAAGGAGGATGACTAAAATAAGAAAAAAAGTTAAAATATTAAATGATAATTTAATGTTTTAAGGTTAATTTAATTAAATAAGAAAAATGCATTAGGCATAGTTTGCAAATTATTGTTTTTGTTAACTATAAGGCAACATGGAGATCTTAAGTGTATTGTCATTATTAAAAGACATCTGTATGGTCATAATTGGTTAAAAATGCCATCCAAATGATAGAGTAACAAGGTTAGCTTAGACAGTGAAAGGTCTAATTGGATACTAAAATCAACAATTTAAAAGTTTAGGTACTTAATTAAAAAATTAATCATAGCTTATGTATCAAATAAATGTAAATAGAGGATGTATGTTTGAAATGGTGCATATGGAAGATAAACCTTATAACATGTGCTTACTTGAACTTGGATGGAAATTCATGCACCACATGTTGTAATATATACTCACACTTGGGAAATAAGCTTATATCTTCTACATTCAACATATGTTTAACCTCATTAACAAAGGGATTCAAAAACATCTTCGATATGCACAATATTATCTTGGATCATATGATTTAAGATGTAAGCATTTTGATGCAAACCAATTATGAAATTCAAAAGAGGTTTTAACCTATTGGTAGCGTTTGGTTACTGGTACTAAACATGACAAGGAGTACTGGACAATACAAAATAAAAATGACTGGATAAAAAAAAAATTGTACTACGTTTGGTTTGTTCAGTACTAAACAAAGATTTTTGTACTGTTAAATATTTGGAATTGTAAAGTATTGGACTGAATATAATAGATTTGACAATTATATCTTTTTTAATTATATCATGGTTATTTATACATATTTGATATTATTATAAGAAAATACAATTTGAAGAGATTATAAATTATATAAAATAATTCGTGTAAATCAATTGATTGAAAAAATTTAATAATTCATATTATAAATTATAATAATTTATGTTATATTTAATAAAATAACACATTACTTACTTTTTTTATCTTAAAAATGATGTTTTGATATAGTATATATACATAATAAATAATATACAACATAAAAGAATTTTGACTTGAAATTAGCAATAAACATGGTTTACAAAAAAATTATGTTATATTATTTTTCTCATGCTATGTAATTTTCTTTGTTCTTATCGTACTAGAAATCAAAACGTGAGTTTGGAATCAAGTTGGGACACGTGATGATCCATTTATAAATGAAAAATTGATCCACCACCACCGTCTCATTTCCACAGACATCTAAAAGCACGGCAACAACTAGACGAAGAGCATGCGACGAAGATAGAAAAGAAAGCGAGGGGAATCTAAACGGACGGCGACAACCATAGGTAAAGCATGCAGAGAACATAGAAAAGCAAGTAAGAATGTGGGAAAGAACGGAAAGATACGAACTTGACAGCGACTTCTGGCGTGACAACAGCGACGTTTGAATAGCGGTTGATTGCACGATAAATCCCATTGTTGGAGTGGCGCCGATGGGTTTCCCTACTGCACTTAAAGGGCAAGCTAGTGTGGCTCGGATGGGTTCGAATGAAAATGGTTTGGGGAGGTAGGGTTTGTTTGTAAAGAGAAAAATATGAAGAGCAAGTTGGAGATTTAAAAAAAAAAATGAATTTTTGTCCAGTAGCAGATTTTTTGTACCTAATTGTATGTGGTACAAAAATTTGTCATTTTGTCCAATACCATGTTGAATTTTTGTCCAGTACTTTTTTCATGAATAGCAACCAAACACAGAACAAAAAAATTTGTCCTGTCTAGTACTACATATTTGTGGTAACCAAATGCTACCATTAGCTAAGATCTTACATATTATTTTCAAAGAAAAATTGCAAAGGTTAATTAGTCAAAATTTGTCCTAAATTTTGTGATTTTCGAACTTTTGGGGTTAAAATCAAATTAGTTTCATTAAAGTTTTGGGGAATTGTACCTGTGTTCATAAAGTGCTTTACCACTTCAAAAATCTAAAAAAGGGAAAAGCACATTTTTAGTCATTTATGTTTATCTACTTTTTTATTTGAATCCTTAGTATTTTTAAAACAATACAAAAGGAGGAATTTCATCAAATACATAAAATCTTCTATTCATCTTGGAAATGTATTAACTTCTAATAGTCTTAAACTAGTTGGCTTAAATGGTTAGGATACATATAAATTTTTTCAAACCTTTTTCTTATTTTTAATTATAATTTTTCTATTTAATTCAATTTTAAACTCTATTGTCACTTGCCTTAATATCTTCTTTCATGTCCATTTCTCACTTCTATCTCTCTATCGTCATCTACTACTATCACTTGATTATCATTCTTTCTTTGAATATTATCCTTGTCCATTTAGACTCTAAATTTTGGTAATAATAACATTCTTAAAATTTTGATTAAAATAAACTTGGTACAATTAATGAAAACTGAGTTAGATATAAGAATAAGTTTTTTTTTTTCCTTTTTTGGCCATAGAAGAATAATTTTTGCCTAAATGCACAAAATGATCCATGCCATAGATTATTACTCTAGTTAAATTGGATAAATATTTGCTGCCCTAATTTACTATCTCAAGTGTGTCTTCACCAATTATAAATGCACATTTAAATAAGGAATTAATATTTAATCATGAAAATTTATTCCACTAGATTAAACATGTATGTTTGATTGGTGAGAATAGGCTTAAGACACGAAAATTAAGGACAACAAACATCTATCTAGTTAGTTATATAGCACTATTGTTGGATTCTTGAGCAATTATGCCTTCATAAGACTTATCCATATGTTTAGTTATCTTTACGAGTATTTTTATAGTTTTCAATATAGTTTTTATCGTAAGCATTTAGCAAATTAAAGATAGTATTAGAAACAATTTTTTTTTCTTGTGAGAACTTAATAATTATAATAGATTTATTTTAAAATTTTAATTAATATGGTTTAATTAGGTGCAAAATATGCTATTAAATATATTAAATTAAAAGTTTAGGTTTTCAAATATAATTGATAATAAACAGGTTAGTTTTCAAATGCAAACAAAATACAACCTTTAATTTGATTTGCCACCCTATTACATATTGATATAAGGAAAAATGCGCTTGAGGGGTAAGTATTTCCAGTTTTCTTTTTATTTTCAAGATTTATATTTAAAAAAAACCTTTTAAAACCTAAGTTTTTAAAAGAAAAAAAAGAGAGTCAAAATGGGGTTTTTGTTACTCTCTATACAAGCACTATTAAACCTAGGTCCTAAAAAAAAAAAGAAAAGAAAAGAATGGTTTCCTTAAAGTAAAATAAAAAAACTAATAATAAATAGGTACTGAAATGAAAATAAGTTATAAAAAATGTAAGTTGTCTTAGTGATTTTTTTTTTTATTTTCTAGTAAATTTATAGCAATTATGAATAGCTCCTTGGAACACTTAAACCCCTTTAAAAATTTTGAGAACAAGAAAAATTTTCACTTAATATACAAGCAAATTAATTTTTTATATGAATATTTGTGTGTTATTTTTATTTTTAGATCGATTCTTTTTCAATTTCCCATTGAGTGAAAATACAATAATTTCCATTGGACCAAAATTTGAGAGTTTTTTTAAACATAGTTAATTTTTTGTTGGTCAATGAGGGTTAAATTGAAGGATAAATAAACTTAAAAAAAATATTACAATTGTATACTTACATGAAATGCTGATTTGCTATTACATTGCACATAAAAATTTCATGTTTCACAATTTTTATAATTTTTTTTGGTTAACTACTATTACAACTATTGATGAAGGAGGGAATTGAACCCAATTCATCCCATAAAGAGATTAATACTCATGTCATCGTGTTATGAGGACCTTGGCAATTTTTAAAAGGCCGTAAATGTTGCATTTTAGAAATTTGAGATCTTTTTTATAATTTTAATATGTTTTAGAAGTATCATTGTAATTTACGCTATTATTTTAGTTATCTTGAATTCCTATTTTTGGTGAGCCAATCAAGGGCTTAAAGTACAAGTATTAGAATGAGTATTAAGTTTTACATCCGTAGGTAAGATTTGAGCCTCTATATGTACTCTATTTTTCTAGGTATTTGTTCTCAAATTTTTAGACCAAAACTTACTTTATAATATCGTGAAAACATTCTAAAACTTTTAACTTGTGAAATCTATAAGATGTATGATACTCTTTAAAACCTGTAATTTTTATATTACATTTTTATACAACATGAAGCTTAAATTTGAACATTCTTTAGCCTCAACTTCTACAAAAATACTTGCATTTAAACATAAGGAGAAATAAATTTTTTAAAACGAAATTCAAAATGAAATTACTCGAAACCTAAAGATAAATTTGTCATTTATGAAAATTATCAAACCAACCAATAAGAAATAAGACAAGAGAGGAGAAAGAGCGAATAAACAAAAGTTGAAGAGCTGAGGTTATAGCCAAAATGTTTATTTCTTTTTGTTATAACTTAGAAAGTAGAGTAATAATATTATTTACATTCATTGTTAATTATTTAATAATTTTTATAGGATGAACACATAATACCTTAAATCCTATTTTGATATATCTTACGGTACATGTTTTAGAATTGGTATAAAGTATGGAAGTAGGTTTTAAAATATTATATTCAAATCACTTAAAACCTATTTGATCAAATAAAATATTGTAAGGTATAAGGTATACGGGATTAATTATTCGGTCATTGCAATATTTATCCTTAGTTTTGGATTACTAGAAGACATTTATCTTAAATTTGTACTTAGAGGTAAGCATAAATCATCTTCATTATAATTCCCTCTTGCTTAAGTTTTATATCTCCCATGTGTAATTTATCTTATTACACTTTTGGTGGCTTTATAAAATAGAAACTAAAATATAAAAAAAGTGCAATGGAAAGATCTAAGGGTTTTAATTTTTTTTTTAATTCCTATTTTTTCTTCTTCTAATTTAAGAACAAAAAAAAAAAAAATCAAATCGGCAACTAAAAGGGAAGTCGGGTTTATTATTTATATTGAACTGCTATTGATATATCAACTGTCAATAATAAAAAAAAAGAGGTTTTTAAGGGTATTTATTATTTATATTGAGATGTGATGGAATCATATATTTACTCATTTTCCTGTGGTTTTAAAACCCAAAAAATTAATAAAGACGGAAAAACTTAAAATGTTTTGGTGCATTTTTGCAATCGTAAATTAAAAGGTTTAGAGAAAATAAAAAATCGTTGTACATGGGAGGATTGTGAAAACGTTACTATTTTGTAAGCATTGACGTCGGCAATAATAATAATAAGAATAATATGGCATCCATTATTCACCGCGCACTTTCACACCCACACTCTCCTGACAAATACACTCGCTGTATTACACAAAACAACTCTCACTCAAATCCCCAAATTACCCTCGCTCGTCTTATCACATACCACGTGTCGCTCAAAAGCAGCGAGTAACTTTCTAGAACGTACTTGAGCGCGTAAAAAACAATCAAAGCTTTCCAAATAGGAGGAACATCTTTTCCCTCGTTTAGTTGGTTCAAATTTAAATAAAACGACCCAACAACTTCTCTCTCTCTCTCTCTCTCTCTCTGTGAGCGTGCAATCATAAAACCCTCTGATTAATACCCGCACCTCACGAAAAAAATCAAAGAACCAGCTACAGCTTAAAGTTAGGGACCCCGGGGCTCGGGCTTTTCTTTTTTTCTTTTTTTTTTTTTTCGAAACGGATATTATTAGCTTGTACCGTTTTGGTTCAATGATATGCACGTTGTTGAATCGTGAGCTAGGGTTTGTGTACACAAGAGTTTTGAGATTCTTGGACCGATCTTTGTCCACGGCTATGGGTTGTTTTTTCGTCTGCTTTCGCGTTAAAGACGACGATGAAAGAGCTCACCGTCGTCATGCTGTTCGATCCTCAAAACCTCCTGTATGGTCTTTGGTTTCCTTTGGCATTTCGCTGTATTTTATTGTTTAATCATTGAATTATACGTAAAGGTTTTACCTTTAGAGGGTTTAAAGTCTCTTTGGTTGCTTTTTTTTTTCTTTGACTAATTCGGTTTTGATTGTGTTTAGGAAGTTGTCGTATCGCGGAATCGCTTGTCCTCTTTGTTTTTGGATGAAGGTAAATTGTCTGCTGATATTTTCGCTAAGATTTAGTTGCGTGTTGGGAGATTGTGGGTTTTTTTTTTAGTTGAAATGAATTCGGCGATTCAATTTTTCTTTTTTAAATACGTTTTAATATAAAACGAAGCTGTTTGATGTACATATTCTAATGGATTCTTGTGTTGTTCTTTTCATTTTACAGAGAGAGATGAGTTGCCGTATAAAGTGGGGTTAGGGGATGCTTCTACTCCGGGGAAATTTGGCAAGGAACTTCGAGATGAGGTATTGAACTATTGTCCTCAGTGGCTCTGGTGTGAAAATGTATACTAGTATACATGTGCATTTGGGATGATACTTCATCACGCTGCTGTTTTGCAGTAAAATGAATCATTTGGTTACAGCTATTGGTTATCTGCTTGTATCTGTTTGGAGATTTCACAGTTAGCTTCAGCCCCAATTAACTGGATTATCATTTGTTCAGCGGGGAGTTTCATTTTTGCATAGTATTATCTTGGTGTCCCTGTCCCAGCTGAGCGATATTAGAATGCCATTTGAACAGGCCAAAGACTATGAATAATGATTATAGGATTGGACGTTAATGAACCCAAAAAAAATCAACAGGTAGAAAGCATTATGCACGAAAGTTATGTGGATGCCTTTCGAACTAAGAAAGGAAAAAACAAAGCACTATAAATGTCAGAGATAACCTAGAGTACGTGAGTTCAGTAACCGACATCATAAGAGTATGAATCTCTTTGACAACCTTTATGATGATTGGTGTCAGATTATGAAGTATTTGAACTTTATAACTTGAAAAGAACATAACTTGCTCAATAATAGTGTTAAACTTTGAAGCACAGTTTTGAAAGATAACCATTGTGTCATATGTCACTGGCTCATATTTCACTCTGAATACTGCATTCTCTGGTATATTGTTAATAATGCAATACAAGATCTAAGAGAAGATGCAATAAATCACAACCAAGAGGACATGGAACTTTAATCACACCGGGTCAAACTATGGTAGTTCGTATTGACTTAATGAACTTCGCAAGAGCATAACATCCTTCTTATCAGTTTTTCTTTCTTAATAAGGAAAAACTATGAATGCAAGACCTAACCAATCACATGGAGGGCATGTTAGAAATGGAGAATGATCTCTTTAGCACTATTTTTCTAGCTAATGATCTATGAATCTTCCCTGTTATCATTAGAAAATGTGTTAGCATATCTATAAAAAGCAACATTGTAATGCTCTCTTTTTACTTTTGACATAGATGCTCACTTCTGAAGCATTTCATAAATTTTCATGTTACTGATGCATGGATCTTCATGTTACGGTTGCAGCATTTTGGCATCTGAGATTTGTGTTGTTGTATATACTGTGGGATAGTGTAACCTTTCATAAATCTGTTTCACAATTTTTCTTAGAACAATGCAATTCTTTTCTCCTTCTACAAACCTAATAGTTATTTGTTATGCTGATCTTGGGTGGACTTATGACACCGATGCTCCAAGACCAAGAGTTTTTACAGCCATGTGGCAAAGTTTGCTATGAATTTGCTAAATTTTGTATGGATATCTTGCCAACGCTTGTTAGGAGATGAAGAGGAAACTTGAACTTCCTGTTGCAATTGGGCTTTTAAATGCTGTTCATCCTATTCTCTGTTAGCCAATCAAACTCACTAATCCCGATATTGCCTTTGTATTATAAAAATATATTTAGACTAACAACAAAATAAAATGTAGTGTAGCATAATGAGATTTACATGTCATTTCAAAAAGTATGGTCCTGTTCTATTTGAACATGACAAACTATGTTGCTGATTCTCTTTGAATTGGAGTACTGGAATATTTGCAGAATATAGTATCTTATTCTGATCATTGTTTTTTTCCCCCTATTAACAGGCTAAGTTCCTTAAAGCTTGTGGAACCTTGCCAGAGACTCCTGCAGAACTTCGCAAAGGGTCAAAGAAGTTGAAAGATTCTCCTCCTCCTGAGAGAGACCAGGAAACTCCAGAATTTCATTCATGGCTTCCAAATACATCAGTAAGAAAAAATCAGTTAAATAAGTCTCAACATCCAACCACCCCTGTCAAACTTCATGAGCATTTGGGAATTGATTCCAGCTCTGCAGATAATACACCTAACAGGTTCAACTTTCAACTGTATGCTATGCATGATTTTTTTTCCCCCAAATGCGGATATGAACTTAAGAAGTACTAAGCCCCAGATAATTTTAGACGAGGATTTTAATGCTATCTAGTAATTGAAAGATGAATAAGTTTCACTTTTCCTTTTGACATGCTTATGTATTCCTTTTGAGATTGTCTTCTCTTATGTGGTCAACATGCGTAGATGTTCCTCTGATAATCTCTCCTCTTGATGAGAAAGAAATTCTGACTCTAAAAAAGCCTGGTTTAATTTTTTTTTGGCAGCTGTATATCGAGTGTTGAGGATACAACAAGTGCTTGTATCAACTCTGCAGAATGCAGTGGGACAGAGAGTGTAAATTCAGCAACCAAGATATATGTGAAGAATATTGATGGTTTTTTTACTCCTGCAGCACCATCATTCTCTGCAATAAATTCTCAGTATAGGAGTAAGTCTGTGCGTTTTGATTGTGACCTTGATGTGCATTCTCTAAGTGGTTCATCATCAGGAAATGCAAATCAGAACCCTGAGAAAGCACCAGGTAATCAGACTACAATAAAGCCTTCACCCTATCCAACTCCTTTAAAGCTATCTGATGACATGGAAACACCTGGAACCCTTTTCCCTGTGAGCACAGCAAACTTTCCCAATGGGAAGGCAAGGGTTAGGTCTGAATATGTGTATACAGTTCCAAACACCATGGAGAATGCCTCTCAGTGGACTTCACTGAAGGGAGGGGCACTTAACTATAACCAACCTTCAGGGGAAATGAGAGATTTTGTTGAGCAGCATAAAGATGAAACTATGAACAATTGTGTCATGGAAGAAATTTCAGCCGATAAAAACAAGATTGAAGCTGGCCTGTCTTCTTGGTTGAAGCCACCTCTTGGTGCTGCATCAAGTAGAAAGTCTCGCATTGTCAAAACACCTGAAGATAGACCTATCATTGGGCTTGTTGCTGCCCACTGGAATGAAGATGAAAAACCTGAAGTTTCACCCAAGTGGTGGGATGGAAATGGAATTCCGAACTCAACAAACAAGTATAAGGAGGTACATCTTCTCTTGGTCTCTTGTACTCTTTTGACAAACTTGAAAATTCATGTGATGTGATTTGATGGCAATTGCAGGACCAGAAAGTGTGTTGGCATGCCACCCCATTTGAAGAAAGGCTGGAAAAGGCATTGTCTGAGGATAGTTTTGTTCCACAGAGGTATTCTTTTGTTTCTTGAATTTGTTGACTGATTCATTCTGTTATGGTGGAAAGATGTTTAGTAGTTTGGTTAGTTCAGGATCTAGGAACACAGGAATGAGAATAATGGAATAGCAAACCAGGCAGGTGCCTTTTTTCTTTAAAAGAATATTGATTTTTGACGTAGAAATGAGCTGACCAGTCTAGAATTTCTTCGTATTAGGTACACTAGGAAAACTTTTTTTTACTCAAAATCACAAATCATCGAAAGCTTTTTTCACTCTGCTTAACCCTATCCCCCCTTGGGGTATTTTAGTGATAGGTTCTATTGGAACTGAATGATCCTATTTGGTCAAATACCCAGCGACTCAATTTTAGAAAGCACAAATAAGTAATAATTTTGAGTATTACTCTCGATGATTCATTGCTTTAACTTTCACTCGCTGGAATCCTAGTGGAAACATCTATAGACTGTTGAACATTTACATTCTTGTGAGTGTATGATGGGGAAAGTTGTCTGGTGACGTCCTTTTCATCATTTAGAGACTTGGAAGTTAAGTTCTATATAAATTGCTCTACCCACTTTCCATCGCTCCATGTTTTCTTAATTTGTGTCACTATGGGATCCTTTGCTGTCCAGGAAAAACGTGAGTGAAGTGCCCGTTGCTTTTGGTGACAATGAAGATGATGATACAGCTCTTTCTAAGTTGAAAACATCTGGCCATCCCCAGTCTGTAGTCTCCTTTTAGCGACCAGAAGCTTCTTTCTCTGCTTGTTGTGAGTTTCATGCAAATTTTGTATGTTGTCAATGTAGTCGGCTTATATCAGAAGCAAACCGATTTCTTGGTTAGGAGGATTTGCATGCAGCAAGTAAGAAGCGGAAATTCAATGTTACTGTTAGCAGCTTGGGAGCTAACCAACTTTGTACAGACCTGAAACCCTTGCAAGGTGGTTTTGTTGTCTAAAACTGTCTCCAACTTTCTTGCTTCTTTTATTTTTGAAGTCTGAAGGTATCATGATATTCTTGTATGTTTCTCCAGAAGAGCACCAAAATGATTTGATTCCAAGCTCGCTCCTTGGCTGCTGATTTATTAATTTGTTTTTTCCCCGGGTCCATTACATTTTTTTTTTTTAACCTGAAGCACCACAAAGATCATGTAGATCTGAGAATAAAGTTCTTCATGAGCTCGGCTGAGACGCACCTTTTCAGCTGCATATGCAGAGAAATCAAGGTTGAGGTTGATCTCTCGTATTGATTCTCGATGACCCAGCAAGCGGCAATGATTATGAGTGTATGAAAGCCATGCATCCATTTTGGGGTAGAGTGGCTTGTTTGATTTGTTATTTTATCTTCTTTCTTTTCTTTTCTTTTCTTTTTAAATAATTTTATCTTGTTCAGAAATGTTTAATTAATTGTCCGATTGTTTGAATTTTATGTAAATATAAGTTAAGAATAAAAGAAATAATTATTATTAACCGATGGAACAAATTCACTTAAGAGCCAAATCTGAAATAACCGAGGAATTCATTCCTTAACAGTTGGTTTAAAGGTTGCGGTTGTGTTTGTTGCAATTTTGTAAGCAGCTTATTTATCTGCACTTTCATCTCTCAGCATTAGAACCTTTAGTATATTCCCTTCAATCGGAAGTTCCCTCCTAAATTCCATCCTTCTAAGTCAGTTAAGGGGTCTTAGACCTCTTCATTTACCCATGTGCTGTTTAGTGTTTGTCTTATGATTTTCTTGGTATCCGTATTGCTACAGGCAAAATTCGTTATCTAAGTATTGTGTGTCTGTTTATTTTGTTTAAATGTTTGACTATAGTTGATGGGAATTCCATTAAAACAAAACACATTCAGAACTTGCTATTGTACAAGGTTAAATCGCATTGAGAAAAGAAAGAGGGAACAGATATTCAAAACTTGCTACTGTACAAGGTTAAATCGCATTGGGAAAAGAAAGAGGGGGGCAAAAGAAAAGATGGTCCACAGAACCAAAAAGGGCGGAATAAAAGATTTTAGTTAAATATACAACCATTTGGATAAGATAAATAGTGTAAGGTATTTTTTGACATGGAAATTTGTTGTTTGAACTTTATTTCATGCTAGATTTTTATCGATGCCAAAACCTATAATATTTTATTTTAGTATTTCATAATTTGTATCAAGCTTCGTTTATGCGTTGTATATGAATTATGTTGTCCTGTTGTAATAGAAATTACTACTTCCGTTTGTTTAGTTCATTAAATGGAATAAGGGGGAATGAATTGCCACTGCTTTGGAATGAAATAAAAATATAATAAGTATTGAATGATTATTATGCTGTTTAATTTGTTGTCATTGAATAATTATTATATTGCTTATTTCAAAAATGGACATGGAAATAGAATTAGAATATCTTATAAAAAGATCAAAATACCCTTACTATAATTGAAACCCTAAATTGAATTGTCTATTATCAAGCTTCCTCTCTTTGCTTTGATGACAGGAAATTCTTTGGCAACTATTAGGTTTCTCTCTCTCTCTTTATGTTAAAATAAAAATGTAAATTTTTAGGCTTCTACGTTTTGTTTGTTATGAATCCCTTTAAAATCAATTACTTTTCATCAATATATTAGCTAGAGGACATGATGTATGCTAGATGATGTTGCATTGTAGTTTTGTTGGTCATAGGAAAAGGTAGTGAAAAATTTATTATCTACTTGATGTATTAAAGTTATTGCTATTATTCTTTGGACGAGTGCATTTTTGGACAAAAAAAATGATTTATCAATTTTGTGTTTGTTGGGATATGCCACAATTTTGCATATGTTGTAAAAGATTGAACTCTAATGATGGAATTGCAAAATCAATTGTAATGATAATCAAAGAGGCTAGTCTTTTTGGTGTCCATAAAATGGATATCAATCGGATATTTCATTCTTTTTTTTTTCTTTTTTGGAGTAATTACATTGGCATTTATTTCATAATCTCTGCGAACACACTTACGACTTACAATGACACTATTGTGCTAGGCATTGATAGCCCATCCAATACATGCTCTTTCTATCATATATAATATAGCAAATGATCATTACAATATTGATCAATCCCAACACACATAATAGTCTTTGCAACATCCTTTCTTTAGATCCCAAGAATTTATTCTTGGAGCGAAGCCCCATTTCCCTTTCCTATGAAAGATATAACTCATGCTCAAGTTTCATTGTTTTCTACTTATGCTTCTCTAACTTATGATCCAACTTCACAATCCATCCTAAAACCTTCTTTCCACACTCAAGGCAATAAGCACATGTTGGAGAATCTTGCCATTGAAAGAACTTGTAGTTATCTCCCATCGACATATTGTAAAACGGATGGGTTTACTTCAAATAGAATAAGAGATGAATATGGGAAACTTAATATGGAGTAAATCCATACCTAATACTTAAGATATCAAAGAAACCTTCTTCCAAATGATCCTGGCTTCCAAGATGATACAACTATACATCATTCCCCATAGTGAGAGCCTATGTTATTCCCTTTTGAACTAAAAGAAGTAATTGAACCTAAGCAACTAGACATCATTATCCACTATAAAGTAGATAGAAAAAAATTGTTAATCCCCGTTGCAACTACAATTAAGGTTCCAAGCAACTCTACTCTTGTTAGTTGACAAGAGCCCTAATAAGGTAAGAAACATGTATTTAACAAATAGAGAGCAACAAGTAATGCTTAGGAAACCCACAATAGGACAAAGCAATTTAAATGGCTATAATGAAGCCTTGTAGGTGAGGCAATTCATATTTCATGACTTCTCCTTGTACTTACTCCTCATATGATAAGAGATATGTTGTTCAAATCTATCATTTCATTTCTAGTTTCATGATGCAATTGCAAAATTAGAATCTCTACTTATCTTGACTATGTTAGGTAAAATATAAAGAGGATGGTTACTAGCTAATGATGCATTATCATAAGGGATAGACTTTATAAGAAACTCAACCATATCTTGATCAAATTCTAATGCCTATGTTGATGGTGAAAATAAATACTCTACATCATAGACTAAAATACTCTTTTGAAAAATTGTAATTTTTTGCTTGATCATATTTTAACACTTGTGTTGTTGCTTGATGTTAATAGTGCAATCATTTGCTTCTACATACATACTTCAACAATAAGCAAAACCAATGTTAGAATGAAAATTGTAGGAAACTATATCACAAAAAAAAAAAGGAATGAAATATCTCTTATGCCTTTGTTATCAGAATTACATATGCTTCTTAAGGATGCAATATTTACACACCTAAAAAGATATTAACACACCCTATATACATTTTGTTTACTCAATTGTTCAATTTGAAAAATATCATTTCCCTTTCCTATATAAAAGATCACACAGATGATTTAGTATGGCCTTTGGACGTTCACTTTTCTCTTATGATATTGATGCAACTTGAGAGGTTACGTTTGCATTAGACTTGTTGCTCTAGCTCTATATTTTTTAATGGAGAGTAATAAAACTGCTGACCACAATTATTTGTCCAAAATGAAGGAATGGTGTAATACAATGCCTTTTGGTTTATCTTGGATTTACAATTCACGCTTTAATACTAGTGACGACTTTGGATGGTCTTATTGGTGGTGGTCTTTTTTTTTTTTTTAAAAAAAAATTGTTTTGATTTATTAGTTGTTGCAAGATGATTTCATCTTATAAAACTGGTTTGGAAAGAAGCTTCTTCTCCAGTCTTGTGGAAAACTTTCAAAAGTTACAAATTAGAGCCGGTGAATATTGTTCTAATGGCATTTTCAAAAAGAGATGTTCTTCAAATGCAACCAAGTATAAAGATTGCAATAGTTTTGATCTATATTCTGTTAAAGGTTAGAAATATGCTATTAACTTTTACCTTGTAAATGCGTTACTAGTGCAACAACTTTCCTACTTGGCATTTATGTTGTAAGAGGAATTCTACATTGTTTGGATAATTAAGACAACTTGTACTTAACATTTGTATTTAGACACAAAGGCTAATAACTAAGTTTAGAAAAAAGTAATTGAAAAAATAAGTGCCAATTGAACATTCTTTAATAGAATCCACACTAGAACATGAGAAAACCATGAGAATAGAGTTGTCCTAATGCAATATAATATGCACCATCAGACATGTTGTTACTAAGCAATTTTAAACTATAAAGTAAATAACATGATAACAATTTCACCACTGTACTAGAATCACATATCATCCAACTTCATCACAAAGCATGTGAGAACATGGTAGAGCAACTTAGCATATTCTTTCACAGTACAACACTTCCAGCACTCCTTGGCATCACATTACCATACTTACACCACCAATACACAACATCACAGCACATTACTACATGTACAACTATACAATTGAGCACACATATTATTTGAAAAAGTTAAAGAGTTTGCTTTCACAAAATGATAAAAATACAATACTCATTAATCGACATTTTCATCGATTTCACGCAACCTTAATGAGTAGGTGCTTGATAAAATAACTATCTTAAGTCTTTTCACTTTCTGTTAGCACTTAACAGAGTGATCTAACTATTTCCAATAACAACATGATACGGGTATATGCCATAATTAAGACCTATATACATCAATTACAACCATACACACCAAATGTCTTCCAAAAGCGTGCTAACATAGCTTCCAAAAGGATTCTATCGTAATTTAAACATAAGTAAACTATTCTCCAATAACATTCTTAGATAGATTAGATGATGTTCTAGTTGGATTTTATAAAGTACTACAACATTTTGTAGCCGATTTGGGAACTTGATTAAAGCTTTATACATAGTCCATCAATGGTTTGAAGGAAAATGATCATTTCCTCTACTTTTATTCTTACCTTATCTATTGTCAAACATTGCACAACATTTTTTTATAGTAGTTCTTATTTCTTGCATTTCAAATTCAAAGCTCTTAACAGTAGATGACAACACCTCTATTGTGCCCGCTCTAAACATGGTTTTCCTCCTTTTTTGCATTAGGCCAAGTAGCACTTTGATGGAGGGAGATCTCATCAGCTTCATCTCTTGATGGGACCTCTTACCATCTCCTCTAGTGTTGCTTCCTATCTTTCTAACTCCTTGATGACATCCTC
Source organism: Laguncularia racemosa (assembly GCA_037954665.1). Lineage (NCBI taxonomy): Eukaryota > Viridiplantae > Streptophyta > Magnoliopsida > Myrtales > Combretaceae > Laguncularia > Laguncularia racemosa. Next base: position 3,024,176 of record JBBMOL010000039.1, on the reverse strand, counting down.
GGCTATATGTGTATTTTAGCTCATGGCACAATCTTTTGTATATATCATGGACAACTCCTTTAGGTGTGGAAACTCCTATTCATAAATGCAGCGACATCTTTGTGGCTTGAAAATAATGAAAGAAGAAATTAGAAAGTATGTATGAGTAAAACATATGATTGATAATTTATCATAAAAAAAATCATATAAAACATACCATTACATAAGTTACCTACGCTTGCTTTTTCTGTTGCTACCATTTTCTTATTTGGATCCCAACTAAATCTACTAGATAATTTCCCATATACTATACTCCAGTCGTTTTTCAGAGTTCTAATCCATAACTCTATGCATGGTTTATCTTTTAAACAATAATTGGGCATTCTCACACTTAGCATCCTCTTTAGTTCAAAGAGATATCCACTTCGAAACCCAATGTTGGCATTATGTGTCCTAATGTTATGTAACTCTATCATACATGCAACTGTTGCATCATCCTCAATTATTGCCCACTTTCTCCTAATCTATTTATTAGGTCTAGCATTCACTTGTGTAGATTGCACCTCTTCCTTGCAGGTACCTGTATGGGACATTATAAAATTGATATACATAACAAAACGTTATGACATGACATTGGTAAGAACATCTCATACAATAATGAGACAAACAATATTTCACATATCAATGTACATTTTAGAAAAACATTCAATAAGACAGGATGAAGTTACAAAGAAATCCAAATATATTACAATAAGAATAGCTAAAATTCAAACATATTACAATTGGAAATATATGTTTATTTACTCCAATCACTAAACATTTGATTAGCTAACTACAACCTCCAATTACTCCATCCATCATTGTTTCCCTATGTCATTATGAAATCATTTCTATTGTCCACAATGTTTTCCTCTACAACATCTACATGTGCCTTAAGGAGATTAGAGGTTATTAGTCTCCTAATGAAGTTGTGGAGTAAATGACAAGCCAGTATAACTCAATTATGGATTCTCATTAGATAAAATGATGGCTTTTAAGAATACTCCATCTCATTTTAAGCAAACTAAAGCATCTCTCAATCACATTCCAAGCAAATGCATGTCTTAAGTTAATAATTCTTCTATAGATCTTAGGTGATCTAAATGGTGCAAGGAAGCCCTTACCATTGGGATAACCTTCATCTAATAGATAGTAGAATCCAATATGAAGGGTAGAAAATGTGTTATAGTTTTAATTGAGATAGTGTTAATTGGGACAAATTTAAAGTTGGGAGAACTTGACAAGTCATACCCTATGAAATTTTAAGAAAATTCCTCCTAATTATAGCACCTTGAAGAATTTTACTTTCTACAATAGAACCTTTCCATCTAGGCAACATATAAACAAAGTGTATATCTAGTGTATATACACCCAACACATTAGGGGCAATCTTATTTTTTTGAGTTTTATATGGAGGTTTGTCTTTCATTGGCACTTTAATTCAAATATATGTTCCATCTAAAGTGCCAAGACAATTCTTCATAAAAAAGAAAAAAAAAAAAAGGTTACAATTTTAATATGCTAGCATCTCTGTGTGATGAAAAGGTCTATAGTGGCTCACTTACCTTAAAAAACTTCCATTGATCATTGGTTCAATTCTTGGGAACTGGTTCAAGCTTCTTGAAAAGTTGGTTACTTAGTCGTAAAGTGGCATTCAATACATTATGGAAATATCAACCAACCATTACTCTAGACCTCTTAAAATTATGTGTAATCACTCTATTGTTTTGCATGATGGGCAGGTATACGCAAGAATGTTACGACTTGCTCATATGTAAGTAAATTCTTAGTTGGTCTTAACCCTATTACACCCTTCAACATTTCACAAAGTTTAAAAAATGCATGCCTATCCAATATTAGTTATTTAATACGCATGTTAAGTCATCGCTATAAACAAGTCTCTTTATGTATTGATGAAGTTGATAGAAGTTTAATTTATAAGGCTGGACTTGATGATGATAGGTATGCAATGTCAAGGCATGCAACAAAAATATAAACTGATGGCAATGTTACAACATTCCACTCATAAAGCCAAAAGGAAGTAAGTAAATTTCTTTTTCCTTTCTGATTCATTGAGGTGCAACTTTGTTTGCTCCGACATTGCAAAAAGATAATAAACTTATGAAAAAATGATAAACATGTCAACTATTTGGTCTAAAATTACAGGGCTAGCTAATGGGGAACTATACTTTCAATTATCTAGCAAACTTTCATCTTCTTAATACATAAGCACATGTATTATATCACACAAATAGTTAAGTAATATAGAGTGTAATTTATGAAAACTTGAATTTCCTATACTTAATAATCAAAAGCAAGGATGGAAGAACAAACTTAGCTACTAATAAGCAACATGGTCGCTTTAATTTATTTAAAAAATCGTGTATAAAATTTGTTTAAACATTTATGACAATCATAAAGTCAAAATTACTTTCAAGAGATTGTCAAATTGTGATTTTAGCAACTTCATATAAACACATACAAATCTCCATTATGGATTCAACCTTCGATTCAACATGTACCAACTTAAATTCATCGGAACAACCAGCAAGCCACTCATCATAAAAAAAGGGGCAACAACATAAGGAATAAGAGAGCAACAATAAACCAAATAAAGTAAAAAAAATTAGCTTTAGTTCTCTACAATATAGAATACATCCTTGGTGTTGGAGATCTTATGTCCACTAAAATGTGTATTGTCATATAGATATTCTTCTCTCGAACCTATTGAGGAGGCTAGTATTTGTACACCAATTGACAATCAAATTGAATGTAAAATAATCTAAAACTTGTCAAACCAATTCCACAATCTTTTTTTTCTTTCTCAATATCTGTGTTGGTTAGGTTTTGCCAATATACTTATAAATAATGTAATATTAATATCGAAAGGAAAAGTTATCCTTACTTTTGATAAGGATTACCATTTTGAATACCAAGACATCCATGATTTAATAATTATATTAAACACCCCACCACCCCTAAAAAAAAAAAAATAATGATGTAAAACAACTGACATTTTTCCTTAGTTTCTTAGTTCTTTTTCTTTTTCCCTCTCTCTCTTTCTCCCTTTTTAAGGATAAATGTAATATAAGTGTATGTACTTAAACTTTTGACTATTTAACTTTCAAATTAGCTATAACATAGCAAAAATTTAATTATTGAAAAGAAACAAATAAATAGAGCACAATATAAGTTAATAATACCCGTTGAAGATGAAGAAAATTACTAATACAAGAAGGTAGCAAGGATATAAAATATGATTTTAATAGCTCACTAGATCTTCATCAAAAGTGATTGGCAGTTGGCGCTAAATACTGTTATCTCTTTGAGTGTAGCTACTTTGTCAAGTGCGAGGGAGAGAGAGAGACTCTAATGAGCTTCGCTCTCCAAGTGCAACTCATTTGTTAAGTAGATTGAGAGAGCAAGGTTCACCAATGATTGCATCTCCTTTAGGTATAGAGAGAGAGGGTGGTAGAGATGAGTAAGGTTTGCTCAATCTCTTTTTTTGTTCTTGACTTTGAGGAACTTTTGTTTTAGATTTTTTTGGGTAAACGATGTAAATATGTTAATTAGATGAGGTTATTTTAGGGAGAAAGAAAAATAATAAAGTGTGGAGTTGCAATTCATGATTTCAAGTAAAGAATTCCAATACAATATATTTTGTAATATCAATTCTTTGTGGAATTAGTATTAAGGATCAAAATTAACTAAATATTGTAATAGTAATTCCAAAAGAAATAAGGAGAGAATAAAATTATTATTACAATTAACTAAATAGGACATTAGTCATCCCTCATGTACCATCTCATGTAACTTTTTTTTGACCATATGTAGTGTTTATACATGCAGTATACATGTGACTGTCTTATCCAAATTTCTATGTGCTACAATATTTTGACTTAAAATAGGTATTTAAAAAAACAAAAAAAACATAGGCTCTATAGAGTATCGTAAATGTACAAATTTTATGGTACATATGTATTAGGTATTATAGGATAAGTTTGAATTCCAAATTTCTCAAAACGTATAACCATGAGAAAGGATGCAGGATGCCTATTCTATCCACCATATCCTCAATCATCACTTAATATATTACAAAAAGTTACATACATGTACATAGGGTACATAGCATATACGTGTGTATGTACATGAATGTGTAATATAACCACTTTCGATTTATGTAATTATCCTCGCTGTGAATAATGGTGTACATTGTTAGAAAATGATTTTTTTGGCCAAATTTGTTCTTCGAGAAGATACCAATATACATATATAATGAAAAAAAAAATATTGGTTTTTGTCTATTGCAACTTGTAAGAACACTAACAAATGTATATCTACGATGCGCAGGTATAATATATATATATATATATATATATATATATATATATATAATATTATTGCTATATTAATATATGAAATAGTGGAAAAAAATGAAGAAGAAACTTAGAATAATTGAAAAAGTGGAGGGGAGAGAGTAATTAAGATATAAAGTGGGGTGGTATGTGGGAGAATTCTTAAATAGTGGGAAAAAAATTGAAGGATTGTAACTATTAACAAATAAATAAAATTATATATGTTTTTATTTATTATTTTAATAAAATTGGTTTAATATTTAATTTTACTATTATTTTATATATATATACATTAAATTTCTATATAAATCTTTATTATTAATATATAATTTAATGATATAATTAAGACTACATCAGTCTGCTACAAAATATGGACGAGAACACAAAAAATTCCGGTAATAATAGACATGGAATGTATGGGAAAGAAGAAATAAAACGGAAAATGAAAACGGTTCGAATCTTTCCAAATCTCGGGTCGGGCTGTTCGTTTTGCCTCGAAACAGTTAACAGCCAGGAGTTAATTTTGTCCGCTCCAAGAGAAAACAAAGTCGGCATATTACACCATCAAGGTTAGGGCTCAGTGGTTTAGGGTTTTCTAGAGGGTAGCTGTTGTTGGCGGTGAAGGGAGAGGAAAGGGGAAGAAGAACTAGAAGCGGCGATTGGAGAACATGTGGATGAAACGCCAAGCCTGAGAGGTTCATGATGTTCCTCTAATTTAATCCATATAATAATAGTTTTCAATCTGAAATTTCCATTCGCTGCTCGTTTTCTCATTCCCTTCTTCTCTAATGGCTCACTGCCTCTCGCTTCTCTTTGAGCCTAGTGATGATTTTATTTTACTTCTGAAGGCTCAATTTCTTAATCTCTCCTTAATAGGTTTTGAGATCAACATCTGGATTTTGGTTGTTTTTGCAAATATTGTGTAATTATGCCTTTTCTATTTTAAACTTATCGGTTTTTTTCTCTTTTCCCCAAACTTGATATACATTATTGTGTGAGCTCAATGTTGTAATCTCCCCTCAAATGGCATTTTTATTTCTCCCCAGTTTGGGTTTTGTGTATTTTTGAAAAAAAATGTGTTTTCTTCTTTTTTTTTTTTCCTTTTATTTTTGGGGTTTTAAAAATTGTTTCTTTTAATAAATCTTAGCGGTATGCTTCTGTGGGTTTAATAATTTGTGATTATTTAGGATGTCTTGTGAGTTGTAGATTGCTATAACAATGTTTGTTTTCTATCATGTTTAGCATTTTAGTTTAACTGCAACTTTTTGTCAGGAAGCATGATTTAGTCCGCTATTTGATTTATAATAGAGGAGAAATGGGTAAAAACTGATCAGAAAAGCAGAGTGGAAAAGAAAAGGAGTTCAAATGGAATGAAGTGTAATAAGAAGAGATTGCTGCTTGCGATCATTTGAAATTAGTCTGTTTCACATATATGATAATCTCGGCCTTTCAGTTACTTGCCACAATATATAAAATGTCATAGATGCAATTTGGATTCATTCTATGGAATTTTCTTGTGTGGGTAAGCTATCTATTTGTTTGTTGTCCTTGTCCTATGGGTTAAACTATTTAGCCTGGCATGCCCCATTGTTGGTATGGAATTGGCCTTCGTGGACAGGTTTTAATGGCACAATAGAATGCTCAACAAGGTTGAGTCATTTCTGGTGAAGGGAAGGGATGAACGTTGGGTGAGACTACAATGAACAGTGGGTTGAAGTAGGGAGATGTTGGAAGGAAAGAGGCTGGTGCAAGGATTTGCAACATCGGATCTCAGGTTCTGCTATGCACTCCCAAGATAGGGTCCTTCCTCCTTTTCTTCTAGTGATCTCTTTGCTAAGCAATATATAGGCTTGGAGGGTGGTCTGCCTTCCTTGAGTGAAAGCAATCTTATTCAATTGATGGTGAGTCAGCTGTTGTTGGGCCCTGGTGGATGGTGTTTAATGACAGTGAGTGCAGCCAGCTTGGAAGAAGTGAATTAAGCTGTGGCATAGGCTGTTGATGGCTGGATTAGCATGACAAGAAACTAAAATAAGCATTGGATTTTCATTAATAAGCTTAGGATATACCACCTAAAATAATTTGGAGATGATGTCAACAGAAGAATTGTTCGATCTTTCAGCTGAATGTTCAACAGGATTATTTGGGCGAAATCAGCTTCCACCTTGGGAAGAGGTTGTGGCAATCTTTTGAAGGGAGCAGAAGGCGTGTTGATTTGCTATACTAGTTCTTGAAAGTGGCAACTTGTCTGATGTTTCATGGAGGGCTTTTCTCTGTTATGTTTTGAGTCTCATATTGTCATTCGCCTGGAGCTAACAAAGACTAAAACTCGATGCTGGCTAAAAGATGGGCAAATTCATCACAACCTCCTGTTACTATGGTAATGTGCACAGTGACTTGTGAGTTATGTGACTATGGGGGCTTGACATAGACATGCCAAAGAAAACAGGTCTTTAACTTGGATACCAACCATGGTCGAACCAACATGTCTTTGGACCGGTAGCACTGGTACTACGTTGCTAGACAACTAGGAGAGGGGTACAAAATCCCTCCCCTTCTCTCCTTAGAGAAAATTATTTGGCTGGGGGTAAAAGAGAGTTGGGTCTTGGCATCTTGCTACCATCTATTATTGCTGGGTGAGAATATGGAGCACACCAAATATGAGAAACCGTTTGGGGGAAAAAAGGGCAGGGGGAAATTGCAAACAATCATCTATAGTGTGGATATATTTTTGAATTTTTGAATATTGTAAATAATCTTTGAACTTTAATAAATTGATAAATAATCTCTAAAATTATAAATAATCCTTTAATTTTAGTGAAGAAACATTATATTAAGTTTATCAAAATGTGTTTTAGTATCTTTCTAAACTTTAACCATTATGTGTATTTTGAGACTCAAATAATAAATGTTCTTCATTTTATTAATTTGTCAAACTATAGGAGAGTTAATTATTACATTTAAAATTTCAAGGTATGTATCTACATCTTAAAAGTTTTGGAAGGTTATCTATAATTTTGAGTAGAGGGGAAGCGGGATCATGTAAATTAACTTGTGAAGTTTCATGGTGTGTTTGCATAAGCAATTAAATAGCATGTGTTAATTAGGGTTGTGTAAGCGGAGTGGACTGTGTGAGTCGGCTTGTTTAATCTATAAAAAATGCAGGTTGAGCTGTAAAATTTCAGCTTGTGTTTTATATTGGTTTATTTAACTTTAAAAAGGTAAAAAAAAAAAATATGGGTTGATTTATTAGCTTGTAGGTTAATATGGATTAACTCGTTTAACTGTAAAAAAATTATATGAATTGGGTAGGAAATTTAAGCCCACTTATTAAGCGGATTAACTTACATTGATCTAGGGGCTAACCTGGGTTGAGATATAGGTCAGCCGTTAAATCCACTTTTCTACTCCTAGAGCTAACAAAAAGTCGATTAAGAATAACATTTATAGATGCAGTAATGCTGTAGTATATCGCTTCAGTCATTTTGGTGAATTTCAATTGCTAGATGCCGAATCAGTCTTCGGCAACTATCGGTATTACCCATCTTAATTTATAAACTTAATTATTCATTGAACAACTTAACCATAGAGATGGGACCAATTTCTATTATATCTTCCATCTTCATTCCTATCTATATCATTAACTCCTCATGCCCCTCTTGATTGATCAATCTGATGTTTCTATATGCTTTCAAGGAAAAGTCAATTTAATTACTTATCTTGGGTCAAATACGATTGGGGCAAAATCCTTTTAACATCCATCTGAAATATATCATTTTTGCTTTGACTCCTTTATGTGATTGTAAACAACGAATACTTCAACTTGATCCTTCCAATTAGCATCTCTCTTTTTCAAAAGATTGGAGGTTCCTACTGTAATGGGTGAGGGAGAAGCATTATAGAGTTAAGAAACTCACAATCAGACCTTCACCATTACATCCTCGGACAAACACCAACTTGCTCTCGTACACTTAAGCACAACCGCCACATACGGAAAATTCATTTAGCGCTTAAACAGGCATATAATCGTTGGAGCGTTTGATTCGCAAATATTGTGGAGCGAGATGCCGAAGGTGGAGCGCTGAGCTAACTTGGGATATGGTTTGCATTTAGCGAGTTCATCTTTTATGGGTTGGTAATTTTTGTTAATATATCAATTTAAAACGCTACAAATCCTTATATAATTAACCTGATAGGATTAAATAAAACTTGAGGTAAAGCTTTAAATCGAACCATAGACTTAATATTTATATGTTAGAATTAATTAAGAAAACTACATAATAACATGATAAAATAAAACATAAAAATTAAGGATAATCAATAAACCTTTAAGCTATAATAGAAAACAGGGAAGTAATAAAAGGGATTTCTCACCATAGTAAAATTGAAAGTTTTATTGCTAATACTTAACGTAACAAGGAAGGATGAAAAGACACCCTTGTCCCTAGTGGTAAATAAAAAATCATAAAGAGAAAAATAAAATAATAATTAGTAAATAGTAAAATAAGGTAAAAGACACTTAATAGCCTAATAAATTGGGGTCTCTTGTATGAGGAGCATAATAATATAATGAATCGACCCTGCAAAGTTAATATGTAAGTAATAGGATTCTGTAAAGTTATTATAAAGTTAGAATATTAATAAAAAAAATGTGAAATAAATAAAATTCCCTTAAAACTATATAAGATTATAACAATTAATATGTAAGTAATAGGATTCTGTAAAGTTATTATAAAGTTAGAATATTAATAAAAAAAATGTGAAATAAATAAAATTCCCTTAAAACTATATAAGATTATAACAATTAGCAAAAACAAGACAAAACACATCAATAGATATGGTAAATAATTTAGTCCAGAAGTGAAAAAGGTGAAAAACACGTGTATAATGTTTATCATGATTAATTTGCATTAGAAAATTACAGAAAAATCACATTAAGGTGTCAAAAATTTGTAAAACATTGAACAAACGTCATAAAATTATGCAAAATTTGGTGGAGATGTGTAAAAACGTTATAAAGCAACTGTATTTTTTTCAGATTTTTTTCTCCATTCAGTAAATAAAAATAATTTTACAAGTTTGATTAAAACACTATAAATTCCGCCCTTAGCTAAGTTATTTATGCATACAGCTCTTTGAGCTTCCTAAAATCACTACAAAATTTCTAGTGGCTCTCCATAATCTTTCCTAGGCGACCAACAAGCTTGAGAAGGTGCTGGTGGCCGTAGGGTGGTGGTAGCTAGTATAGTTTGGAAATTCTATGGGTTTTAAACCTTGTTGTTTCACGCCATTTCTTCTATGGTAAGTCCATCATAGTATTACCTTCATCTTGTAAATTTTCAAGAATTAATATGAAATGTCTAATATTTTCAATATTTTTCACAAGTTCAGGTCAAAATTGTGCTAAAATGCCAGTTTTTAGAATATTCTTTTTTAAATTAAGAATCCATAACTTTCAAATTAAATTATTATGGTATCTCTTATATGGCCCCACTAAAAGAAGTCTTAAAGAAATGCATCAACAATAAAACTTACATCACTATAAAAATGTCACTATTCTAGGTAATAAAATACACCTACTTACTATTGATAGTGAAATCTTTTACTATAGAAATTTAATTTTAACTAAAAAACTATTGTTTTCTTAGGAATCACTATCTTTTGAATTAGTCGCAAGACCCACTTCAAGTAAGTGGCTTGCTTTAGTGAAGTTATATTTTCCTTTTAACAAGGAACTATCAATCAATATACTACTTGTGGTTGTAGCTAGCTTGTTTGTGTGCATGTAGTGAATATCTTTGTTGTAATGCTACTAAATTGATTGGCTTGGTTTGAATATTTGTCACTACACCTACTCTTCTTTGGATTGATTTATTGATTGCACATCCTTTAATAATGAATCTAAGAATTTAACTTGAGGTTTATCAATTGGACGTATATAGCATCTCTTGCAACTCTATTCCACCGGGCACCATCCATTGAGTGAGGTTCGTAAAGTTACCTTCTTCTAACTATACTAAACTACAAAGACAGGAAAAGAGGTTGCAACCATAGTAGAAGCTATCTAAAGATAGTCTAAAATGGTCTTAGGGAGGGTGAACTAATCTAGTGCACAGGCTTGGGTATTGGTGGAATCCTATTAAGTGCAATCATGGAAACTCCTTGAAACCTAGATTAGAGTGGAGTGGTTTTCTCTAATATCATGCAGATGACATTTGATTTACTACATTACATTTTGAATAAATATACCTTCTTTGAGAGTGATTAACGTATAATGCATGTTCCTTGCCACTTTGGAGCTGTAATTTTGCTGAACCCTTATAGGTATCTTTGTAGGATGACTAGCCTAGCTTTAGAATGCCAAGTATTCCACTGGGAGGTCTCTATAGATTGGGAATTATGCTGAGTGAAACTATCTTAGAAGGATTACCAAAGTGGGTTATAATAATTGTGCCCCACTTGAACTTGTAGATAATCTCTTTCTTTTTGATAGATTATTATTCCTTAAGTATCTACTAGCATGGAAGCCTTATGCATATTAGCTGGTTATGATGGTCATACCTTAGATATCCTTAAAAAAATGATATGCATGGTGGGACTTAGGCTTAAAAATTCATGCTAATGTATCGTATCTCGTATTTATGTATAAATTAGTTTGTGTCTAGAAAACCTCAATCTATGATACAATCTATTTATTAATCGTATATGAATACCTAAAGCTATGACCCAACCCATTTAATAAGCATATCTTATATCTGGGTTGGACTTGCTTATTAATTAAAAAAGTTATAAATAAGTTTATAAAATACTTATATATACAAAGTGAAAATGGTGATAAGAAAATTAACTTCTACAAATACTAATAATGTAAGGCTTTGTAAGTTAGTATAAAATTACAATCTAAACAACAATTTTATTAAAGTTTCATCAAATATAATAAAGCTAAAAACTCATAAGTTTCATAGTATAATTAAATTAACTTGAATCATGGCTTAAATGAACATTACTAGTAGTGGTGATTTCCAAATTTATCATATTTTCTATTCGATTTTTAAGGGAGATGATCAAAGAATTTATACATAAGAAAGAATGATATCAATAAAAATACCCAACATTGAAAATTTTATAAAAATAGTTAGTTTATTACCTTCATCTGCATAAAGCCAATTTTTTTACTCATATAATTTGTTGTTAGTTCTCAATTGTTTTTCATAATTTAGAGTGTGTTTGTGAATAAGTTTTTAGCTTTGTCTAGATGAAGAAAAATATATCAAACTAGACAAACAACTTGACATTCATAGTGGATTTTTATACTAATTGTTAGCTTACACAAATAAATTGTAGTAGGAATATTTCCTTTTAGCTTCTTTAATATCGCCTTCGAATTCAACTCATGTTGGGTAACATATTGATTCTTCTCTATTCTATAAATAAGGAAATGGGAAGTCATGGCTTAGGTAACCCTATTTACTTGTGTTTCATGTCAAGTACATATCCTTAACTAGAGTTTAAATAACCTCTATTTAAATTTTTACTGAAAATATCCTAGGGTCCTTTATACTGTGGCTATATGTTTTAAAATATTGTTTAAACTCCAAGTGTTTTTTCCTCATTATCATCATTTAGTTTTTTTTTTTTTTGATATTGAAGGTTCTTTGCTATGACTTAACTTATTACCATCAACTTCAAAAGACAGTAGAAGGCATTACCTATTGAAGTATTATTCCTTTACTATAATTTTGAAACATGAAAATTCATAGCCTAATTTAATCGTAATTTTTTTTATTGTCTCATTTTTGAAGAAGTTTTCCAATGGAAAATATGAAAACAATTTCAAGATATATCAAATTTCTTGCTTTTATCATTTTCTCCATATAAATACTTTATTAAGCAAAGTATGTGAAGAAAAAGTTGGATTTTCTTGGGATATTTACAAGATGATTAGCATTGTTAATAAAAATCATGCAAAACAAATAAAAAAAATGTAATATTATATTTCAATTGATTCAATAAAAAACTTCTATCATCTATTCTTTAGTTCAAGTAATAAATTGAACAATTGTTAGGATTTTTATTAATACAAAATTCTACCAATCAAACCTCAAAACACTTATTGCAAGAACTATAGCTAATTGAACTTAGCACTTGAAAAACATTTTAAAACAACATGAATATTGATGCGCCTTACTAATTAGATAGCCAACTGCAAGAACTATAGCCAATCGAACTTAGCACTTAAAAAACATTTTAAAACAACATGAATATTGATGTGCCTTACTAATTAGATAGCGAACACATCAACAAGTGGTGTGAATTACAAATTCCTAATAAAAAATGGCATGATCACTAACTTCACACTTGATCCCCAAATTCACGAGATTAATACTAAATTGATGTAAAGAACAAGCAATTGTATAAATATCAATGGGAAACAATGGTAATGAACAAGAATTCCACTCAAATTGAAATGATTCAAATATGAAATGGAAGAACCCTAATTCATGTAGACAATGACAAGTCACCAACAAATTGCACTTAGATATGACTCACTAAATACAATTTGAAAAACAACAAGAGGAAGATTGATATTACTCATAATTCACTCAAGTTGGTCTCGCCACAATTTCACTTGGAAATTGATAAGAGATCTTTTGCATGCATGGGAAAACCTCACGGTAAAGAAAGTGTATGTTTCAAAAATGTTAAAAGCTTCCTCAAAACCTAGTTGGTAAGTATTTATATTTGCTCTTATTAGGGTAAAAATAACACAAAAATTACAGAGATGCCACTTAAGTGGCCGATTTTAAAACAACAAATTATAAGTACAAATAAGTCTTCAAATGGCCGGTTCTTCACTTCAATATAACACATTGTGAACTGGTTCTTCTTTGATTTATGAAGGTCCATGAATAACTCACAAACTGAGCTTTAACGAATTTATCCACTATCTTATAAAAATTGACAAGTGTGCCTGCTAGAATGCACAACAAATATGAAATAGAAAAGAAGATACTAAACAAATATTCTTGGGGTCTGATTGTTCAAAAAGGATCCTCATCGCCAAATTTTATAATCCCTTGGCTCTTGCTCTAGTGATAGGTTCTGTAGGAATTTGATTCCTATCAAATATTAATAATGTATTAAAACCCTAACAAATCTAAAAGCCGAGACTATTTACATGAATTACACGGATTGCTTGTTGTTGAAGAGAGGGAGAAAGTTGGATTGACTTACCTTTATCATTATTTTCAATATTATCAAGCATGACTCTCTAGTTATGACAAATAATACTTTCTAAACAATCAAAAGATGAGGAAAAGAGATACAAAAAAAAAAATGAATTTATTCAAGAGAAAAAAAAAAAGAGATGAAGAAGAGAGATAAGAGAACTGTGAAGAAGAGAGAGAGATATGATGTATTATTGATGACTTATGTAGAAGGACAATGAAACCTTAAGTTTCAAAATCAATAATACTTGGAATAATAAAAAAAAATAAAATAAAGAAATGTTTATATTACTAATATTAAATGGGTTTGAGTTGAACCTGTGACCTGTTTATGAGACTGTTTAATAAATGGATTTGTAAACAAGTTTGAGAGCTGGGTACAAACTTGAACATGGATTTTGTTATGTTTAACTAGGCCTAGGCCAATTATGTTTTGTGTTGATTTTTTTTTTTCATGATGTAGCGACCCACTTATTAGGTTTGATTCTTAAACTTATTCAACATTCTTGTAACTTTCCTTGGTACCTGTAGGTGGATTGCCATGCCATTTCTGAATTAGAGATAAGACAAATTTGACTAATCCTGAACCTGTAACTCTAACCTGTATGTAATTCTATAAACATCTTGTAGAATGGTGCTATTAGTGCTATCATTTCAAAATCCGCATCATATCTAAACACCTATACTTAAAACTCCTATCACATCACATATATATATATATACTATCAGGATCTACATTTTTGGTAAGTAGGTGCCGCTTATGATTAATCCTGTAGACCTAAGTGGCTCAAAAAGATTATAAATCCAACCTTATACATACATATATTCACATTACAATCCAAAGATCAATACTTGTAGACTATATTTACAAGCACTACAACATCATGTACATGACATCCTATTACAAAATAACGGAGGTTCAAAATGGAAACTAAAGGCCCCATTTGCCTCTACTGATGCTCTCTAAAAATCCAAGTCCCTAGCAACTTATTCTTTAGTACTTGTATCAGAGGTTAGCAAAACACTAACCCCTTAGCTTCTTAAGAAGCAAAGTGAGTACATAATCAAGCAACCTAGCAAAATTAAAAATTAAAATCACATAACAGTAACCAACAATGTTATCAAATACTTCGGAAGTGATTACTCAAACAAGTAAGTTTGCAACTTAAAGCTATACTCGTAGGAAATCCAATTCAATTTTTTACACTTTAACATCACCATGATTTTACTTAATGAACACTTCCTTATAATTCCACTTTACCAAACTCATAACCTTTTCGTTGGAAACCATTTCAAGTCTCTCCTATTTACTCATAGGTCACAAATACTTTTCAGTTCACCTATGCAGAGCTTGTCAACTGGTAGATAAATTACCCTTATGTACTTTTTAAAACTCAATGTTTTCTTAGCCAATTAAGGCATCCTTACATACTCTTTTTTAGTTAGAAATATTTAGTTCGCTTTTTACCTACCTTGAATCGGGTCGGTTTATCAACCGTGTCTCAAACCTATCTAGGTCGACTTAAAGGTTGTACCACAAACTTACCGGGCAAGGAACATGATTTTCTTCACATTAAATGTTTTGGGTTAGTAGGTACTTACAACCTAAACCCCATTTGATTTATTCGAGTCCCAAAATTAGTTAGGTATACTTTAATGAAGTTATACATGTCAACGATCGGTTTTCCATTTTATTATCCATTTAGATATTTCATCATTATCAAGACAACAATAGTATGAATTCAACCAGTCATACAAACCCCATTCAATAAGCTAACAATAATCGAACATTACATCACAATCATAAGGCATTCAACAATTTATGTTCGTTACATCACATATAATCAGGAATAGTACATTCAAATCTCATAACTAACCCTCATTTTAGGATTTCTAGAATGTTTCCTTTTTCTTAGAATCCAACCATATTAGGACACGCAACTAGCCATCAGCAGTTCAATATAATCCAACAATCCTCCAGCATTGATCACAGTAAGTGATCATACAGGGTAAGTTCAACCAACAACAAGTGGTCTACATTATCGATCACTTATACCCAAGAGAGGAGTTAAGGGAGTACGCACCTAAAACAATATATGCCAATCCAATAGTTACAACAACCAAATTCCTATGTCCTCCTCACTCAATAGAAATACCTGAATCATCAGTATACCAATTAATGTTACTCTGTTTACTCTATTGAACCCTAAATTGCTAATTAAGTATTCCAAACCCCTAAATTCCATCTCAACCTCATATAATCCACCATTATCTTGCAATATCTTATTCATATACATACGGGTATATTACGCTCTATTATATATTAATGTAATTAAATTTTGATTTGATTCCATATTGAATCGTATAGTTCTAAGTTATCGTGATTTTGCATCGAATGCTCCGATTTTTGTTCCATAACTAACCTAAGCTTTTTAATATCATATTATACTTCAATGAACCTCAACTAAACATCAAATTCAACTAATTAAATCAAATTCCCCAATTTTGCTAATGATTAAATTTAGCTAAAACAATGTAATTGGCTTAAAAAATTCACTAAAAATGGAAAACCACACCAATTTGAAAAATTATTGATTTGGTGATCTACTACATCATATATCAAAACTACATCATTTGCCTTATTCATTTTCCAATTTAATTTCTAACCAAAATAGGGCATTTCTTAAAGACCACACATTTTCGATTCAAATTTCACCAAAATAGAATTACCATGTTAATATAAATACAAAATTATAACAGAATACCAATAATAATAATTTGTCATCAACATTTGATATTTTTAATAAAAATAGGAAGTCTCAGGTGTTACTAGGGCAACTCCCTTCATCGGCATCCGACCACCAACGCCGGCCATCACTGTGTTGGCTGGAATCCTTCTCCACCCAAACTCTTAACCCTAGCTCAGCCTAGTAGTAGCTCTACCCTAACCCATTCGACCGGACATACCGGATCCTCCCCTATTTAATTACGATTTTTTCTTCAATTTCTTCAAATTCTTGTTGCATCCCACTTCAATCTTGTTCTTCATCCTCTCGTGATAATTGCATGATGAAATTTTCAATTGTAATTTGCCTGAAAAATTCGAATGAAATGGAGAAAGTTATGGGTTTGTAAAATTTGAAAATTTTGATCTCTCTCTCTCTAATGCCCACTTTTACCTTATTATATTGCTGATTTACCCTTAAATAACTGACTGGCTTGTTGTATATTATTTTATTATTTGTTTGTTTTATTTTCTATTTATTTATTTATTTGGTTTTCCAAATACTATATATATATATACTTAGGTATGTATATGTATGCATATATATACATATGTATATCATTTTTAGTATAATTATAACTATATACATATTTATATTTGTGTGTTCCTTACTGATATTACTGGTTAAGCCTAGGTCCTCACACATGAACCCCTTTATATCATGTCATGTGGTGTTTGGGTTTCACTAGTTAGATCTCAAATTGCAAACCTTAGTGGGATTGTCATAAACAAATTATGGGTCATGACACATTGTGTTTGAGTTCCATTGCAATTAAAATATTGTAAATAAATCTATAAAATAGTTAAAACTACAAAGAGAAAAGGCGATTATAAAATTAATGTGTGTAGTTTAAATACTTAAACATAAAATTATAATTTAACAAAAGTTTTAATAAAGTCTAAATTATAAATTTAAAAATTTGTTGGCTATATAACATTATTGTATTATGTTGAATCATGGTGTGATAACCTTGACATATTGTTTA
Organism: Laguncularia racemosa; assembly: GCA_037954665.1. Classification (NCBI taxonomy): domain Eukaryota; kingdom Viridiplantae; phylum Streptophyta; class Magnoliopsida; order Myrtales; family Combretaceae; genus Laguncularia; species Laguncularia racemosa. Next base: position 3,006,808 of record JBBMOL010000039.1, on the reverse strand, counting down.
AAAAAGCATTTAACAATGTTTGAGAAAAAAGAAAAGAGATTTCTAAGTGCAAAATGTTAACAAGTGTCATTGCATTTATTTTCTAGATTGGCATATTTGACATTTGTTAAAATGGTCTTTTCTATTTTTTTGTTTTAATAATTGTGTAGATTTTTATTTATATTTTGAAGAATCAACACTAATTATTGAAGACATACCTGCGTAATTTTTGGTTTCAAAGTTTGTCTCGATCTCCATGCCGGAAAATTCAGGTTACGCCGTTAATAATGCTCATATGTTTTGTTTATGCATGTCAACGTTTTCCTCCTAAAATTCAAATACGTTTTATTACTTTTTTCCTCCTTATATGATGGATTCCGACTTTGCAAGTTACCTTGGTGCCATTGCTCGCATTTGATGTTCAAGTCAATTGTTGACAAGCTCTCCAGGAGGCCACGGAAGCTGTTTACATCAAGTGGTGAATGTAGTATAGACCGTGGCAAATTGAACGTAAGTAATAAGTGGAAATCAATGGAAACGGAGTCTTGCAGTTTTTATCTCCTCAATTTTCTTTCATTATTAAATAAACGGTTGGGATTGTTTAAAAAAATTTGAATAATTTTATAACATCATTGTAATATTATTTATTTCTTTATAATTTCGATCATTAAATACACATAACAACATCTTAAAAAAGATAAATTAAAATCCGTAAATCAATAGCAGGTGAAAATGAAAATTCTCCTAAATTGCTAAAAGAAGACACTTGCGGCTAGATCACGGAATTGATTAATGAGGAATTTCTACCTCATTAGAAGAAAGTTCCAATTTGGACCATAAAAGGCATTTACTAGAAGATAGAAATGTGAGAATACTAGGCCACATCCACGACTAGGATTCTGTCCTTTGGAAAATTAAGCATTCCAAAAATAGGATCAAGACCTTTGGGAAGACGCATTACGTTTTAGAAGGGCTTTTGCTCTCTCTCTATTTTTTTTTTTCTTTTTTAGTGGATAGAATTTCTTTTAGATGTATTTACGACTTAGTTTTCTTTTTTCTCCAAGGTTCTCATAAATAAAACAAGTGTCAATTCCAAAAATGGCCTCTCCTTTCTTGTTTCTTCTTTGGATAAATCTTAGTATAGCATGTCTTTTATACAAATGTTGACTTGTATTCATAAATTAAATATATTGAATTCCGAGTGTAACGATTTTTTGGATAAATTTTATACTCGAACTCGTTTATTCAAAACTTTTCCCTAATAGCTACTTCCCCATACAGACTACGGTGCGAGCGTGGCTGTTAAGGGAGGGAGATGATTCCTACAAAGAAGTTCTTTGTTTTTTTTTTTTTTTTGTTTTATATAAATTAAGCTTAAATGTGCTTAATTAAATCAAACTTAAGTTTTATAAATATTATGATGAGTCAAATTTAAGTTTAAAATTCTAAGTATGATCAAGTTAGAGTTAAGTTTGAGTTTGAGATCAACACATTATCAGCCCGGCTCGGCTTGTATATAATCCTATTTGAAAACTTGCTCAACCTAAAAATTTCATCTTAAAATGGGCATAATGAACTACATAAATTTTATCACAAAATTTCAACTAAACGAAGCGAAGGGAAAGAAAACTTATCTACATTCTCCTTGACCAAACTCTAATAATAGGCACTACATATGGAAATATAGTCTCTAGGACACAAAATAATTTTTGCCTATACAATTTCAACAACACTAAAGTTAGGTGTAACATCTCTAAGATTTTAGGTTGCTGGTGTGCACCTAACAGCTAACCTTAATCACCCGTGGCAAGTGATGAAATTAAACGCATAATTGTACCTTTCTACTAGCATTTTGACACATCTTTAGATCACAGGGCAAATATTGCCCTAGTGAATCTCTCTTAATTTCAAGTAATATAAATATCATATTTAATATCTAAACTTTATCTATTTTCATAATTTATTATCTAAAGTTTAAAACCATCAATTTACTATTTATAAATTTTTTATAGATATTTATGATACCTGAATAGAGTAGTTAATTATAAAAATTAGCAAAATTTAGACAATTAATTACAAAATCTAAAAAAGTTTAGATAGATAATTCAAAAATAGATAAAATTTAAGTAGTAAATTGATATTTTAAAACTTCAAATAATTAATTAAAAAAATAAAAAAAATTTAAATATGAAATACAACATGCTTATCAAATGGCAGTTGGTCAATACATCCATGTTATCTAACGGAGCTTCAATGGAGTTATGCTAGGTAGTAAAATAGCACAAAAAGTTCAATCAAGAATTAAATTTATTGTTTTAAAATTTAGATACCTAATTATAAAAAATGTTAAAATTGAGATATTGAATTTGATATTAACCAAACTTTGAAATGTCGCACAATAAAAATATGCTAAAATCAGTAAGAAAAGGAAGTAGTAAGAAAAAGGGAATATTGATCAACACTTACTAGGGTAGTCAGTTACGACCTTTTTCCAGCAATATGAAGTGAGGTTGTAAATTTTTGTTCCTAGGAAAAGGGTAAATAAACATAACAAACCATGCTACAGTGGCCTAGTGGGTGGTGAATTACAACTTTCCCCGAACATATGGTTGGAGAGGGCCCCTACTCGCCGTCCCATGGATTCCTTAACTTTTCTTATTGTTTGTAAAGTTTTGAATATTTATATTATATTTTAATGTTCTTTTAATTATTTCTTAACTATCCTAATGACTTTATAATATTTAATGATGTGGCATACAACATTAGCATCCAATTGGCACAAAAGTATTAAAATACTCCAAATAAGCACGACAACAAATTAGAACTTGATTATGCATTTTTGAATTTTTTTATGTAAAGTCTTGGAAAAATTGAAAAACTATAAGAAAAATTAAAGAAAATAAATAGAATAATAAATTCTCCGAAACGTAATTTTCAAACGATATTTGGTTAAATAACGAAATTAATTTAAATTATAGATTTAGGAACATCAAATGTAAATTTAGAGTGAATATTTATATTCGTGATAATTAGATTAGCTAGACGTAAGTTTTTGTAATAAAATGCTAAAAATATAAAATTTAAAGATATTTTTATACGTGAGCAAGATAATAACATAGAGACATTTAGAATATAAAATATAATCAAAATATAATATAATATATACTCATAACTTAAAAATATTTTTTTTTCTATTGCTATCTCATTCACCCGTCATGTCAGGTAGGTGACGACAGCAACAGGTTGGCACCAGTCACATTGTCCCCAGCCGTCCCGTCCCTCACCTTTTCTCTCTTCTTCTTCTTGCCCGACCGCACTCTTCTTCCTCCCTTTACTTTTTCTTTTCTTCTTCTTCTTCTGGTCAACTTGTGCAACCCCTATCCCCTTTGCCACATTACCTTTCCTTCCGACCTTCTTCCTCTTGCTGTCCCATAGCCCTCGTCGTCTCTCACCGCGTCCTTGCCTTCTATTTCCCTTCCCTTCCTTCTTCTTCCCTCTCGTTTTCCCCCGAATCTCCCTTCCTTCTCTTTAGATGAATATGCTGTTGATGGTGACTATGAAGACGACCATGGTGGCAGTGATTAGGTGCAAACAATTGGTGAGATTCTTCTTGGCAGCGAGCTTGAACAGCTTGAAGCTAACCTCACCTCTATTATGAAGACTCACTAGACCGTAAACTAGTAGCGTCTAGGCAGCAACATTGACTGATGGCGAGCGGCAAGGCGAAGAAGAGGGGGAAATGATGTCAGTGGTGGTGTGCGAGGGAGAACCGAGGCAACAATTGCAACAACAACAATGGCGGTAATGACAACGATGCAGCAACAAGGATAGTAACAACGATATGGCGATAGCAGCGACGATGACTCTGATCATGGCAACAGCAGTAACCACGTCGGCATTCGCGACAACCACAATGACAGCAGCCACGACCCTTAACAGTGGTAGCAACCGTGATGACGACAGTAGCATCCAACCAAAGGACAACGATCGACAGCCATACAATGACGGCAACATCCACAACAGCAACAACATCTCCACCTGCCCTTGTCCTTCCTTAAGCCACACTTGATTCGTTCTTACTCGTGCTTCCCTGTTTCTAGCCAACCGTGTTTGCGAGAAGAGAAGAGTCTCATAGCAACGGCATAGCAACGACGGTATAGACAGCAACATCAACTGCGAGGGCGACAGCAACCACGGTAACCTCAACGACGACAACAATGGTAACCTCAACGACAGCAACAACAGTAACCTCAACGACAACTACTAAGTAGGAATGCTTGATTGGAATAGGGTCTATGGATATCTTTATGTATGCATATTAGCGTTGGTTCCTGAATGTATATACATATACTTAAACAAACTTATTTTCTTATTATATCTATGAAATGCACTCATGAACATAACCATACCAAATCATGAGTGCAACCTTGGTTTTTATAATTTAGCGACCATATTTTCTTACCCTCTTAAGTTCATAAGGGAAAGTGTCAAGTAAATTGTCCTTAAGTAATGATGTGTTATGAATATATATATATATATATATATATATATATATATATATATATATATGTAGATATGTATATATATATTATATACAAATGTCTTAAGGACATCAAAAGGAAAATACAAGACGACCTTTATGGCTCTCAAAAGTGTGAGAATGACAGAGCACTTGAGAAGTGTGATGACATAGAGGTGTTAGAGATGATGATCGTAAATCAACCTCGAGTGGTTGGTTTGACATGTAAGATAAATGACACAGAGGTGTCAGATATAATGATTGTAAGTCAACTTGAGCGGTTCGACATTTAAAAGAAATGGCATAGAGAGGTGCTGAGATAATTTAACTGGTTGTAAGACTAGATAAGTTTATGTCTACGGGGTTTGGGTTCAGTGTCCGTCTTGAGTGATAAGAAAGGCATGATCTGTGCTTGTTGTGATGAGTGTGAAATGGAATGTTTGATGTTTACTTCTGTGGTGTGATTGAGAATTGATTTTGATTATATATGTTGTTTAATCACTCTAAATTAATCAATTAAAGTACGAAGTAGACGAGATTAAAACTTAACATGCATTTTCACGAGACATTGCATGAGATTGAAGGCCATCACTGCTATAGGATGCGTCGGAAGTGATCAAGAAGGTTTTACTCCGTCTGGTGTAGAGAGGCACATGAGTGTTCATTGTTGAGTTAAAAAGATACCATAATTAACAAAGTGATAAGATAAATAAATTGTGTAATGACTTGGGCATTGATGGTGGCTTCGGAATTCCCAACCTAAGGTCAAGGGGGGGTGTAAACCCTAGACTTCATGTCGGTTACTGAAAGACCATGTGAGATGTTACATTTATATGGTTGCTCATGCATAGTATATGTTTTGATAACTTAATTTGATATTGCTTGTGTGTACATAGCATTAAAAGTGTTACCATCCCATTCATTGAGCCATAGTGTGCTCACTCCCTCATAAACTCTTTTGTAGGTAGTGATTACGAAAGCGCGGGATGGGATAAAATGTGAAGTGTCGAGAGTTTTGGAAGACCAAAACAACAAAGTAAGAATTGTGAAGGATAGATTTACTTAGATGAAATGTTAGGACCCCCATGGGAAAAGAATTTAAAATTGAGGAACCTAGGGTTTATCCTATTTTACTGATTGGTAGGGGATACCGATTCTCTGCAATCATGGTTGATCGTAGGGTACGAGATTAATAGTTATATTTTATTATCCAATTATATATACTATGATTAGTTGCAAATGCAATTATTTATTTAGAGTTTTACGATCTCTGACATGTAAGACGATCATTATGTAACGAGTGCACACGTGCCATGATGGTTTTAGTGGAGACTTTTAAGCCCCCTTTTGGGGCTTGACATTTTAGAGTATGGAATTTAAGATTATAATTTTTGGAATTTAATTATAAAAATCCCTAAAGTTTTAAGACTATTGACACCTTTTTACTTGGTAAGAAACGTAAAGATAATGATAAGCCTTTGTTTTCGATCTCCCTAGATTTACTAGAGGTAAAATGTAAAACCAACATAATAAACTACGATTAATCTAATAATTTTGGAAATCTTGCAAGGTAAGTGATTTACTTTTATAGTGTATTTGAGCACCCATCTTAGCTAAAGCATTAGCAATGTGGTTGTTGTAATATATAAAAAAAATAAAGTAAGCCAAACATAATGACAAGAAAAATAGTACGACTTTACTAATAGGAATATTTTAATCTTTTTAAAGTCAAGGTACTTGAGCCCCTTTATGACCTCTTTGTCTTCTCTTTTTCCATTATGTACATTAGACACTTCAAAAGCTTTCATAGACACAAAATGTAACCTAGCTTGTTTCTATAAGATCAACATGTTTTGGCTAGGTAAGATTCTTCATCATCATCATAGAATTATTTAGGTCTTAATTTTTTTTTATTTGAGTATCGTGTGGATCAAGTGTTGATAGTTTGAGGAACAAGAAGTGAGAAGGAACAAGCCAAAGTTGTGGAATTAGGCAATATTGGGATCTCAACCCTAAATTGAAGCAAGTAAGTGTTTATTCTTCATGTAAAAGTGTAAATTTTGTAATTGGAATGAAGTAATTTTGTTTGGATACATAAAAATTAGGATTAGAATATAGTTTGGTGGAGAAGAAGAGGAAAATTTTCAAAACAAGGGATACATGGTTAGATACAAGGGCATGTACCTAGTTGTGTTGAGTTGGAGAGAGGCTTTATGCAATAAAGGGGGTACATAATTTGGTACATGAGTGTATACCTGTTCGTGTTGAAGTACGTGATCAAGTACATGATTGTGCACTTAGGTATGCTGA